>AIET01000400.1:0-442082 GCA_000292665.1 Helotiales sp. EF0021
ACTCTACGAGTAAACTATAACTTTATAAATAAAGTATCTAATCTTTTAATTAGTTAGTAAATAGTAAAAATATTTTTTAGTACTAAATAACTAATAGAAATACTTTTTACTAATTAAAAAATACTAAATAATTAATTAGTTTACTAATTAATTAAGTATATAATATTATATATATAAATTTTAAAAATATACTTTAAAAACTTAATTAGATTTATATATCTTTTATATATTCTTAATACTTTTATAGTACTTTAGTACTTATACTAATAATAAATTATAAGTTTTAAATCTTTTAAAACTATAAACCTTTTTTAAAATATCGAGGTTTTTTTTATAAAATTTATATTATTTATATTTAAATATAGTAATTTCGTATCTAAAAATAGCATTTTTAAAAAGTTCTAATCGATTAGTTCGCTTTAAACAGAGATTTATCTCTACTAAATGGCTAATAGTTTTTAATTAAATGAACTAAATAACACACGCTGTTCGCTAATCAGTTCGCTAGAAGATTGGACACTCTGCTTGCAGGCGTTATTTACCCGCTCAGGCAGAGCAGAACGGCCGCGATAATCCGTATCGGAGACTCACTATGAATCAACACCTGCTGCTTTCTGCCTACGATGCCGCACGACGTGTGACAGCATGTAATTTATAAGAGAATCTGATATGCGGACCACATCTACATCTCTCATCAGAGTGAGCTTTAATCGCCTTTGCTGGTGGTAGTGAGGACCTCGATTCCTAGTCCATTCTCACCTACCGCCAAAGCCTAATGATGGTATCCTCCTCTGTCACAGCTAGCTGGACCCCTCACCCTCCCTCCGATCGGCCTGGCCGTATCTGTCACCAAGAACGGAAGTGGCTGATGAGCCACGCTATCACCCATCCGCGAATGGAAAGCTGGAAATCCAACCTCGTGGACTAGTGTCACCCTCCGAAGCCAGACTTCCCCTCACGAACTCTCCAACTCATTCCACATTTCAACCACGCCAGTCGACCCAGGTTATGCTCGAAAGTACATCATCGAACTATGCAACAATATTTATAGCAAGCTCCGCCAGTCTGTTGACGCCACAAACTGGAGTGCGCTCACAACGGTCCTTCCAGAGCTTATCAAGGCTTTCGCCATCAAGCTTTGTCACGATTCTCCTTCTCAAACTTCTCAAATGAGCCGTGAAATAATGTATTTCATTCATAAGCGACACAAGTAAGTCTGCGTATTTACAGAAAATAGCGATCTTTCAGACTTACTAGTACTACTAGGCAAGTTGCTGCGCAACTCGAAGCGATGTCCAATCTCGACGATGAGGATGAACCAGATCGCGATCGAGGGCATCTCGAAGATATGTCTGTTCTGGATAAGATGAACATGTGGAGCAGTAAAGCTGAACAAGACCATTCAGTCCTTCTCAACACTGAATTGTTCGAGGGCGTGCAGGACGACGACGAAGATCCGATCGACCAAAGCGAGTTATCTGCGTACCACAAGATTATCCTCGACAGTACGGCCTACGAGTGGTTTCTCTGGAACGTTGCAACAGAGGCTATCATAAAATTAGAGTCATCTCAATCGCGCATCCGGCAACACATCCTGGATAAGCTTCCAACTGGAACGGTCAGCAAACGTCGAACTCCGAACGTCTATGAAGTTATATTCGACCTTGAATGGCACCATACCATGGAAGAAAGACTTCAATATGAGCTCTCAGAGGAGTTGAAACGCCCAATTCGACCATTTCGATCATCAATTATCATGACAGGGTCTCCGCGCCAGGCCCAGGGGCTTAGCATTAAGCAATATCTTGCACAAACATGGCCTATGCCTGGGTTACAACTCTTGGATGCACTTGAAAAGGCGACCACGAATCCCACTAAACATTACTATGGTACGTCTAACTCCATGCGATCGGCGATTCTCTATGTCATACTTATTCGCACACAGTGAGTTTGCTGGGAAATGCCCAATTGGAGATAAGGATCCTTCCCTCTCACCTCGCCGTCACAGCGACCGGACCTGTCTACTCTGTCGCGGACTGTGGCGAGCTACTAGCTTGGATAGGATCGGCTCTTCTTAGCGACACCCAAAATATCAGCCGTTACTGTTTACCCCTGATTACGAGCTTTCGGATTGACGCTCCATCTTCGAGTTCGACATTGCTGAAGTACAAAGGCCACTGCAGCTTCAACTTCGAGCTTACGCGGTTAGGAACTTGGAACGAATCCTTGCCAGGAATACAGAATTTCAGTCGTGATCTGCTTGGGGAAAATACAATCATCTTAGGATTTCCAATCCGTCGACGACCAGAGGGCTACCCAGGGCTTGAAGTCTCTTTTGGTACCCTCCTACTCTATTTGCAGGCGTCAAAGGCCGAGATTTTCGTCTTTGATGTTTTCATCAAGGGACCAAAAAGAGTGCTGAAACTCATCAAACACACCGATGATGTCTTTCTTTGGCGGCTTGACCATTCTTTGGCTGACTACTCTTCATGTTGCCAGGAAAAGCGTAGCAAGGCAATTGCTATCAAAGATTGTAGTTCTCTTGGTAATCATGCTCTAGAGGCCGGTCGCCATATTCTCAGCAAGTGCGCTGATGATTCCGCTCCCACAGAAGGTGTGTATCATGGAGTCTTGGCTTAAGGATCAAAGTTTTCTAATTGTGTGCGAACACAGATCCCAACAGACGCTCTGGCGAGCCTTTGGCTGACACCAAAACTACGCAGTTAAGTTTCCTAGCTGGACGGAATCTCGCGAAGATTCGTTAGATTCGGACATGTTTTCAATATCTGATTCTTCAGACGACATTGAGCTCCTGGACTGCGAAGAGAAGGTGTACCCAATTCTCAACAACATATTTCATCAACTTCTTGCTGGCTTTCGAACTGCAACCGAATGTCACTTGTCTCCAGGTGCGGGTGGTGCAACCTCTGGTCCAGTCGCAAGTACAACTGAGTCTGCTCACACCGGAACTACTTCAAGGCCTAATCGTAAGAGAAACTTACAACAAGACGAGGAAGATGACACTGGCGAAGACGAATCCCGTCGGCGGCGTCTAAAGAAAATAAAACCAGACCAAGACGACAAGCCTCAGAAATCGTTCGCCTGCCCCTTCTTAAAGTGGAACCCGATAACGTACAGCAGATGCTGCGTGAAAAAGCTTAACAGCATTTCGTACGTCAAACAGCATCTCCACAGGAAACATACTCTTGAGCGTTACTGCCAGGCTTGCCATTCAACCGACTTCCCAGATGACGACAACTTACAAAGTCATATTAATATTGGAACATGCACTTGCCGAAGCCGCACTATGCTAGATGGTATCTCATATCAACAGCGATTTAAGCTGTCCCGAAACTCCAAGACGAAATCCATTAAAGAGAACCAATGGTACGCGATCTGGGATATTCTATTCCCCGGAGACCGACGACCCAGTTCGATTTACGTAGACACAGATCTAGCCCTAGAGATGCGCCAGTTTCGTGAATACTGCGAGAGGTACGGGCCAGCCATAATGAGGCAACAAATGGAGTCTGATCCAGCTTGGCTGAGCTCTGGAACTTCTACAGAACAGCGTCGGGTGTTTGACAGGCTAATCGCTTATGGCCTAAACACCTTGTTCGACAACTGGGGTTCAAGAAACTCTTCGGCCTCAACTAGTCCTGAACGTCAAAACAATGACAATCCAGAACAATCACGATATGAAACTCCGACAAACTCGCTTGTGGACAGTGGTGTGGTAATGGGGGGTCAATCTTCTTCCACACAGACCAGGTTCGAAAGTAGTGAACTACCTCCACCGTCCATGATTCTAGCAGTCGGCTCTGCTGCTCGGCCAGCGACAGCCGAGACTCGAGCACGAGGTTCCTCGCCAGTGCAAGAAGCCCCATTAGCACTAGATCCGACAAATATACAGAGCCTTCCATCTGCATCTCTGGACTTCACCGCGGGAGGTCAGGATTGGGAAACAGAATATCAGGGCAGTGTGTTTGAGGCGGGACCTCATGCCACGTTCGAGCACGACTTCACCTTCGGTGCATTTCCATCGCTTGAAGATATGCTAGGTTATTTTCCTCAGCCAGGTCAACCGGAATGGTGGCTCGTTATAGAGGTTGAGGGTATTTGTAATGACTGCCAAATATTGTATTGGTTTCCGATCGCTTGTCATGACTATATCTACAGTATCTTCCTTGTCTTTATTATACCCGCTCATAAAAGCCTATAAGAGTCTTTTGCAGGTAAACTAATTCTTACTTTCCATGATGCTCAGTGTAAGGAATTGCTTAGAAATAAATATATATTACTCGAAAATTGGTTCTTGTTTCTCATGTGTGTCGTCTACCATGTGGTTTTGTCAGTGCCTTCCGGCGAGTGTTTTGTGCTTAGCGTAATCGCTCGGTCCTACCAGTCCGAAATGGAAACCGCCCACCACTGCCACTGCCACTATAAATTTCCTTCTCCCTCTCCTCATCTTCTTTTCTACAACAAACTCTAATCGCAAAATCCAGATGTCCGCTAAAGCCACAAGACAAAATCGGCTCAGATACTTGGCTTTCCGATCCTAAGAACAGAGCAACCCACAGAACACAAGATTACAACAAACAACGATACAATACAACTGTACAACCACCACACACCACAATACCTTCGGTACCAATATTAACTATCCCATCTCGCGGGAGCAGTCCATCAAAGAGATTCCTGGGCAGGGGTCTTTGTTAGGGACCATAAAGGGGTAGATAGGTGCACAGACAGCGCCGACGAAATAGGGGGTCGATTGCCTAGCCTAAATATACCTAACTCCAAAAGCACTTTTCAATTCTCTCTCTTCTCGTAATGATACTTAATATTCTATCCCATAGTGACTAGAGCCATGTTGGGAGTGTGGGCTAGCTAATTGGAGACAGGATAGTACAAATCAATAACCCTTCTGAAGCACTAGGAGTAGCAAATTCTGAAAATATGACCATCAAGCAACCACTAAAGACCACAGCTTCTCTGAACAATAATATCAGTGTGGTAATCAACAAATCGGCGGTGTCGAAACCCCCACCCCCCTTCCTATCCTTCCATAACCTCTCTAATCCTCCTGGCGACCTCCTCGTCAGATAAGCCGTGACCCTCAATTTTTGCATTCTTCTTTAGGTGCGCCTCCATGTATTGCTTCCTCGTCGTCTCACGAGAGCAATTGTCAAACGGACATTTCCGCTTGCCCCAAGTGAAGGCTCGGGCGGCCGAGACTGGGACGTATCGGGCGACATCCTGACCACTCAGCTTATGGGTATCCCGAAGATGCATCTGGTAACTGGTCCGCGTTTTGAAAGGGACATCTCTACGAGCACAACCCTCAACACTACAAATCGTCGCAGGGTCCCACTCGGTACTATGGTAGGTGCTTTTATGGTGGTTCCACCGGCGTGGGGTCGCATACCATTTTCCGTCATCGCAATCATCGCATTGTCTACGTTCAAAATTGTGTTCGTGTTCATGGCTCTTTCGGGTGGCTACTGTCCTGAAGCCCTTCTTACAATTGGGCTTTCTACACAGGATATTTGCTAGTTTGACTGGGTTCGACTGGGAGATTTTGCACTCGCGGAAGTGTTCTTCAACTGCCCTACGTTCACCGTTTGCGTATTCGCAGCCCCAAATCCGATGCCTGCAGTGATAGATAAAGCGTGTGGGTGCATCACGGCTATTCCCTCTCGGCGCCCACGTGTCTACCCGTTCCTGAAACTTGTCTTCACTGAGACGCCCCGCTTTTTGGTTTCTCATGATGTTGATACGGGAGAAGTAGTCGATGAATCCTTCGGGGGAGGAATGGATGGGATCGTCCTCATTGAACAGCTGGAGGTCGTCATCTAAGATGTCCAGGAGATCGATGTCTGCATCTTCGTTTGAGCCCGGATCCGAATCGATGGCGTCGGTACTGATCATAACGGTCTCGAGTAGAAGCGTAGCGTTCTCGTGTTCTTTAACGGTCAATGGCATCACATCAGGGTTAGAGGTGTCTTGGTCGAAATTGTCATGGAGGTAGTATGTGCCGCTCGACGACTGTGGAGTGACGGAAATCGGAGGCACCGAATTCAGGTCCGGTAGTGTCGATGTCAATGGCCATCGGGATGCTCCTAGGATTCGAGGATCCACAGGTATATTAGGAGGCTCCTTGGTTGTAGGTTGCTTGCAGGTGATATTTGCGTTGATTCCCTCGAGGACTGTGCAGTTAATGGCTGCAAAACTCTACATTTTCCCCCTTCTTCTCTTAGCAGACACTAGTTTGTTTGGGGCTCGTGTTAATTACCTTGTGGTGGAGGAGCGACAGAACGGTCATGGACTGGTTCGTCTTGGAGGACGGCTCGCCACTCTTCCTCCTGTGCCCGGCGAATGTGAAGTCTTGCGTTTTGAAGATTTGAGCCCTTGAACAGGTCCCAGCCCATATCCAAACAGTACTTTTGGAGTTCATCTTGTAGGATTGGCCTCGGGACGAATTTAGTGTTTCCCATCCTCGGCGCACGGGAGTCTACCCATCGAGATTCGGCCCTCAAATTCCAGGTCGAGACATCACTGCCGCCTACGTACATCTCTATCACATCGTGCATCATGGTTGACATCCTGTGGCCCAGAGCACCAGCTACCTGCATACTGGCATTCCCACGGAGCTTGCTTTGGTCCAGATGGGCAAGATCTGTCGCTGCTCCATGGCGCAGATCGTGGACACGAAGTCGGACAACGGTTTTGGCTTGTCTCGACATGGTGTTGAGCGTAGCGATCACTTGATGTGTGCCCGCAGGTTTCCCGAGGTCGAGAAAGGCGGTTCGGCCCATGGTGATGGCTGGGATGATTGGGTTCTCTGGCATGATCCACTGAACCGTCCTATCAGCTCGAGAAAGGGTGTTTGCTCGAAGCTCTTCCCATGTCGTTGCAGCCACGGCCCCAATCCGAAGTGCATGAATAATGAGTAACTTGACCGCGCAGGCACTATTATAGGCATCGCAAGCCAGAATATGTACTCGGACGTGTCGGTCTTCATTTGGTAAGTCCCTGTTCGGGAACCCATCAGCACAGCACAGCACATCGGGGATGACGATGTGGGCGGCATAATCGACACCGCCGATTCGAAGGTGTAGCACTCGTTTGATTCACTCACTTGTAACCCTTGACGAAACGTAGGCAAACATTCATGGTCAAGTGCTCGATGTTGTTGCCGCCTTCAAAGCTCAAAGTCAGGTCTTTGAAAAGACAACACTCCATACCAGTATATGCTTGGGTCCGGACCACATCTCCAGAACGCGAGGCCAGCGAAGATATAAGTACAATGCTCAGCTGGCGGGAAATATAAGTGTCCCACGAGGTGACGCCTTCAACAAGTCCGGCATCCATCCACGCGTCAGTCAAGGCAAGCAAAGTCTTGAATCCGACTCGGTTTGGGCGTATCCACTTTCCAGCTGTTAGGACCTTATCCTTCACGAGCTTATTAAAGAGGAAGTCGATCTGCAGGGCTTTCGATACAGACATTGTAAAGCCCTCATGGGCCTCTAAAAGGACTTTGGACAGAGTTCGGAGCCCTCCTTGGATCGTTTGGATCGAAGGGACTTGCTTTGCACGATATCGAGATTTGATCGTGCGTGAAATGGTATCGACGAATCGGTAGATATGGTCTCCAGTGGGGACTGTGCCAATACTATCGAAATCGGCAGCGTCGATTAGCAACTTGCCGGCCTATGTCGAGACTAAAGGAGGGAATAAAAAGAACTTTTATTTTATTATACTTACGGGACATCAAGCGTCTTCATGAATGCCTGGAAAGCGTTGAGCCAGCGTGTTCTGCTATCTTGGGTGCTTGGCGCCTTTGCTTGCGGACGGTGATTCTTCAAAGCCCTCTTCGAGTTGGTTCGATTCTCTAAGGCGTTCTTGAAGATCTCCGCGCAGGTCCGCAGACCCAGATTGCGATCACAGGCAACGACGTACTCTCCAGCTTGAATCTTGTCAGCGGCAGCATCCGAGTCGTAGTCGAGAGGATCTGGTTGCAGCAGTTCATCTGCTAAAGCGTCCATCTCTATTGGATTCTACATTGTGAAGTGGGGCAGGTTCGTGGGCAATGATTGTATTGTGAAAGCCTAAAGAGTCTAGCTACAGGGAGAGGAGTGAAGATATATGAGAAACAGTCTGAGATTACCCAGGAGCATGTTTCATGAGAGTATGAGCCTATACACGTGACCAGCAACCAACAATCTCGTGCGCCTCTCTATTTTTGTTGTTTAAATGCGAACGCACGTGCGCGAGAGAAGAAGGAAATGAAGAGGTGAGAGTAGAACAGAGAGGAGAATAAGAGGAGAGAAGGGTGAGGGCGAGAATTAGGATAATAAGTGGAAGCGATGAGGTGAGTTCCTTTCTTCCTGAGATAGAGCGAACACATCGTCACCGGAACCGACCCCGATCAAAGCAAAATCAGAAGGGTCCATGCATTTTTTCGTAGTAGCATACCAAAAAGGTACGAAGAGAAGAAAGAACCTATACCTCCCCCTTCGCGCATTCGCGGTCCCGTCGCGTCACGTCAGCTTACCCTCCCGAGCGGCTCCCAGGTAGGCGAAGGGCACCCTACGCTCCGGCTATCCTAGAGTTTGATGTAGAATGCCCATCTCCAAACCAGCTGATGAATCAGAGAAACCCCCTCCGATGACAGGGCCTAGGACGGTTCCAAGACCCCAGATGAATCCAGTACCGCTAATATACATGGGACGTTCGTTAATAGTCGTTGTTGCAGCGAGAAGTGTCATGACTCCAACGTACATTCCTGAGCCACCAACACCGCAGATGGCTCGTCCGATGATTAGAGCATCCATAGATGGCGCGGCACCGCAGATAGCAGAGCCGAGTTCGAAGAGTACAACGCAAAGGATATAAGCCCATTTGGCGTTAAATTGCATGTCCGCGGCAACGAGAAGTGGACATACGTCGCGAGTGTAGCGCCTACGCTTTCTCCTCCTAAACAGCAAGGTATTATTAGTTTTGTTAACTTTGCAACGACTACATAGAAGGGGGTGGATTATCTGGGAAAAAAGCAGGCGGATACCTTAAACGAGCACAAAATTCTTCAGCACAAATTCCCCCTTCTCAAACCTCTGCATTAGTGATCCACTTATTATTTCAGAGGAAAGGATCAGCCTATCTGATTTTAGGTATCGCCATACGCAGGGGGAAAGAACTTACGCTTGGCCCACATACTGCCAACAATCTCCCTGCTGGCGCAAGATGTAAGGAACTCTCCCGCCCATGAACCAGCAGACAATATCGTTGACCGCTGCCGCCCCCTCTGTACTTCCGATAAGATTCTGTTTCTCGGTTGTGAAAGCTAGTGTATGCACTTCAGAATGCTCCGTATCCGAGCTCTCTCTTCCAGGTCCTCCAGGTTCTACCTGGAGCTTTGGTGAGAATTGTGGTCCAAGAAACGAGGTCCAGTATAGATATCTCTCTTGCAGATCTGATTCTGACGGCAATTTCCAACAAAGTCGTGGTACAAATCGCTTTGCATTTTGCACACGAACAGAAGGTGATAGATCGATAAGGCGAGTTTCCAGCTGTCGTATCGAATCCACCATAAATCCTTGGATGGTGACTTTCTTGCTCGTAAGGTCAAACGAACATTCGGCCTTGTCGCAACAGGTGGTGGAGAAACCCCGATTATCCTTTGGAAGTCGTCTGTTGATGCTGTTCCTCACGCCGTCTCGAAGAGGCTGACCATAGGATGTCGGCAGGGTCCAGTCTGGCGCCCATGACGGTAGATCAAAATTCCTTTTTCCTCCTTTGATAGTCGTTCTCTCTATCTCATCGAGGAAAGAAACTTCACCTGTTACGCTGTACAGTGCCTGGGCAGTCCGCATAAACAGGTCGCAAACAGATATATCGTAGTCCACCGGGATGGTAGCAAACTGAGAGTTCCAGCAAAGCTCTTCGGCAAGACCGCGCATGCCATAAATTTTATCTCTGGGGTTGGAAGAAAGTGAGTTTTGTGCTACGCCAAGTAAGGCATAAGCATTTTCGTTCGAGCTTTGCTTTCCGTCCATGTAGAACCTGAGTAATCTGAATAGTTTGAGGCGAGTCATGCCGCGCGTGAAGCCTTTAAATGCAGACCCTACCGCTGGATTCGAAAGCACAGTAGCTTCCGTCAATTCATCGATGGCGTCCATGCAAACGAACAGGGCTGCGGTACTCTTTTGAATATGATCCCAATCGACAGCATACTGCCCGCAGACTATCAATGCAGAGGAGACGTAAACCGATATCCTAGCGGGGCCGGGGGCCCAGGTGTCTCGCAATAGCAGGCGCAACTTAGGTTGCAGCAAAAAAGGGTGTTGGTGCGGAGGCGAAGTAGCGCATTTCGGGAGGTTATCTCCTACTTCAAGTGTCTTCCCTTCCACGAAAATACTCGTGCGTTTCCCGGGGTTGCCCCATACATATGATAAGGCCAGGAATTGCAAATGTAACTCGTCAAGACCAACCTCCTCTAGAGTGCAGGAGATGGGAGAGCGAAAACCATGTTTCGTTTCATCTAGTCGAAGCATGCGGACGGACCGTGGGCTTGACAATGCTTTGTACTTATACATCGCCATGGAATAACGGCCTAGAATAAATGTCGCACCGTAGTGCTCAGGTTATCAAACCCGAATAAATTGTATAGTCGATCGGAGGGCTCGAAATGCTGTTGTGCTGCGTACAAATGGTGGAGCCGGTTTTACAAGTGACTGTATGATCTTTTGAAGGTTGTTCCAAGGATGTGCGGGCGGGGTGCGCCTCTTCCAGCTTGAAGCTTAGCGTAGGCACGGTAGGCTACGGCCCGAGACTTAGCGCATGCCAGTCCAGAGATTAAATCCCGTGGTCTTGACCTTCTATTACATAATCTTTACCGATTCATCACTGGTAACGCGCGCTTCGCACGCCGATGCCCTGAAACGGGACAGACAGGGCCTCCTTGTGCATGAGAATGCCTTGTGTTCCAGTTCTGGACAACTGCAGCTTTGAATCCCACTTCACATAATTTATCTAAAATAAATTTTGCATATACGAAATATTATCACGTCGAGAGTCAGAATGCGCGCGCCCGACAGCAGCTTCAAGAAGCAGTGGAGCTTGCGCAATCCGTCCGCCAAGGCGTCCACCGGGCCTCGCGGCGGCGGGGTAGTAATCCCTTTCACTTCGTTTCAGGGCACCCTTCTACTAGTAGCGCGCACAACGAACGCAGATGTCCTGAAACCTGCCATTCTTCCGAGAACAAGCACAAGGAATCTATAGTTATTGTTTGTCCAGTCTGCCATCAATTTGTTACTAGTGAATCAGCCCTCATTAGCTACCAATCACCTCATCCGATCAGCATCCTTCCGCCCTGGCCCCTTTCTCCAGTAGCAGTGCCACAACTGCCATGTGACCTTTAGCAGAAGCTGCTTGGAGGGCATTACTGTAACGTCCACCTTGGGCATTCACATCGGCCCCTTTCTCGAGCAACAGTGCCACCACTGTCTCGTGGCCTCGGAATGAAGCCGGATGAAGTGCATTGCCGTAGAATCCGCCTACCGCATTCACATTGGCCCCTCTCTCGAGTAGCAGTGTCACAATTGCGTCGTGACCTATAGCTGACGCTGCTTGAAGTGCATATCCATGGAATCCGTCTCGGGCATTCACATCGGCCCCTTTCTCGAGTAGCAGCGCCACCACTGTCTCGTGGCCTCCAAATGAAGCCGCATGGAGTGCATTGCCGTAGTCTCCGCCTTGGGCATCCATATCAGCCCCTTTCTCGAGTAACAGTGTAAGTAGCTTAAATAATCCTTGCTAGGATCCGTAGTATAATGGAGAGGCTATGCGTGTGATATCCCTATCTATATCGGAGCCTTCCCATAGCCTGTCTGGGTCAAAGAGCCGAATCCAGTTCTTAAAAGCGTCCCCTTGGAAAAGCTGTATGCTGAGCTTGCTCGCCCGATCCAAATCCTTCATCGCTCGAAAATGACGATACCAGTGTTCCGCTGCATACCGAGCTAGCGGAAATGTGTGAAGATTTCTGGAGGTGAGTACGCCCCTTTGAAAATGGAGAAGGTATGTTAGATATGTCTGTGCGATTTCTTCCTCGGCCCTTAATTGTATGTTATATTGGAAATCCAATCCATTTCGAATGCGATTAGAGATCAAGTATTCTTTGACAGAGAAGTGAGCTAACCTAAGCTCCGTTATTTTATAAGAGGCTCCGTTATTGTCCTTAGCCATTACTGCTACGGTTGCTACCAAGCTAGAGCAAATAGTTAACAAGTCGCGAGGCTCTGGAAGTCGATTCTCCGGATCAAATCGTGAGCTATCGATATCGATAGCAACAACTTTAGCTGCCTCTTTAATACGAAGCGGCCTAGCAGAATAGACCAGCTACTGGAAGATTCGGAATGCATCTTGACTGTATTCCTTATTAATATTAACTAATATGCGAGCATAAGTTTTATCTAGTGTTTTTAGTAGAGACTTTAATGCTTTTTGTAAAGCGTCTACTTTCAAACATTTCCTTAGCATATCTAGTTGGCATATAACCTACCGAAACCTTGAAAATTATATTAATTATTTTAAAGAATATTGAAAGTGAAAGGTTTTCGACGTACATTCCCTAGGCTCCGTTCATCAGAGTTTGCTCAATTTCTCCTCGCACATTCGCAGGCCACTTTCTCAATTTTGAGTCGTTCTGAAGTCGTTTGGAAAGGTGGGTGTGAATGTCAATATCAACAACGGCGCTTTGAAGGCAGATTTCGCCTGTAACTAACGATTCGAGAGCTTCTTCGATATCTCGCACTCTCCAACTTGTTGCAAGAACGTGCAGTTCTTCTGTTCCCCAGGAAGTGAGGTTCTTTAGTAGTATTAAGAGTTCTTCTCTTTCCTTGCATTCGTCCAAAGCATCAACAATAATGAAAGTCTCCTTAAACTCACCCAATATTTGCTGCAAGGTTAACTTAAGACTGTCTTGTATCGGTTACTGCTTCCAATCTTGACTATGAGAAAACAGCGATTCTAGACAAGCGAGAGCATTCACAGACTGCCAGGCCAACTGCTCGACTAGCGAACGTGTAAATTTGTCGTGTTTCTGCTTTTCAGTATCGTTAAAGTCGAAGTAGAAGTAGGCGATTGCCACGGCGGGGTTAGAATTGTATTGAGCCTTGACATCTTCAATGGCCGTAGAACTGCGGATATAATTACTAAATTTCCCTATTAAGTATTGTCTAAAATAATTACTAAAGGACACTTTTCCCACATCTAGCTAAAATATTTTAATTAGCTATTATCAGCCTAGCTTACGTGATTACTTACGAATGCCATAAAGCTAGAGAAAAGATCTAGAAGTCATCTTCTATTCCTCAAACTCGTCGCTCTTAAGAAACTATTCCCCTGTAGTTGCTTAACGTGCTTTGCAAGCAGCGTTGTAGTTGGAAGACGGATTTGGCGATGATAGCCAATGACGGATTTTCTGTTGTTTTTCACTTATAGCTAGCGTTGCTATATCATCTTTGATGGAGCGAGTAAGAGTACTAATGAGTGTTAGCTTGAATTACACGACTATCATAGTACAAAACCTACAAATGGTCAGATGTTAACGCCAGAGTGAATGTCGCTTTATGGTTGTTGATGACTTGAAGGCGCTTGTTAATGTCCTTGCTTGAAAAGGGCTACTTCAACGCTTGTAGACCGAATTGCCTCATCTTATTCTCTCTATCTCCAACCTCTAGCTGCGCCACTAGTCTCCTTAAGTCTCTCTCGCACTGCTGTACTAGCCGGTTATGCTGATTGAGACGGCTGAAGACTGATCTTCTAGATGAGCTTGAGTCTTTAGCCAGATCTCTCACATTAGTTATAACATCTTGGAGAGATATTACTCCGTCTCGGAGGCGCTGGACATCTTTCCTAGCTTCCTTTACCGCCGAGACATACGTTTGACAGAGTTCGAAGATCTTTGCAGAAATATCGATTACAGCAATAACACTTGCGGCTCCACTAAGACCATCCATTTCGAGGGACCGAGACGACTGGTCGAAGGACTCCTAAGCATTAGTCAGGCGAGCGTCATGAGAATGGGTGCCTGCTATGAGTACCCACTTGTCTTGCTCCGAAGGCTTGGCTGGGTTCGGGCAATGTTCCGTTCACCAAGTTGCTATGTCTTCAAGTCTAGTTGCAAGTAAATCAAAAGGTTTGATGCTCACAAATATCGTATTCAAACTAGAGAAGGATTCCAACTTGTAAGGTGTCATTGAGGATGTGAGATGAGGCTAGCGCTTCTGTCACATGGAATAGCTAAGCTAATAGTGGAATAGCTCCAATGATCACGTGAGCCCTTTTTGCTATCCGGGCGAGTCTTGGCACGTCTTGCTGGTTGGCGCAGCCACGGCCCAGCAAGCAGCCGCCGCCACTGGACGGGCGCCGCGCACGTCGACGCCCTGAAACCAGCTTACTCGGCTTGACAGATCCCGAAGGCGGGTAATAGCGCAATCAGCCGGGTCGGGCCGAGTACGAAAAGGTATTCAAAAACACCTGTCAGCAATGTAGGTTACGTAAGCGATACTGACGCGCTTTGTGGACATAAAAACGACTCATGAATAGGGTATGAGTATCGTATTGAAACTACAGCTATTGATGCTTACATAGAGCATTTGAATGATAGGCAGTAGTAAACCCTCAGTTACCAGAAATCAGGTAATTGTGAGGGAATGATCAGGTGACTTTTATACTTTGTGAATAGTCTCACTTTATGAATATTGTGTAAATAGCTTAAGTCGGAGATTTCCTTACGAATCTTTTTCTCTCCTTGTAAACAATCATTTTACCCAAGTCGCATTCGACCTCGTTCATGCTCTTGTACCGTCACAGTAATGCGACTCACTCAAAATGACTCAATTATGTGACTGAGCTGTCATATACCAGCGGTCACATGCTAACACCATGGCGATCACGTGGGTTCAACTACGCAAACCTATTCGGGCAATACGGGCATGAATAAAGGCGAAGGCCGCTAGCACCCAATTTGGACGTTTACAGCAGCCAGTCAGCATCAGGCTTGGCGAAGAGATCTCTAGTGGGAAACCCCGCATTTTCGGACCCCCACTTGTTTCACATCCCTGCATATCATCATACAGGGATATATAGTCCCATCCTCCCTCTCGAGGAAGGGTATCGAATTCAAGCCTTTTCACGCTACCTATACCTCGTTCAACACTCTACACGTGCCAGTACCTCCTTCGCATGCAATAGGTCACCATGGATCCGCCAGATCTGCATCAGTCGTTCCATTCGTCTGATGGCCTCGAAGATCCCGCAGAACATTGGAGACAGGAGTTCGAACCCAACCCAAATCATGGCAAGCGTATCTCTATGAAGTCAGTAGCTCTCACCTGATTGGTCACTCACATGCTTGAGACCTTGCGCGATGTCGCAGCAGCTGTCCCAACACAATCCTTCAAATTGTTTCTGACTTTGGGCGATGTCTCAGTGGCTATCCCCAGATAACCGCTCACATTGTTTAAGGCTTTGTGTGATACCTTAGTAACTCTCTCATCTCAACCGCTCAAACTTCTTAGAGCTTTGTAAGATGTCTTAGCAGCTGTTTCATCTCAACCGCTCAAACTTCTTGGGACTTTGAGACATGTTCGAGTGCTGACGTCAATATGCAGTGTTATCGCTAACCAAGCTGAAGAGAGAACCTTGAGCAAGCGCAATGCGAGGAACCTGACATACATGAAAGGTGCGCCAGGGACGCGACAACAGCTGACAGCGGTTGCAACCACCTGGGATACTTTCTACGCCGCCGTGAAGAAAGATGTTACCATCTGCCCTAGCGGAGAGGAAATATTTCGATACGTCGACACTATGACTCGGCAGGTCAAAACCTCGTATTGCTGGCAAATCCGTACCTTCTCTCAGCACTATCGAAGAAATCTGGAGAAATCTGATCGGCCTGTTGACCTTTCGACACCGAGAACTTTCAAGCAACTACAACAAATCCGACGTCAAGAGAATAGAAACTCACTTAGATCAAGTGCGTCTTGCTACTTCTTGTGTATGATCTCGCAAAAGCACATACTAATAAGTCGATAGCTTGTCAAGAGAAGCCTCCTCTTCAAAGGAACATGGCACGACAAAGTGTGGCTTGGGTTCCGGATCATACAAGGAATGGCGCGCTCATGGCTAGAGAAGAGTCTTGCAGATGGTTGCGGTTCCTGGGACAAATTTCTGCTGAAGCTACTCAGCGTTGTGATGATGTCTGCTTGCGCGGCACGGGCTGGTGATGTCCTTCGAACAGTAGGTTACGAAGGACCAATAGCTATGTTTTGGGAGGACGTGGAGCTGGTGCTGGACCCCGTGGGAGACCGACCACCAAGTGTTCAAGATCTGCGCGGAAAGTTCACATTGAGATTTACCAAAGGCCGCAAGTAGGTTATCGTGCCTTGGGTGAGCTTACAAGCACTTTCCTGATGACTGATTTACCACCGCTTAGGGACTTGAACAACAACAACGAGGTCCGCTTCATCGACCCACTCGATGAACAGGGTCAAAATGTCGTATGTCTCGTCAAACTCCTGATGGTTGTTGCCCTTCGATTTGCCCATGTCCAGGACGGAAATAGCTTGAAGGAGGTGCTAGAGCACACCTCGAAAAGACGAGAAAGAACAGTTCAATGGACGCGACCGACATGGCCGATTATTTGCCAGATGCCTAGGGGAAAGCAGCTGCCAGTACAGGAACCAGGTGGAGCCCACATTGCAGATCGGTCCATCAAGAACCTAGCCTTGGTAGGAGGAGTTCTAGGACGTGTCTCATCGCATGCGGCCCGCTATGGAGCAATCAGAGATACTGCCTATATCAAGCAAAAGATACAAGGTGTGGCGAAGTCTGCAGTCACAGCAGCCGCAGGTCATACCGAGCAGGCTACAGCTTCTGGGCTCACACGAGCGTACGTGGGTCCGTTGCAACAGACTCTCTACAACATGCGAGCTGCGGACCCATTGCAAGATCGGTTGGCACCTGTAGTCACTGAGTCACCTGTGAACTTGCATCGCCTTCAACCAGGCGAAGTGGACAAGTATATGGACGACCATGAAATGAAGAGAACAGATCTCAAACTACGACGCGTTGCTACGGGTCGCCTCCAGAAGCAGAGGATCGGTGCATGGGAGAAACAGGAAAGAGACCGAGAAGCTCATGTTCACAACACTCCATATGTGGCTTTGCCGAACCGAAATCTACTCCCGGGGACTGGCAAGGTCATTGTACCCACGTCTACGAGCAATGTCAGTATAGCTCCTGCCAGCAACGTCATCGTAGACATGGCATTACCCAAGCCACCTTTGAATAGCCGTGAAATTGCTCTCACATCGACTAAGGGTGTCGGCACCGCTCTTTGGGAGAAGAGCAAGAGCTCAATCAATGCATCTCAAGGACGTATCTATGCCGACAAAGAGGCACGTGGAGAGAAGGACATCCCCATCGATCCATACCTTCTTGAACTCGATCATAACCCCGATGAGAACGTCGATGAAGTGGATCAAGACGAGTAGAAAGCTCTGACCCAGATGCTCTTCCCCTCCCGGGAAGATAATGCTTCAAACACAAATGAAGCCTTGGAGACGGCCGGTTACATGGATGCCCTTGTCGAATCGCATCTCATAGACATGATGCAACTTTCGCAAGACACCTCAAACCCTTTGACTATTGACCCAGACGAATTCGTTCGCTTCTTCTCTTCGATCAACACGTTCAAGTATACAGGCTCTACCATAGACAAAGTCCGAGCCGCCGCGACCCTCCTAGGAAATAGCCGAGACACGCCTACACTTTTCGAATTCTACTGCGGGATTAAAGAATGCTCATCCCATTTCCCAACCGCTAAGAAGCTTCACGTCCACCAGGTAAATTGCAAAGGTGTTGACAAGGAGGCAGCTGTCAAGTTATTTCAGTGTCTGACGTGCCAGCGATTCTTTGGGACAGAGGAATCACTAGCAACTCACCAACGCCAGGTACACAAGTTCCAGCCGAGGCCTTGCTACGAGCTCGAATGCGACAAGTCAGTTATTTTCTAGACGACACAGGATTTAATGAACCACTAAAAGAGTGAGCACGACATCCTCGACCCGCCGCTACCTTGTCCTCTCAAGGAGGAGCCAAGTTGCACACAGAAAGTGGGCATTTTTACGAAGAAGAATGCTATGAAACAACACCTTGTCAAGGTCCACAAGCAAAAGAGAGATCAAATAGCTGCTTTCATGCCATCCGTCGAGTCCAGAGATCTCTCATGTCCTCTCAAATGCTTGCTTCCATTCTATGCCAAGGGATTCTGGGATGTTCGCAAGCACCTCAAGAACGCCCATCAGAAGAGTGATGAAGAATGCTTAGAGATAGTACCATTAACTTCAAAAGAGATGGTGGAAAAGGCCAGAAGAGAAGAGAACGGTAAAACACAAGATGGGAAATGTCCAATCGGTGGCTGCAAGAACAAGGACCATGTCTTCCAAAAGGCTAGCAGCATCCGCGAGCATCTGAAGAAGAGACACCAATCTTCAGACGAAAAGATTCAAGAGTTGGTACCACATCAGCGACAACAACGCAAGAAGGCCAAGCTTTATAACGCTGCAATCGACGAGAAGGAAGAAGCAGACAAGTGAGGACGTGGGGCGACATCATTTTCCAGAAGGTGTTGATGTATGGTCGTGAACATTTGAGATGCGGTGAGGCTGCGTTACATGGCTTGCTATGTGTTTGGCAGGTGTGATGAGACATTGTTACCTGCCTTGTTATAATAATGGTAAGTTGGGATCACATGTTATTGCATGGCTCCTTACAGCATTGGCGAGATAGTAGAAGGTATTGCAGCATTGCTTGTGGTAACATTTCGAGTTGAGAAAAGATTTTGCCCCAGACCAAGTTGGTGGCGGCGGCACCGATGAGGAAGGCTACAGAGAGCCAGGTGAGGTTTTTAACGTCATTGAAGTACAGCACGATGACGGGCTGGATGTCGGCCACGATGGTGTTGTCGAGTGCGAATAAGAAAGTTGAACTAAGGATGGACAGAACGACGACTGCCCATTTCCAGCCAGTGATGTCTCGTGGAGGAAGTTCTTTGGCAGTTTCTGTCTGTTGTTTAGATTTCTCTGGGTCCACATCTGTAGTTGAGGAGTTCTCGCAAACTTCTCGAGTCTCTTTGCTGGTGGTTGCGAGGTTTGAACCTGCTTCTGCCTCCTTCTCATTGAGGGTAGTTCCTGCGGTTGAGCCCGTGGTGCTTGTCTGATCCTTTCCCGTCATCTTCCAGAGAAATGAGGTTGAATTAAGAATGGGACACCAGAGAGCGATGTTACTAAGAAGTATTGAAGCAAGCTCTAAGCATCAACAATAGTCAAGGAATAGTATTGAGTAGGTGAAATGCGAAATCAAAAGAAATCCAGGCTGAGGAAGTTGATATAGAAACGGCCTTCAAAGATGCTCACTTGATCCACCACAGCCGTAGGGAGAAAGACAACAATATCTATCAACACGAGCCTATGATTCGCCCGACGACATCATAACCGGTTAGAACTTGTAATCTTCTCCTTTACAACGAGTAGCCAAGTCTTGTTGTGATAAAATTCTCCGTTAGCCTGGTTTGGGTGGCCGTATACCTTAGCTACTGGTATTTGGAGTATGTGCAAATCTCAACAGTAGCTCCACATTGATTGATCCAGTGGTGTGATAGTCAGCGCCAAGTGTCCGACGCCAAGTGCTTATCTTCGAAAAACACGTGTCTCTGCCCCCTGTCTTTGCCCCTGGCAGGAAAGCCAAATGATCTCTCCTGCTAGCACTCTGATTAAGAGAAGAACAGTCTGGTTCTACCTGGCGTGAAGACCGCTAATGCGCCACAATCCCCAATTATGTTGATCATCAAATACAAAAAGACGAATGGCCATGCAGTACTAAGCAAAATAGCATGTCTAATCCCTATCCTACGGCCGCCCCACCTATCGCACAGCATTAGTGTGAACCATATCATAGCTATGCCGTATGCGGAGACAAGCCAAAGGATGAGGATTGTTTTTTTCCGGGGCCCGTAAGGTAATAAAGAATCAAGAGGGGTGTTGATATGTTGTGTAAACAAGAAAGTTATGTCCCATTTTCGCCTACTACGGAGCGGGTAAATGGAAGAAGATAATGAGTTTATGGGATATTGTTTGTGTGACTGATGTCGAGTATGATTACTAACACCGTCTTGTTGCGCATCGCAAACATCAATTCCGCAGGCCATTTCCCGGATCTTGGTCTCGAGCACCAAAGTCCCGGATCCTACTCCGTTAGTTGTGTTACGTGCGCATATTGCTTTTGCCCTCCCGGCGTGTGCTGCGAAGGGTTACGGGAATTATTTTGGTTTTATAGGCTCAAATCTGGAAACCTTCAATAACGGCCAATAAAGCACATTGGAACAAGGAAGAATAACAAGTTTTCATTTAGATTTTTAACTAAAAGAAGAAAAAAGAAGAGTAAAATAGTAATTTTCTACTTGAAATTCCAGGATATTTCTATTAAAATCCACTTAAATATGGAATAGAATGTAAGCCCGTGGAACCTGATGGCGAGAATGCCACCGTAAGGTATCAAATGGGTATTCTGTGATATACAAAGTGTGCTCCATTTCAAGATTCATACTGAGAAGTCATTGGCATAAAGAAAGGGAAGCATCCCCCGACGAAATATCCTGCTCTTTCTCAGTCTAGTGTGAAGCAGTGTAAAGCAATTATTGGGCTCTAGAATTCATTACCTCAAAAACTATACTAAGAAGCTATATAATTATGTGTCTAGAAGTCTATCATGAAGATAAACAACTGTTATGGAAGTAGCATTACTCTAGTTACAAGTATGCCGCTTCGCATGGAATATTTGGATTATTCTCTATATTATTATTCAGAAGACTGAGTACCAAGTATTTCATGGTCAAACGATAGTAACCACTTGTTTCTTACAATCTTTAAAAGAAAAATTAATAAAGTTACTGGTGCCAAAGAATAGCTCTAGCCCAAAATAACCCACTCGTCTATACTTCTTTGAATCGCTCATTTCCGTAACTAATATAAGTCCAAACGGCTGCCTATTCCTATACTGTCCAATCCCGACATTCCGTGGCTTGGGGTTATGGTCACCCAGCTCTAAACAGAACACGGGCACAGTCCCGTCTTCATTCTCGAAAAGATCTGTCTCCAAAGCATCAACCAATCCATCCGGAGCGTCGTCCTTTATGTAATCTCTTCCCACCGCTCCAACCAATTTTTGCTTTTTCCTGTCCCAAATATCTTCTCTCAAGCGAGCTTTCAGCGTCAGATCACCTGAGAGCACGGATAGATATGGCGACGAGATCGAGGCTGGTTCAACGCTGCAAGCCAAAATCTCAACTGTCAACCCAAGGGTGCTGTTACTCCATAAAATATCTACCTCACCATCGATAGAAGCCCATGACCAAGAAGGAGCTCGATATTCACTGGGGCGTTTCCGGGGGAAATCTGAACCTTGATCCGGGGTGAGATACCAAATAAGCGACGTTCTAAGCTCATGTTCCCACAACCCAGCAAGATATCTCGGACGTTCTAAACTCAGCGTAGCTCTGAAAATCTGTTCGAATTTCTCTGCCAGAGCAGAAATAGCGATCAATTTATCGGCTGGAAAGCTTAGATTGCGCGTGGTGTACTCTTTCACTACCCATGCCCAGTCTAAGCTCTGAAATCTTGGGTTTTGGTCGGTCATGCTATAATCGTCGGGGATCCCAGGAATGCCTTCTTGATGTATTTGGACACCGTACCCACAAAGGCACTTCCAGACGAGCATGTTAGAGCAAAAATGGATGATGCGTGTAGAGAGAACCTGCTCTTGCATCGTCCAAGCTCTTGCATCGACAGCTTTGCTGTCTGGTGTGCAGTCCCCATCTGTGATTGCCCTAGATTTTGATTCCACTGTTCCTTTGCTGCCATCAGGAAAACGGTACTCAAGCGCTGTTCTGGAGTTGCGCATTATGATCGAGGCTTCCGATCGAGATTGGAGGAAGCCATGTATGGCGGATGAGGCTGATGCAGCTGAGATTGTGAGGAAGGATTTTTGATAAATTCGCGCCATGGCTGCAAGCTGTCTCATAGTGTCATCGCGATCATCTTGAATAATACAAATTCGGTCGACCCAGAGATGTGCGAGCCCTAATCGCCTAGTGGTGATGATGGCATCTCGAATTGTTCTAGGAAGATCATCGAATGGAAGTACTTCTTTCCAAGCACTGATTGTGCTACGAAGCAGTTGCATTGAGGAATCCTTTCCCCAACAGTATGATAGTGCTGTGTATTTCTCTGTACCATTCGCATCAATGATCTTGACTCTGGCAGTGGCGGTTGCTGAGGGTTCTAAGTACAATAGGCGTGAGGGACCTGGGATCAAGGATCCATGGCCAACGTTGTCAGTCTTGATGGCTTCCTTGCAATCAACATGAGCTTCACATTGCTCAATCCACGAACGGATAGTCTCAAATGTGATATCAGATACCACATAAGGATAGTAAGAACATAAGCGCCTGCCGGATCATCTATGAGGTTATTAGGCAAGAGCGTGCACTTTACACGTGAATTTATACTTACCAACTTCGGCTTCAAAACAATATTCATTCGGCCTGGTGTTGTTGTAATTCACAATTACAAGGCTTCTATCCATGTCCGTCAGTCGACAATCAGTTTTCGCTATATAAGTCGTCCCTTGCTTATCCGAGATTTTCGAGAGTACTTCTAGGTGTATGTTCACACTTTTATGGCCCTCGCTCGCAATGCGCAATGAAGAAGGGTCGATGGTCCTGACGAGTCCTTCGAAGATAGGGCAAGCATCATGGCTAGCCTTAAGTAGTTCTGCGATTGTGTACTCGAAAGTGTTACGGAACTTTGTGGATCCATGGCTCGCGAGATCACCAATACTTTCCACTGCTTTGGAAGAGTTGTTGGGATCAACGATGAGCCTTTGGCAGTGGGTGCAGGTGTGGCGGGATTGAGATAGGTGATCATCTGATTGTAGCTGAGAAAATGGCATTTTACTTCGTGAGATCAATGTGATGTACGATACAGTATGATTGAGCTTCAAGGGCACTTACTTATCAACTGCATTGGTCCTTGCACATGCCATTTATCTAGGCCCCTTCGGGGCGGGGCTCTGGCACGTGACATATCTCTCGTCGTCTCTCAATCTCGAACTACCTAATTCTTCGCACGCCCTACCTGCCGGGGGCGGCTGCCTTACGTAATCTCTGCACTACGTAGGCTCGGCGGCTCTAGCTCCCTTTTATAACTATAAGTCACGTGTTGCATACTGGCTTAAGAGACTCGCCGAGCGCTCTCTATATACGTGGTTTTGCAAATCTGCTTCCACATACGACCATAGAGACAGGAAAATTGGGCATCCCGTCCGCTCTGCCATACACAAGCCTGTCATCGGAGAACTAGTAGTTGGGTGGGTGACCACCAGCGAATCCTTTCTGTTGTATGTTTTTGTTTTTGCTCTGTGTTGTCTCCAGCCCACAATCGGCCAGTGTCTTCTCAACGAGGCGATTCTTGATGGTGTTCCTCGAGCTACATTCTTTTGTAAGTTGTGTCACTTGCGCATATTTGCTTTTGCCCTCCCGGCGTGTGCTGAGGAGGGTTATAGGAATTCTTTTGGTTTCACAGCGGTAAACCTTTCATAACGGCCAATGAAGCACATTAGAACAAACAAGAATAACAAGTTTTCATTTATTGTCGAGCTTTGTAGGTCAATGAACGTCGATGCCTCCAGACCTCCGCTGCTGCTTAGCTCACGCTCGATCCTGTCTTTCTTTACAGCAGAAACACCGTAACTTATATCAAGCCGTCGGCGCTGCATTCTTCATGATAGCCTTCAACCTAGGATGTTCTTCCAAACTCAAACAGCTCATCTCCCAACCTAACGAGCGTGGGTACCGGAACCATGAACAAATCCTTCCAATAAAGGAAAAGCAGAGAGTGTGTATGAAATGAAAGTAACGCCAAATCTCTCGTCTCAAGTAACCAAATACCAGATCCTCAACAGTCCACGAAATATGAATCCCACTGGTAATCAGGCGGAATGCACACTCCTTCATTCGTTGCATCGTAGTCGTTCTGCGCGTCCCCGTCCTCGCATGCATCATCATTTGCAAACAGAAAGAGCACACAGCTACCCATGTTCGAAAGCTCGAAGCCCTTGTGGTTGGCGGGTACAGCATCGCAACCCTCATCGCCAGTACCGCTGAGCTCACCACTCGGAGTAAGTTCACACTCGCTGTCAGGATAGACGACGACATTCCATGCTTC
This sequence comes from Helotiales sp. EF0021, assembly GCA_000292665.1. Lineage (NCBI taxonomy): Eukaryota > Fungi > Ascomycota > Leotiomycetes > Helotiales > Helotiales sp. EF0021. Next base: position 24,351 of record AIET01000400.1, read on the forward strand.
AAGTAGTGGTAGCATTGCCAGCAGAAGCAAAATCATTTTCGGAAGCATGTTGGCCATTGTCTTGTGGATCTTGGTCGTTGGAATTTATTTGTCTGTCAATCCAGCGAATTCTGGGCCAAACTTTGATATTCTCGTCTTCGTAAGTTGACACAATTTCGGAAGTCCTAGTTGCTTTGTTGAAGGCAAAGATTGCCTTGCGAAAATCTACTGGATCGATCTTTCTGGGGATTTCGTAGAACAAGTCTCTCTTCCACTGCGGATTGTTGAGAAGATATCGGACTGGGAATGGCACGTCTGCGTCGAAGTCCTGTTGGTATTGCTTGAAAATTCTGTCTCGCCAGGTCGTATTGAGGTTTCGAGTCGTCATTGTTGCGGAATGGTTTAAATGTATTTCTCAGCTCGTTGTAGCATCAAGATGATCCAAGTCCATATCTCGTATGAAGATGACGGCGTATATGCGGTCACATCCAAATCAAGATAAACAGATTTGTTGGATGTGCTGATCTTCGAGTCAATACAGATGGTTGACAAATATCAAGCAGCTAAGGATGAGGGATCGATCCATCAAAGACCCGTTGACCTATGAATAAGTTTGCGATGCAACAATTTTACAACTCTACGCCGCAACGCCGCAATACTGCTTGGGATCTCGGGGCGGTGTTGTGGAAGGATGCATGGATTTCCCGTGGTTGTTGACAATGACCATGACTTGAAGAGATATGTTTCCAAGATCTGACGTAGCAGACATGGATTTGAGCATGCTATCACGTGGCGCGGCTGAGGTGGAAGAAAATCATTGACTGTTTCTGACATCTTGCTGTGCCTCTGGGAATCATCCTGTCGTCCAACGCACCCAAATGAGACCGAATGCGATCACCAACGTACATGGAGGCTACACTATCAATGCAAGTAATACGGATAGAACCGTGCCGAAGAGCATTACCATACCTCTTGAGGCATTGCAGAGACAATCTTCCCCTAACAGCATTTCTTGCAATAACTTGAGCGGCCCCATCAATCGCAATGTGTTGTTTTCTGACCACTTTCGGAGCATTCTCAGTAAATCGGATGGAGTCTGTCGGAGACTTCGTAGATCCAACATGTAGTGGCGCTTACCAGCCTGCGATTATTCGTTCCTGAGTCTCACAAAGCAACCGTACGAAAGGTCTCTAGGCACTGATCAATCAAGAATACAGTACAATGAATTCATTAGGTCAATGAGCCTTAAGCTTGCTCTGACTGCCGTTCCTGCTCAACTTGCAACATATCGACCCCATCCACATTGACACGACATTATAAACGCTATCAAACCATCGCCGCTTCTTCCTTCTTCACAAATGGAGTTTCAAATGGTGCTTCGGCTTGTGGTGTGATTCGTGCCAAATGACGACGCTCACCAGACACCCAGTCTACCACTGCAGAATGGGCAGTCACACGGTTCTAAGATCATCAGCGCTAGTAAACCAATTTAACAAGAATACTCACATCCCAAACAACAACAGTCTTTGGTGCCCATCTCACTCGAGCTTGATAATCCACTCCTCGTCCAATGTGGTTGAACAAAAACGCCAACAAGGCTTCGGACTCCTCCTTCTTCAAACCAACAATACTTCGAGTGACTATAATCATCAGCACTCCCCCCATACCAAAAAGAGTCACGTACATCCTGTGTTAACGTATAATGCTTTCTCTCCAGTAGCTGGATGAGTTCTCACAAGAGGATGCTCATTCTTCACTGGCTCTCTTCTCACAACTCCATCCTTGTCACGGCTGAATTGAGCTTGTTCAAATCCAGAATGCACTGCCTTCAAACCATGCAATCTCTCCTTCAGTGGTTCTGACAGACGATTGTACGCCTCAGCTTGGTCGGCAAAGACGGTATCCCCACCTGTCTCAGGACTATCAAAGATGTATAGGAAAGTAGTTCCTGGGGGCTGTGCCTCATAAGAAACATCAGAATGCCAGCTCACGCTGCTGTTGCGGTTGGCCAAGAATGAGTCCACATCGCTGGTACTTCCATATCGGTGAACGATGTGAAGTTCTGGGAATCCTTCCGGACTTCCACTCGTAGGATGAATGTGGTGACGTCCAAAATAACCACCAAAGTCAAGAGCTTCTTGAAGAGGAAGATCAGCAAAATCCTGGTCACGAAATGCAACAACCTTGCGCTGAGCGACAAGAAGTGCAAGCTGGTCCTTCCCAGCGGCATCAAGCTTGCTGAGCTGAACACCAGTCACTTCAGATCCAATGCGAGGGGTGAGCTTTTGAATCTTGCTGCCCTCTGGAAGGAGATCCTTGAAAGTTGGATCGGCATCCTTCCCATGCTCAATATGAGTGAAAGATTGCAAAGGAGGGTACTTTTGTCCATGATTCCATGTTGGAAGATACTGGGGATACTGTGAAACTGTCAGACGGATGGCCAGGTATGATTCATTGCTATTACCTTTGCATCCGTCTTTCCTCCTTCTACCTTAATCTGTCTCTTCACCTTTGGACTTTCTTTGGCGGTGTCCTTTGGTGTGTCTTTGACAATTGAAAATTTCTCAGGGCTTGGTACTAGGATATCCTCAGGTAGTTGTTGAATTGAAGGCGCCATGATGCTCTTATTGCAAGATGTGATATGTGTATTTACTCTGATGAAATGTCTGGTTGTAGAAGAGAATTCAGCAGACTTATTTATCCCACTTTCTAAGAAGCCCAAGGAAGGAAGTCGTGTTCCGAACACATGGCTAGGTTGATGGCTGACAAGATGATTTGATACTTCTCTTAATGTCAACATACATCCACGCAAGCACGACATCAAACATGCGAACTGAACGAATCCCCAAGTGCAGACATATGGAGGGTAACCGACCCCTCACCTGTCTCCAAGTCCCCGGACCATCCTCAACTGCAATTTGCCACGAGACGAACGGTTATCGGCCCCGATTCTTGACTCGAATTTCTTGGGTGAATGTACCGCATCGATCATTGGGCTCCGCGAAGCCTTTTAGATATCAGAATACACCAGTGGCCTATGACAGAATGGAATGCCTGCACCAATCCTATCGTGCAATGTTGCCATTGGCAAATAAATGCTGGGTTGTGAGCATCAAAGATGGTGTGCTCGCGGCCTACAATCGCGTGAGAGGGAGGAAGCAAGTAGCAAGAAATCAATGAGAAAGGTAAAGTTGAATATAGCCATTCTCTAGCTGATGATCCTTCTGTCCAACTCATGCTCATGAGAGGAGGATTTAACGTGATCTAACATACTCGCAACCTTAGTCCCTCGAGAATTTAGGAGGTGGTTACCCATTAGCAGATAGGAACAGGAGCCAAGCTCAATTCAAAGCCTCAGAGATCCCGTCTACTTCAGCTGCTGCTTGTGAATCAAATTCCGTCCTTTGATATCTCCAGGAGACCGCCCTCCCAACGGCAACAATTCAGGTACGTTGCACGTGGCCGACTTGGCTTTCTATCAGCAAGGACGAACACGAGGCTCCTGTCCTCCCTATCTCTTTCTGGCTCGTCGTATTTGACTGAGGTGTTCGAGATGTCGCGAGGTCTGCTCGTGAGGAGATGAAGGTGCTACTGGTGCCGTCGAAATTGCTATCAGTGCTCGTGGCAGCAAGAGATTGTGCAATTGCACTTGCAGATATGTGACCATCTCCAATCTCAAAGTCAAGCGTAAAGAAATCGTGGCAAAGAGGCGATTGAACCTAGAAGAGTCCCCGTTACGAATAAGAAGCAGTGCAAGAGATCCAGGCGCAGAAGATGCAGCAGAAGAAGCGGTAGAAGATCCCCAGAGCTGTGGCGCAGCTTTCCAGCCCCACCACATCTCTCCTTCACAACGACTGTCCATTATTACGAACATTTCAGAAACACAGGCGCGAAACGTCGAATGCCCAATACCCCACTCTGACTATGAAACATACGAGGCTCTTCATTGTTCTCCCATCATGTCTGCGACGGTCGACCCTGCCCTGCATCCGACACGGTGCGCCAAATCCTCATCAGATTCTTCTTCGACATCTACGAGCCTGCAATGGACAAAAGAACGAATTGCCCTTTATACGACAGTTATCTGATGCTTGCTCTGATCGAGGCGACCGATAGTAGTCGAGAAACAACCCTTCGGACTGCCAATAACCTCCAGTCAATCTTCAGCCTCGCGTTTTGATGATTCTGCTTGGAAGCGCTGCCAAATGCTACAATCCCTAGACTGGCGAGACCTGGAACCATCACAAAGAAGTGAATAAGGATCAACTCTACAACTGATGGTCATCAGAGACGGAAAGGACACTACAATCGGGTCGAGCACAAGAGGGAGAGCATCAAATAGGGCATATGGGGGCTTTGAGGTGAGGCATTCACGATATGGAACTTCTGCGGTCTCAGCAGAGCTGTGCTGCTGATCTGAACAACGGAAGCAAACAACCTAGGCCTCGAGAGCTATCATACATGTTGGAAGCGGTGGGTTCTTTTGAAAGCGTTGAGACAGAATGCTACGAGGGCAGTCCTCGAGCTGCTTTCAACATGATCTCTGGAGATGGCACAACCACCAAGACAATCCCAGAACAAGATCGATGCCCCGCTTCAGCCAATACATCCGCATGCCGCAATATCATAGATACTCATGGGACGGGGAAACTCCAATTAGGTACGCTGGAAGTGGTGGCTTCCTCCGGTTGAAGATCGTCCAGACAAGTGTCTGGGGTGAGTATTCGACTTCCTCAGCACTCTTCCAAGTCCTCCCTCCAAGGAAAGGCAAAGGTTGTTTGATGTCAGGATTCGAGCAAGAGGTATCATATTCGGAACCTGCCATTCGAGTCCACATCTGCGTCTTTAGCAGAATTATTGATGCCTTTCCTGCTTTTCTTCTTTCCGCACACGTGCGTTCATATATTTCCATGTCTCCGAACCTTGATTTCATCTACAATTCTTATCATTCTATTCTTGTACAGCTATATGCTATAGATCATGGTATCTACTTCTACCTGAAACATTGACAAGTACTGTTCCTGCCAAATTGGTTCTCAACATGCATCTCATTTTCCCTACGTCCGTTTCACGATATTCGCTTTGTACAAGCGATACCGCCTTCAATATGCTTAGAGAATTTTATTAGGACACAGATCTCTGGTCGGGATACGGACTCACCTCTCCGCCATTTATTTTTGGGTCGGTATTTCGGCGAAGGTATTTTATATTATGGCGATATCCCACCCGCACATTCGGCTTCACTCGCCTGCAGGCTAAATTCCAACCACGGAACAAAACTTAACGGTGGGTAAGTCAGATCCCATCAGATGCAGGCTCATCGGTTCACCAGAGTTGTGGAACTCGGAAGATGCGTGTCAAATCGAAGTCCACGCGTTATGGTGGGGATATGCTTCACGATTCATTTTCTCATATGGAAAGTCAGTCCAGCTGGCGGACTCTCGTCGGGTCTGTTGGTGCTGCCAATCAATATTTCGGTTTGGGTGAATGTCTATTATCAGCTAGCTCATCAAGTCAGCTATGATCGTAAATGAACCACTTTCTGATTGCATTGGTGGCGCTCCAAGTGTTTGGCAGTATTTCACGGCGGTATCACTAACAATGCTGCGTCAGGTCGAGAAATATAACCTCGTCGTCTACTCTCCCGTGTACCAAAGTTGATATCTGGTCCTACATTTCAAGTGGTCAGATGTGTGTCAAGTCCTTGGTATGCTGCTTGGAAGTTGTCGAGATGAAATGAAGTGGAAATGACGATAGGAACTTTTCCCTCGAGAACATGCTACATATGAACTGCCACTCCTTTGTTACTCGTCGATTCTCTCCTTCTCACTCTACGCATCACGAGTTCCTCACCTTTGCACTCAGCTATTGCCCAAATGTTGTTCTCCAAGCTTGCCATCTCAGCCGTTCTGGCCCTCGCAAATTTCATCGCTGCAGTAAGGTTTCCTCATCTACTCTTGTGGATAGCGTGTTAACGGCGCATTGCAGCAAGTTGTCGTCACTGTCACAAACACTGTAAGTTCAATTCACAGCTTCTTCATCAAAGCTCGGGTTGAGCCTCATTGCTGGCATCCCAAAACCCTCAAGTCTTATCTCGTCCGCATGCTCATTGATCAATAGATCACAGTAATCACTGTGACTGTGACTCCACTTTCGACATCTACAACAACAACATACGTTACAGTACCTGGAACGACGCAGCCTGAGCCCACTATCACATCAACTTCAGTTGTAAGTCGTTTCACACTTCCCATTCAATCTGAGCTTATTCTCTCTCAGGTCGTCGTTACAGTTGCTCCGCCAACCTCTACATCAATCGCGACATGTCCTATACCTCTATACTACCAATGCGGTGGGAATGGTTGGAGCGGATGCACTTCATGCACGGCTGGGGCTAGCTGTGTCAGCGCAAACCGTAAGCATTTTGCCATCCCCCTCCCCAAGAACCAACACTTATTTCACATAGCATTCTACTTTCAATGCCAGGCCAAAAGTACTGCTCCAAAGGTCATCACGATTACATCAACCATCTATGGGAGAACGACGCATTCATGAATCCAGTCAACCAAATACAGGGCAGCTATCTAGCGCAATTCGATCTTGCTGTGATGGGCTCACTCTTCTAGAGCAGGAACTTTGTGCATTTAAACTCTCACTTTCAATATCTGGAACTCCTCGAGTTTCGATTCAATTGACCTCAATTCACAACTCGTTCAACTCGTATTGCTAGAGAGCCTATCACCCCCACTAATGTGCTCAAGCGGCGTGAATAGTTGGCCGATGAGTTTCACGTGCATTATTTTGTAGGATTAAAGCGGAGAGGTGACAGCCTTTTGGCAGCACGAGTACACTTGCTTCGCATTTTGAGTTTTCGGGTCTTTCACCTGGACAAGTTCCGACTCACCCAGAACGTCTGGGACTTTTCCCATCTTTACCCTTGTCACGCATGTGCACCCAGCAGCAAATAACAGTGAGTCGCTTACTTCACATTGTCCGAACTCTATCTGATGAAACTGGCTCTTGGCGAACGTCTCGCTTCCTTAAACTTTCCCCTTTCCCCAGAAGTGAACTTGGGACGATGCCAAGCTCTTAGTGCAGTCTCAAAATTTAGCATTGTGCCAGTGTGAGGGATTTGATCCAATATTTATTCCATCACTATCCGTCATCTTGCAATATTTTCAGCGTCACCTTGCGATCTTCATACCTACATTCATTTGTTCATTTTAATAATTATTGTCATTCTTTACCATGGGTTGGAGATCCTCTTTAACTTCCCTGGCCCTGGCCACAGCAGCAATCGCTCAGAACTGCCCTATCCAATTCGATGGAAGAGTTCCAGCTGGCAGTACTGCTGCTTCTTTTGACATTGATGGAGGTCCGTTCGGAACACAATTCATCTTCGGCCAGAACCTCACCATGAGCAAGGTCGTCCAACTTCCAAGCATTGCTGGTTCTCTGTTCGACACCAATGGCGCTCTTCCAGTCGAAGTCACACTCTCCGATCAGTCAATCTTTGCCCCCTCAGCAGACAACATTCAGACCGGATTCCGTCGCGCAGAGCTTCAAGCCGCTTCCAATAACGGCACGGACCCCTCTACAGTCGGCATCAAAACTCTTCATTTCTCGATTATGAAGGATACGGCGAAGCTCTTGAACACCAGTCACGAGTATCAGCTAGTCTTTCTAGAAGATGCTGCGTTCAGTACGAACCAATTTGTACTCAAGACGGGAACGATATCAGGGCAGCCAGCGGGACAAGACCCAGACCTCCTCGTCCTTCAAGGCAATATCAATGCTGCGGTTGTCCAGAACCTCTTCAATACTTCCTTCACAGCAGATACGTGGCATAATTTTGGACTCGTCCTGAACTTCACACAGAAGTACGTTGTTTTCACAATTTCCATCTCAACTACTGACATCCACAGCACGACCCAGGTCTTGTACTCTACCAACGCGACCCCACTTGCTGAAGTCACCGGGGCAGTGAGCAACGACATCAGCGGACAGGGACAGTTCCATTTCGGCGCCTTGAAGAAGCCTACTGGAGACAATTTGACTGATGTTACGAAAGAGGGCTTCCAGGAGAGTGGTATTGATGAGGGGGTTATATACGGAGGGATATTTGAGGAGGATAGCACTGGGGGATGTATCAGCTTGAGTCCTGCTGAAAATGCAACCGCGAAGAGACGTCGTAAATTGTAGGATATGGGACATCTGCGTTGTAACATATAATAACAACTGAACACCAATCTCATCAGCTAAACTCCTCATTTCTCTTCACAGCCAGGAACGTCAAACTCCACAACTGTACAATATCACTTTCCGTCGGTGCTTGACCAGGTGGAGGTGGAAGAGCTCCAAGATCAATGTAGTTGAATGTACCATTGTCGTATGTCCAACTCCAAACCTCGGTGCTCAGGTGTGATTCATTCGCTTCGATGGTATCCCAGAGCACATTGTATGCACTCTTCACATTTTCAAACACATTCGTACAGCAGAACTCTGGAGAGGATGACGAAGAGCACCGAGAAAGCTGAAGTTCGAGTCCCTTGGCCATCATGGCGAGTTGCCAACTCCATACGACAGTGCCATGATATGCGGAAGTTGTGAAATTAGCTGCATAGTTTGGATCGTCACCATAGGCAGGATTGGCGACGATCATCCCGACGTCTGTCATCAATCCAGCAGGGAAGCGAAGGCGGACATTGTTGGCGGTGGTGTTCAGAAAAGAGGTCAATTGAGCTTGGTTGGTGGTGTTGAGAAGGAAGTGGCGGAAGCAGGTGTCTGTGTTCATGACAGCGACTTGGGAAAGATTGTTGTTCCCTTCCAGAGCCAATGCATGGAATGTGACATCAGAGTCCAGTGTTGATGCTTGAGAAGATAGACTCGGCGTCTCAGAACTGGCAGCGGAATTCTCCAACAAGGACTGGGCAGATGAAAGAGGTATGCTAATCTCAAAGAATGCGAGCGTCGAGTCTTCCCAGACTTGAGCATAATCATCGATGAGGATAGAATCGAAGTCCAAGATCCCACCTCGAGACAATGATGCAATCGATCTCAGAGCGGCAGGAACGAGAGCAGTGTTCACGTCCAAAGGAATGCGTCCTCCTCCAGTCCCGTAAGTAGAGTCTCGCCATTGTCCTACCACTTCTCCGTCTTTGAGATGCATGAGATTGTCCTTTGTCTGATTGCCTGGAGAAGCGAACGGAGCAGCGAGGTCGACGATCTTCTTTGCATTGATCTTCGCGAGATCGAGATACGTAAAGTTGGCGTTCTGAGGGAGAACACTACCCATGGTAGCAAGATAGTCTTTCCCACGTGATGAACCTGTCGAACTCTTCACCAAATACCGATCCAAAAGTACAGGAAGATAGTAGTCAGTGTCAATCTGCAATCTTCAGCACTGATCTTACACCTGGGCTAGTGTCTTACCATTTTATAGTCACACAATGGAGCTGTGCTAGTAACGTTGTTTTGCAGATGTGTCCAAGTGGCATAATCACTGCTTTATATTAGCCAAGTCAAAGTTTAGCGTGGATGTCTTACCCGATCGTCTCCTCGTGGCACGCTGATCCATCGGTACTGTTGATTCTCTCCAAGACGCCTGCAATCACGGCTTCCATTGCCCCTCCTTCTCCCTCACTCAATACTGGCTCGAGAAGGAGAGCACTGATCATTGAGTCTCTTCCGAAGTATGTCAAGAAGCGCCAGGCGCCCGCTGTAAGCTTGGTGGTATAAGACAAGAATGACAAAGAGTTTGTTTCCATGGGAGATGTGGCGATTAGGTCAGCTGAGGCTGAATTCAGGACTTCTTGTGAGCTCAGTTGAGTTAGCTGGGGATAGTTGAAAGATGCATTGAAGGTGTATGATCCAGCTCCGAACGTAATTGAATTATTTTGCAACGTGATTGATGAGTTGCTGCTGGTGAAGGACATGGTTGTTGTTGTAATATTGTCCAGCCAGAGTCTGCTAATCTCTACTCCATTCGGAATGGCTGAGTACTTCAGAGCATCTTGGACATCCGGACGCAGCAGACTTGGGCCTTCAGTAAAGTCCCGAATTGTTCGGATGCTCCCAAATATTGCTACTGAGAGAATGGCCGAGTTATTGAACACAATTTGAGTTGTGATCCCAACCGTCGCATTTCGGTCTTGGCTGTCATCAAAGATTGGCCCTAACGGATTCTCAGCAGTGGAGTTTTGAAGTTGAATACCCAGAGTTCCGTTGACTCCATTCTGAGGCTGAAAATAAGCAGCAATGCCACTGTTCCCTGCGGGCCATGCGACTATAAGTCGGGGTCCGATGATTGTGAGATTGCTGTCTGGTTCTGGCGAGGTGACAACAACCTGAGAGGCGGAATGGCAATCGGAGTAGAAGTAGTTTTCGTATGGTGGTGAACTCAAATGCAGAGCGGTTGGTTGTGTTGAACAGTCCGTGGTATTTTCACTGCCTGATGGAGGGTAGACGAGGTGATCATTGGAGCAACTGAGTTCAAAGTTATCAGTCTAGTGACATGGTTGGAGGTCTGGCAACTCACGAATACATGCTCGGTAGGTAGCAGTCGTTCCCGCATGGCAATGTCGGTTCCCCAGAGAGTATCGGGCAAAGGAAGTTGGTGTCATAGCAGGTATACTTGAGAATGTCAATTGAGATTCACAACATAAAGAGAGACTGTACCTCTGCGGCGTGATAGAAAGCCTCCCCGCATTCCAGCAAATTCGTCTGCTCATCACTTTGCCCTGAACTGAGCCCTGGGAGAAGAAGAAATACTACACACCACTTCATATTTGGTGTCAATGCTGTAAAATATGCCACAATGCTGCACAGGGCAAGTAGTAACATGTACCTTTGTAGTGACTTCAAAAGTTTATAGACCACGTGCTCCTCCCACGTCATTTGGGACGGGACGATTGCTCTAAGAGCTGCATCCATTGCCAAGAACTATTGTCACTCGCCATCATTGGTTTGTGTGCTGGTGCTGGCGTTGGAATCTTCGTTTTTGTGGAAGATGCGGGGAAATCGCGGGGAAGAAGGGGTACCTATCCGTATTCGAAAACTCAGCCACGTGACTTTAGACCCATGCCCTCCTCGACTTTTCAATCCTTGAATCGGAGGATGTACTTGATGTTTTCATTTCAAAAGTCGTGGGGTATGATAGGATCATTCAAAAACATCCAGCATTACGAGGATGATAGCAATTGTACCCATGACTGGCAGTGACTACAACCAGGTTTCCACTATTCAACCAGACTTGATATTGTGCTGCAATGTTCATGGTCTTGAAGGAATGTTGGAAGGATACGTTCAGAAAGGGTTGAGAAGCACTTGCTGATCTGAATTTGGGCTCAGAGATACTACGAATGCCTTCTAGTATGTGCAAGTAAGACGTTTATCACGGTTGCAAAATTCGAAACTGGGATGAATATGCTGGACAAGTGTTCATATTTGCACTCGACACTCTTCTATACTGTTGCAGGGAGGCCTAAGACCCCCCCTCACCAGCCGTACACGATTCCCCACGTATCTGACTTGGAATCTTCCTCATCCAAGCCTCCGGGAGGCTTGATATCCTCCAAGGGTACTTTCCCTCCACATCTCTTCAAAACGCCCCCTGCGACAACTAACTAGAGGTTTTGCAAGTGCTGAATTAAAGTTCAACTAACTCTCCAAGTACTGTGCTTGGCTTCAAGACTTTCGAGGATACTCTCTCACATATAATGTTACAATGACAGTATTCCAACGGGGGAACAAAAGCCATTGCAAATCACTGTCTCATCCGACATTCTCTCTCTCGATCTCTCCCATCTACACCGCCACGATGTTCCTCGCGTTCCTCGTTTCGTCTCCGAATAGGCGACATACTGTAGCCATGGTTCATAGAAGAAGTAATTAGATAACGAGCGTCTGAGCGATAGCTATCGAGAGTCCTAAACATGTCAGCAAGCGATGAGAGTGGTCTCTGGGAATGGTAGGAGTACGCAGGAGATCTGCTGCGCTCTCTCTGATCTCTTGGATCATGAGACGAGCGAGTGTTTCGAGGTGATCTGCTTCGTTGTCTTCTGTCTCTGGGACCAGAAGGACTACGGAGCATTGATCTATCACGACATGGGGGCTCTGGGGGAGATATGCTGCGGCGCCTCTGGTCTCTAGGACCATGAGAGCTCCGGCTATCTCCCATAGATAAACGTGAGGCTGTGGCACGCTGAGCCGGCAGTGCTTTCACCCTCAACCCATAGCTCACGCCGCACTCAGCACAGAGCCTGTTGAATTCGGCAACAAACTCCGGCGTCCTGGCACTATCTTCAATTCCGTCGCAGAAGGCACTGAAATCTTGGATGTGGGTGGGCGGTGCGGACACAGCTCGCTCGGAGTCTGGGAAGGCGGAAATACGGCCACTGGAGCCCGCGAGCCATTCGCGACGAGCAGCATTTGCTGGTGACACCGGAATGTAGGATAACAATGCATGCATCACGAAGAGATAGACTGTGGCCAGATCTCCATAGGTAGGACGTTGCTGCGGAGGTATAGCTCTCTGTTGACGATTCACTCCTTGAGTCCAACCTCGTAGGCGTGGTCGTACAATCCTACCTCGTTGTCTACCATTGCCAGCACGAGCGATGACCAGATTCCCGTTGGGATTTTTACTCAACGCCCTGGCCGCGATTGCAGTACGTAAACTTCTCTCTTCATTCTCTCCAATTCGGGCTCTCCTCCTCTGCCGACGTCCAACCTGTCTTGAGGTTGAAGTCGAGTTCAGAGTAGGAGTTAGAGCTGTTGAAGCAACAATTCCTTCACTGGAAAATTGAAAACCTTGCTCGGAGGAGGACAGAAATACCGCAGATCGACTTCTAGGAATCTGCATCTGCGCCTCCATCATCTGCAGACCATCAACCTCGGCGCTTCTAGGAGCCTCATCAGTTTCAGGTGTAGCCCACTCAGGCTCGAAGTCAGGAATATCAGAGAGAGCATCTGGGTGCTCTTCCATGATTTCCTGCTTCACATCTCGAACCTCTCCATCACGCATCAAAGAAACCGATCTAGCGCTTCCCAAAGACGCATTCCAGTGGTTGTTGCTCCCAGCAAGTGTCTCCATCATGGGAGAATCTTGCAAGGAATTCACCTCCTCCGCGCGAGATGCATCTGCGGCAAACTCTTGCGGCGAAGGCATTCCTTCCTCTCTTCTCTCTTCCACTCCTCTCTCACCGTTCTTCTTTCTCGTCGTATCTCTTTCCATCACTTGCGCGTCGATATTGTCGACGATTTCGTGATGTGGTGTTGTGGTTGTTGTGGAAAAGAAACTTCGTAGTCAGATCGCGAGATTTTACGTCTACGAAGTTTTCAGACAAGGCTGATCACTTTCACAATCGCAAGGCTACGTCACAGGACGGAATTCGCAGTATTTGAATTATTGCTAGACATTAACTAACTCGATCTATAGATTTCAAATTTCCGACACTATTGTAAACATGGACACTTGCATGTGTGCTACGAATTGAGGAATTTTTTCCTGAATCCTGGCCATATTCCAACCTCTTTGAGGATCAATACAGTAATAATACACGTATATACAATCGAGAGGATAGATATAACAAAACGAGATGCCGATATAAATAGCAATGCAGATAGCAACAAAAAGACCGACACCAACGCTGAAAAACACGATAAATTTCGATCATCATCCCATCACTCAACCCTAAGCCCATTCATCCCTTGCTCCAAACCACCAAAATCAACAGCCTTACCCTTCCCTTTCGAAGGAAAACTCAGCCCACTACTTCTTCGCTCTTTCATCCTCCTCAAGGCCTTTGTAGCCTCCCCTTCCGACCACGCCATCTGCTGTTCATGATTCAGAACTCTTCCAAACGGGACCTTCTCGCCATAATCGCCAACGACAACCCCATTCATATCAACTTCCTTCGATCCAGACCTCTGATGACGATGGCCATTTGCTCCCGCTACCGGCTTCCTCTCGATAGGACTCGATGCACCCTGAGGTCGCGCAGTAGGCGCCCTTTGACCAAGTCCTGGCAATGTACCTTGAATGCCGTATCCATCATCTTGAAATAGTAGTCCCTCTTCGGTCGTACTAGGTGTCCCAAACGACTCCTCGTCGCTATAGCATCCACCTGAAGGAGAACTCAAATCGCCTAAACCTGCACCAATATACACAGGCTGAGTCCGGCCCTTAGCATCTTCAAAGACAGGAGGATGACGCCATACGTATTCTGTCTTAGGGTGATGCTCGGCGGTCATTGACTCCTTCTTGCTAGATAAAATCGGTTCGAGGATATTCTTCGTCCGAGAAGCCTTGCTTGATGCGCGAGATTCAGCTCTGGATCTTATACTTGGTTCACCTCGTGCCAGGCCAATAATAGGACCGTCAGCACCATCGTCTTCGTCAACATTCGTATGCGAATATGTAGATTGTGTGACGGATTGCTTTCTTGGTCGTCCATCCGCCACAAACTGCCAGTTACCATTAGGCTTCCCTGTCACAGAGTGCCTAGGAGCATATTTGTAAAGGTCACTCTCGGGTATCTCAATCAAAGACTTGCCATCTGGCGAAGGTATGTAATGCTTGGTAGGAAGGACTTCGGTCTCGATAACTGGCAGAATCCGGTGGTATACATCGTGGGTATGAATTTCTCGAGTGATTCTTTCTTCGCGGACTTCGTGGCGAGTGGGGGTGACATACTCATGAGTGACGGCTATTGACGAGTATTAGCAGCATTACCAGAACTACCAATTGAGGCTGGGGCAAGGGGCCAATTCTCAGGAGGAAATGATGGTAGCTGCTCAATATCATGCGGAGTAATATGAAGCGGAGAAAGGATAGGTGCTTTATAGTGTGCTGAACGTCCAGACCGCCCAGAAGAGCGTGACATGGTGGACAGAGGACGTGATGTGTTGGGCGGGGGTCGTATGATAGAGATGGTGGGAATAAAAGGTGTATATGTACCAGGTAATTCCTTAGTGGTTACATCTGTGTCCACTGTGTTGCTCAAGTCTACCACTCCCTCCAAGCTGATGGGTTCACTTCGCTCCTCGACCAACATCCCTGATCGCTTGTTTGCTGTGCTTGTGGATTGGGAAGAGGTAGGACTGGTATGAAGAGCAGAATAACCGCTGTTGTCATTCGAGGTGGAAGTAGATGTTTGACTGGTGGAAGACATCGTTCTTTGTCGTCGCTTTGTGCCCGAATTCGAACGACGCCTTTCGTGGGTAGGAATCGTGACGCGAGGCAATTCCCCAAGAGGAGGGACGGGTGGAGGTTCTTTCAGTACTCTGGATGAACCTGGTACGCTAAGAGCTGCTGCTGATTGGTAATTTTCTGGCACGGGAGCAACTCGAGGGGCTGAAGCAGACGCTTTGAAGAACTTTGGGAGGACCGAAGACTTTGGAGGGACGACAAGGGGAGCTTCTTTCAACGAGCGCCGACCACGTTCAGGAATGTTGTCTGGCTGTCGAAAAGTCGCGCGCAAATTTGGCTCTGGCCGCGAGCTCACCAGTGGTGATAAAGCTCTCTCCCGCTGCTTGGGGACGGGAGAGCCAACTGCTGAACGGTCATCGTCACGACCACCATTAGTGGAAATGGAGTAGACTGAAGGGGAGTCGGTTCGCAAGGGATATGGACCGCCTATTCTGGTTGCTGCCGTGGATCGAAGGGATGCGGGCTTGCTGTGACGGTTCTGAGGCTGATACATGTCGTCACTATGATCGACATCAGAGCCTAGAACGTGTCCCAATGCGGACGAGGTCCTCGAGTGGCCACCGTCCACCAGACCAGACCGTTTCTTGGGTGAGTATACATGCTTTAGGTAACTGAATTCAGGGGAGTTGAGATCCAATCGGGCTTCCCGTTCGCGGTCGACCATGTTGCGGTCGGCTACATCTTCGCCATAATTCCTGACCCCAGATGCCTTTGCTCGATGCCGAGATTGTTCTCGAGAAGATTTGATATTCGAGTGTGCATCGAGCAAGTCAACATGGGATTTATGCGATGCATGGGAATCGCTTCGACTATGTCCGGCAAATGGAGGGACGAAGCCACTGTATTCTTCCGCATCTGCAGCTTTCCTGGGCTGATATGTCTGGACTTCTCGAAGAGGCTTTGTGTTCGTTGTCTGGGTTGGCAGAGGAGATGGTGGTACTGGGGGAAGAGGTTCTGTATTGCGGAAAGAGTTGCGTTTGCTGGAGCTGAAGAAGTTGGGAGGAGATTTCATGGAGAAGCCTGACAATGTTCTGCCATTGTTCACGCTACCAGGCCTATTCTGGGCCTCAATTGTGCCCTTCGATCCTGCTTGTGCTCCATTGGGTGCCGTCCGCGGTCTCTCGACGATATCTGCGCGATGTCGTGGAACATTCGGAGGTGGTGCTGCTGTTGTCGTGGCTACCGATTGTCTCCTCGCCCTCGAACGCTGTATCTCGTCCAGAACATTGGGTCCATTGCCTGCGACGGGATACGATCCCTTGACGGGCGGATCTCTCTCGATTGCAGTATCGTAGGATTGACCCTTGAGGTTCGGATTGGCGGTGGAGGACTTGCCGAAGAGAAAGTTCTTGAGTCTGGACATCACGGTCGCGATCGCCTCAGGGGCTGTCTGACCAAGCCCGTCAGCCGGACAGGCGAGCGCGGGGGATCCACCGAATGCCTGCACTGCTGGAGAGTCAAAATTGACGACTCGGAGAATATCCGTAGAGACGGGGATGCTAATTGCGACGGAATATGAAGCTGTAGATACTTGCCAACCTCCCACGACCGACGCGAAAAGCGTCTTCACCTTCGGCCGGCTCGGCAGATACCCTACCGCCGTGACTTACTGCAGCTGAGTTGCCCCTTTGCGGTGTTTTGCGTGTCTAGGGACAGTCTAGTCTTGGTTAGCCGTGTGCTTTGCAGTCAGCTCTTCCATGTCTGGTTGGCCCGGTGGAGATGCGAGTGCAGGTGCATCAATCACAGCGCGGCTCGAAGATATGCAAAGCCCCGGATAATCATAGCACGGCCGCTTGTGTGCGTATTTGTAACATTGATATTGACCAAGAGCTTCAAAACGATTTCAATATCCATGGGCCGATACGATTCTACAAGCCTGTAACTTGACTGACTTTGATGAGACTTGAGACTTAGACATCTCGACAACTTTCCACCCTATCCTAGCTTACTGACAGCTCCTGCCGAATATTGTTTCATTGGATAGTTCTGGAGGCTCAACTCTCTTGGCTACCTGGGTACTGTAAGGATACGAGTCGAGTACAGGCCTCTCGAATTGAACTTCTTTAACTCGCTTCTTCAACCATCGATTTCAACGCTTCACTCCTAATGAACTCCCTCCTCCAGCTTCAAAGAACAACATCGCGGCTTATGCTATCCGGATTCGGCCTTCCGATCTGGACCATCGAGACGGTCGAGGACGGGTCCAGACGAGCTCTTCCTCATTCGTCAAGTCTCATCATCACTCGTTTCTATTCGCCACACGTCTCACACCTACCTCATTGCGGCATGGACTCCCCTTCCCGCTCCCACCAAAACAAAATAAAATGGAGCGAGCAATGTGGGGTGGACGTCCATTTATCGAGGAGTGCGGCTTGAATAACATCATGCATCGAGAGCCATGCTGACGTACGCAACAGCAACCACAAGGACCTGACCTGACTTGATCACGCATGCACATCAGAATCGTCATCGCCATCAAAGGAGGATCTGAAATGCTAGAGTCGATCAGGATACAAAGAAGAGGGCCCTCGCGAGGTGTCCGCGCTCCGGATGTGGCGTTGATCGTGGAGATTTCCGTTGGCCTTTCATCCAGTATGCTTCATATGCTGCAGCTGTCAAGAACCGCGGCCAGGAATCTGGGTCCACCTTCCCGTCCCGGACATTCTTCTCCCGCAATCATAAAAGTATGATGCAATCAGACAAACAACATCAACAACATTCTTGTTGTGAAACTTGAAGAACAAGATTATCCACATGTCGAGCACTTACAGATGCTCCAACTCTATGCCTCAAGCCTAGACAAGCTGAAATAAGCATCGGCCAGATGTGTAAGAAAACTCCAGTTTCGGACGAGCCCCGTCCATCTCATGTTGATCCCTTCTCCATACTTTGAGTCCATTCCTCCCAGTTATTGGGTACCGAACACGGTTGTAGGCATTCTTTCCATCATAGCTCCACGCCAATTATGCAAGACATCAAAACCAGGTTTAATCCCAGATCTTTCACGTCTTCCATGCCAAATTGGCCTTGTGTCGATAAGTTGATATCGGAATCTCCGACATGGGATGCTTGTCGAGCTGAAGCAAGGACTGGAAAGGCCTTGGATTTTGGGGAACTTTGGTCTCGACCATCGAGGAGCTTCCCTCAACCGAGACCCTTCACATCTTCTGCCCAACCATACAAGCTTCTTCTCCACATATCCCTCCTTTGTGGCCTGGATTGCACAGCCACTTTTTCTTTCTTCTGCCGTTCAAGCCAGCGGAGACTAAAGCTGCCCTTTGTCCATATTCATGCCTGGGCGGTGAATCACCGTCATGATGATGATGATGTAGCTCGGTTGCCGCGCTGTCACTTGAAATCATAGGACTACGTAATTGCTACGAGTGTGAGCTGTACCTATATTATGCTTCGTACCCAGTGCCTTAGCCTTGACTTTTACATTTTCAATTAATCCCACCAACAAAACTACATCACCAACTCAATACCCAAACAACACCAAAACACATATCAAAATGGATAAAGCAAAGGCAGCAGTAGGAAGCTTCCTCCACAGAGATGGAAAGCATGATACCACTGTCCACGAGGTATGCTCATCTCACCGCGGCTCAGTTTCATCACTAACACTCCCTAGACCGTCAACCCCGCCGTTGAACAAGAAAAGGTCACCCCTACTAGACACGAGAATGTCACCACCGCCGTAGACCGCGAAGTTCACCAAGACCACCACCACACCTCCGTACAACCCATCCAACACAAGGAGGTCCTCCCAGAGCAACACTCTCACCAACTGGGAGGTGTCGAGCACCGCAACATCAAGCACGGCAACGATTCTCACGTCAAGGAGCGTCTCGAAGCTGAGGCAGCTCAATTCAAGAACACCCGCGAAGTCGGCTCTACTCAACACACCACCGCTGCCGCCCCCACCATCGCTGGTGAGCACGTCCACCACCACGTTCACGAGAACATCCAACCTGTTATCCAGAAGGAGACTATCCAACCATCCGTCGTCCACACCACCGTCCCCGTTCACGAGGTTCACCAAAACGAGGCTAAGCACCACACCGCTTCTGCTCTTCCTGCTGTGACCATGGATGAGTTCAAGCGTCAAGGAGGATCTTTGTCTGGTCGTGAGGAGCGCACAGATGCTTTCTCAGGCGAGCCAAGATCTGTTGGTGGTACTCTTGGAGGTGCCGGTGCAGCTGGTACTACTTCTTTGACTGAGAACGATTCGAGCCGCCATGGACACCACTCTGGATCTCATGGTACTCATGGTACTACTGGTACTGGTGTTGGTTCAACTGGATCTGCTGGAGGTCTCGGCCACAACACTTCGAACACTTCTGGCACCACACACAAGCCATCTATGATGGATAAGTTGAACCCCAAGAAGGATGCCGATGGTGATGGAAAGGCTGGATTCATGAAGTAGATGGTTAGCATCACATTGTATTTGTACATTAGCCGCCTGGCTGGCAGCGATAATCGATGAATATGCATGATCTTAAACCTTATTCTGTGTAGTGTTCGTGACCTTCTTTTCTTGTGCTTATCGTGAGATTAATTCAGCTTTATCCTGTCACATCTCAACTACTCAATACGAGTCGTTCGAAATTGAGATCAAAATAAACAATAATACCATCCTTTCCATGGATCAAATCATCCTCCAAGAACTCCAAGCTCCTTCTCAAGTATTCTCCGAATCGTCACCCTCTCCCGCCCCTCTACATTCTCCACACCCTACATTCCCCCGCTTAACGATACTGTAACAAACCCGAAATCCATCATCCAGAGCCTCTTCCGGCAGCATTAGGCGGAGTCCCCGAGAAGTATCGACTTGCAGCAAACTAGACCTCTCATTATCGTCATGTCACACTCACATGCTCGCTCGAGGCTCGGTCTTTTTCCACCCGACACAGAATTATGGGGTTCTCATGAACTAGACAGCGATAATGCGTATGCCAACTTCCACTTCCATCTGGAGGAATGTGAGAAGCTTCGATGTTCGTCATTCTCCTAGTATCTCTAAACAATGACATGGAGTGAAGTCAATTTTTGACATTCCTGACGCGACAATCTCGGTAACCGGAGAGGAGAGAGAAACCAGCTGTTAGGTCTGAGGGTTTAAATACTATCATGACCGGAGTCAAGTCTTTGAACCTGGAGGTAAACACATTCTTAAGCTCGAACTTATCTTCCTTGATCTCTTTCCTCTAGTCCTCTCACCCTTTGGGACATAGTCCATCATCGCAAGGGAGAATACCTGGGTATCACACCACTTTCAGGCGTGCAGTAATTCATATACCTCAAACACCCCTTCCTCTCGTCCAAGTCAACGTCCCTTCAATACAAATTAATTTCCAATTACCTCCCATCAACCAACCCAGCTTTCCTTGACCGAAAACAATATCTCAAGGACACTTCTCGCTCACTGTAACTTTCTGAGTATGGTAATTGCTAGCTCGTATTATGTTATGTGCAATTCACGTTCCCTTGTAAGTGCTTCAGCTTTGACAATTAGCAAGTGCAGGCATATTTGGGTGCTTGTGAGAATGGATCTCGTGTATGCGTGAACTCAATCCTCCAGGGCATCAACTTCAACTCGAGACCTTAGAGCTTGAGCGTCTACCCGTTTCGAAGTCTGTTTTGCATTGATCCTGGTAGGATTCATTCAGGACCTCAATGGAATTTGATCCAATAAACCCGTCACATGATAATAGGAAAAACAGAATTCGCCTGTTGGCTTCCTGAGAAATTCGTTGCACTTATGCATTGTCATTTGTTCGTTGCCGATGAAAGAGATTTTAGACAGTCGATTCGTGGGTTACCTATAAGTTTGTTTTGCAAGTCTCCTCCCAGTTTATCACTTAAGATGGACACAACCAAGATATTCTACGGAGAAGGGGATTGTGTACACTGTATAGAAGGAAACATGGTTGCGATGATACGATGATTTCAACGTCACAATCCTACCACTCGATACTAACAATTTCCGAATCACGGTTTTGAACGAAAACGAAGATGCTCTCTGTAAGATCCGAAGAACGGGGTATATTGTAACAATCAGATAATACACACACACAATCCCCACCATTAACCCACATATGCTATATACCTCAACTCCAAACCAATAAACACGACCAAAAACTTACAGCGAACTTCCCTTTGAAATATATCTTCGAATAATATCGCCTTCAGGGGTATCTCTATCAGTCAAAACATCCACATCCTCTCCCATTCTCACCTCCTCTTTTTGTCCTGATCTTGCTCTCTCGATATTTCTATCCATCTTTGCGATATCGACTTCACTCGTCGTTCTCACCATCCCTGTCTTGCTTCTTCTCTGCTTTTGATTCTCTTTCTCCTTCCCTTTCTTACTCGGCGGGAGGTCGTTCTCGACTGAGCTGTTGCCTGCTGTCCTCATACCAATACCCCTGAACTCTTTCACGACTTCTGCGAATCCTTCTTCGA
This sequence comes from Helotiales sp. EF0021, assembly GCA_000292665.1. NCBI lineage: Eukaryota > Fungi > Ascomycota > Leotiomycetes > Helotiales > Helotiales sp. EF0021. The sequence continues at coordinate 46,009 of AIET01000400.1, forward strand.
GGGTCTTCATCCTCGCGAGCATTAGGCGTCCCATCATGCCATCGGTCTCCTCTCTCTTCTCTTGTTCACGACCAAATGCCTTGAGTCCACCTGTCGCCATGGCCAGTTGCGTGGCGAAGGAACTCGGCACTGCACCCAGCATACCTGGAGCGTTATTTTCCAGTCCAATCTCTGACATTCCCATATCGATACTTGAACTTCTGTGACGAATCTGGCGAGGTCTGTTGCCCGCAGCGATTTGAGAGTCAATTTTAAAATTGGGGACTGATTGAAAATTATGTCGAGCTGGCATAATCGGTCTAGGTTTCGCCTGGGTAAAGATTGAAGTTCTCGGTGTGCGATGCCCAGCTGCGGTCGGAGTATGAGTTCCTGTATTTACATTCGAGTGAAGCTTTGCAGTCATTGGTCGGGATTTTGGTGGTGAAGCAGAGGATTGTCTATCGAAGACTGGATTAAAAAGTATGGTATTGCTTGACATGTTACGATCATGTCTCTGGCGACGAGGTGGAGATTTTGGTGGTGCTAATGTGGATGCAAAACGTTGCTTTCTTGAAGAAACCGAGGAGGGAATAATGGTGCTAGGATGAGTAGGCGTTGGAGTGGCAAAATAATCCCCTTGCTCGTTTGCACTCGTCGTACGACTTCGGGTTTTGTTCGTAGTTTTCTCAAGAGTGAATCGTTCATCATCATCGTGGGTATTGAGTTCATCATCTCCATCTTCATCAGAATGTCCCACATTGCTTGGTGTTATTGGCGCACTGTGATCTCCGTGATCAAAGCCGGCGTGAGACATAAACTCGGCTGGATCACTTGCAACAGATCGGGTACCTGAGATCCCACGATGCCTCAAAAGTGTGGCTTTCCTGGCTTGCCTCCTCATCTCAAGGCGGTCGACCACAGACCGATCTTGCTCTTGGGGTGGACTTGCTACACCACTGTGATGGTCCATCCAATTACTTACCACATTATGCGTCTGTCGTCGTTCCATGCTCCTACGGGTACTTCGAAGGGTGTCTTGCCTAGGAGCAAGTCTGAAAACCTCATCCAAAGCTTTGTCTTTCTGGAAGCCTGCCATGGATTCTTGTCGAAGCCGAGCATTAGGACTGAATAGTGCGGTTTTCGTGTCCTGGAACGATATAATCCTTCCTCGACCTCTGGGATTGTTCTCGATGAGATCTGCCGGATCAAAGACTGTCCTGGCCAAGAAGATCCGCTCGTAGAAGTAGATACCGAACAGGAGCGGAAAGTGAGTGATTTTGATGATGGTTCTATTCGTCTTGACAAACAGCCGGAATGGAATACAGAACCTCAAGGGTGTCAAAAACCATGCAAATATATTGCTCGGAGCAACATAAGAGAAGAGGGCATCATTCTTCACCATGCTGATCGTATTGACAGCGAACACGAACTGGTGCTCTTGATCTGCATTTGAAACAATAGCCATGAAGGAGTTTGTGAGGACGGTGATCAAGATTGTGACGATCAAGAAGTGACAGATGAAGAGAAAGAGAACCAGCAAGGCTCTTCCCAGTCCATTGTAAGTCTGCCAAGCCTCCCAAGCTGCAGGAGTAAAGCCCATCAAAATCTGGAAGATCTTGTAGGCTACCTCTGCTGCGTCATATTCTCCTTCTCCAAACGATAGTGTGAACGCAACGAAGAAACCACTGCAAGCAATGAGAACCAAGACGAAGACGGCCACAAGATCTATAGCCATCAAGCGGAATGCAATCAGGAGCTGAGAGAAGTATCGGTAATGGTCCAGCACACTGAATAATCGAGGGAACAATAGTATCGCATTCGTTGCAAGGACATCATACGCCGTGCTGTTCCATGCATGTCTTCCATGTTCGGCCAGGAAGAGAGCATATATACGCATACAGTAGTATATGGTCAGCAGAAGTAGGATGCCCAAATCGAAGGCGTTCCAGAAGCTCATGATATACAAGCTAAAGCCTTGTTCATTGAATCCTACCACTTCGTCGAGCATGAAACCAAAACTCCAGAACCAGAAGATGATCTCTAGGCTGGTAATGTCGGAGGAACGTTGACTGAGGACCGCAAGGAAGAGGCCGAGTAGTATCGCCAGAGAGCAGGTTGAGAAGAACTGTCGGTAGCGTGGTACTCGTAATCGAGAGAGCTTGAACAGAGAAGCATCTCGAGGATCATACAGCGTGACTGTTCTGCGGACTTGTGTTGTATATTGCAGAGCTGGTTGCTTGTCTGGTGAACGTTGTCCACCATTGGTACCGTAATTCGGACTCTGGCTTGGGACTGCCAGGAATGGTGTTCTCTCGGCCCGTCTTCGAAATTCTTGCATCTGTGGTGATGGCTGCCGACGATGTAGATTATCTGCTGCCGAATGGAAGACGATTGTACCAGCCCAGATAGCCTCAAGTTGTTGAACGACGAGAGGATGTGCCAGGAACCGCTTTGCAGATGCTCTGATAGCTACCTCTAATGTCGAAATTCTTGCTGCAACAGGTCGAGGACGACTTTGCCCATTGGGAGATGTCGGTGCAGACAAGCCTTGCAATGGGTAGAAATCGTACGACAAGGCATCAATCAGCTCTCTGGTATTGTATTCCTTCAACAGCTTGATCGCAAGTAACTCGCAGACCAGAGCCCTCGTCCGACTGTTGCCAGCATTCCCTGGATTTGCCTGGCTTTCCTTCTGAAATTGCAAGCAATTCGCCATCAACGCGTACAGTGTCGCCCGAGAGAAGTGCGAGGTTCGAATCTGCTGTTGCATGGGCTTGACGAGGAACTGGGAGACCTGGGGCGATCGAAGCTGGTCCCAGGTTAATGTTGTTTCGGTTCGTGGAAGGACAATGAGTCGTATCGCATGCGTGAGATTGTATACAGGCAGAGCATCTATTTTGCAGTAAGCACGAGGTCTTTCGAAGTTTACTTGAACGTACCAAGATGTGCTGCTGAAAACAGAGGCAACAGCGGAGTATCTTCGTCGCCATCCTCGTCTGCGTCCTCTTCTCCTACGTCTTCACCCTCCTCCTCCTGATCCTCCTCGGATTCCTCATCCTCGCCGTCATCCTCTGTGAAATCTGCAGTTGCGTGGCGTCGTTGTCCGTAAGGCGTGGAGAAGATAGAGGCTTCTTCGACGTGTTGACGATTCTTCTTTGGCCGCAGCAGAGAAGACAACATCTTGGTGCAGAATCGAAACAAACCCTATCCTTCCTCCTCCTCCAATTCCCAATATCCCTGACCAACGTGGTTATCTGGTTGTGCTGTGGTTGTACAGGTCAGACATCTCTGTGCACGACGAGGCGGAAAGTCAACAATAAATAAATATCACGGTCAGCAATATGGCTCATCCTCGGGCGTCGATCACCACCACGCACGAGAGTCGGAATAGCCTCACGGATGGCAGGAAAGGTACTCGGTATATAAGAATGCAATTGCTTATCTCTCTTGTGAGCACATGACCATGATAATGGCAAAGTGTGGTGACGGAATCTTGAATTTGGTGCAACCATCACGAGTCGAAACGCGGAGTGCAGCTAGGATGACTGCAAGATGCAGATCGAGCTGATACACCACCAATCACAGCGGAGAAGAGATCTCACCACTTACTCTTGAGCTCACCGCCGGCAACATGTGAGAGATAAAGAAGTCTTGGATGGCGCGAGGGGACATGGCAATCCATGTGATATGGGGAGATATCGATGGCGATTGATGAGGCTTGTGCGAGCATTCTCGCGAAGAAAGCTTGGAGATCTGATTTCGCCATTATTAAGAATGGGATTTGGGATGAGGCTTAGATCCGGTATGCAAGGCTATCATATCTTCTCACTTCTCCATTCAAGCTTCCAACCTTCAACAGACTTCGTCCCAGAGCGAACAAGTATTGTTTTAGCTTCTTGTGCTATAGCATCTGATGCATAAACCAACCACCAACCAAACAACCACGTTTTGAACCAATTGATGCTGGTTTCGCTCCGAGTCAAGAATACCCAGTATCAGCTGCAGGCTAGGTTAGGGATCCGACTTTGCATCAACTAAGCATGACCTCGAGCACGACTTTTGGTCTCGTACCGTTAGACTATATATCCGTGAAGTGACTTGCAAGCGCCAGTGGAGATAAACCTAGAAGAGAGGAAATGCCTAAACCTGGTAGATCCGTATCCTTTAAGATGTCGACATCGAGCTGATAGGTTCAGATGCAAGGCTTACAGATCGTTCTATGCACCCTGCCCCTCCCTTGCATAAAACTGTTTTCTTCGCATCCATCCCTATCTCACACAACGTAGGTAAAGATATATTGAATCAAGTCGATGAATTAGACCATCAAATAGATTGACTATGGAGAACCCCCAGAATCCCAATCTACACGCTGAAAAGAGAACTTCCCGCGTATGCAAGTGTTGACCGCTCTTACCTTGTCGGGCTAAGCCTCGGCACGGATCAACTAGTCCCCCCGCCTAGCAAAAAAAATAGAAGCTGCAAAAACTCTACCATGAGTCCATATATTCTTTGTATACTCTAAGGAAGAGTTACATTTCAAAGTATTGAACCACTCAAGCCTACAACGACAGCAATTGATTCTGGTTGGTGGCTTTGGTGGCTTCTGAAGTCTTTTCCTTTCCGCGAGGACTCTGTCCCGCCTTTTGCTGAAGCCGAATCCTTACGAACCTCGAGGCATAAACCGCAATCATGGCTTCTGTATACCGACCAGTCACCGCACAGTCCGGGGACGAAGGAATGATTGCTCTGGAGCTTCAAGATGGCGTTGTATATCAAGGATACAGCTTCGGTACGCTTCCTCCTGAAGATAGTTTTCTTTTTCACACTGCTCTCCCGAGAACCCATTGTCCAAGCTGCATATACTCCGCTCCTTCTGCACAATGTTGCAATCCTCCAGAAGCATGCAGAGAAGATATCACTAACCCTAGGTCTTAACAGGAGCCGAAAACAAAAGTATTGCTGGAGAATTGGTCTTTCAAACTGGCATGGTGGGGTACCCAGAATCCATCACCGACCCCTCATACCGTGGACAAATCTTGGTCATTACGTTCCCTTTGGTGGGCAATTATGGTGTACCGTCTCGAGAAACCATGGATGACCTTCTCAAAGATCTGCCAGCACATTTCGAATCATCGCAGATCCACATTGCTGGTCTTGTTACAGCTTCTTACGCCGGCGAAGATTTTTCACACTTCCTCGCAACATCTTCTCTCGGAACATGGTTGAAGGAACAAGGAATACCTGCCATGTATGGTGTGGATACAAGAGCATTGACTAAGAGAATACGAGAGGAGGGAAGCATGCTTGGACGCATGCTGGTACAGAGAAAGGCAAAGACGAATGGTCTCACGAACGGCCATATCAATGGCACATCTGCGATCACATCCGAAGACTGGAGATCTTCTTTCGAGACAATTGACTGGGTAAACCCTAATGCAAAGAACCTCGTCGCAGATGGTGAGTTCTCATGCAAAGCCCAAAGTTCTGGGCTGACTTCATGTAGTTTCGATACGAAAACCAAAATTATACTCTCCAAATCCCTCGAATGCCTTGAAACACCCGTCTGGTAGACCCGTCCGTGTATTGTGCCTCGATGTTGGGTTGAAATACAACCAATTACGTTGCTTGTTGAAGAGGGGCGTAGAAGTGCTCATCTGCCCATGGGACTACGACTTCCCAGCCCTTGCTGGCAAGGACTACGATGGACTGTTCATCTCCAATGGTCCTGGTGATCCTGCTATGATGGCCAAAACCGTCAAGCACATTCAATCCGCTTTGCAAGAGAACAGAACACCAATCTTCGGCATCTGTCTGGGACATCAATTGTTAGCAAGAGCTGCTGGAGCAAGCACATTGAAGATGAAGTTTGGAAACCGTGGGCACAACATTCCTTGCACCAACATGTTGACTGGAAAATGTCACATCACCTCGCAGAATCATGGATACGCTGTAGACTCGGCAACCTTGCCTGCTGGATGGACCGAGCTGTTCGTAAACGCCAACGATGGCAGTAACGAGGGTATTCGACATGTCAGCAAACCATACTTCAGTGTCCAATTCCATCCTGAGAGTACACCTGGTCCAAGAGATACAGAATTCCTGTTCGATGTCTTTGTCGACACGATTATGGATACCTTGAAGGACTCAAAAGTGCTTTCAACACCAATCAAATTCCCCGGCGGTGATGCTGCTGAAACAGAGAAACTGCATCCCAAGGTCCATGTCAAGAAGGTTCTTGTACTTGGGAGTGGTGGTCTCAGTATTGGTCAAGCTGGTGAATTCGATTATTCTGGAAGTCAAGCAATCAAGGCTCTCAAGGAGGAAGGCATCTTCACCATCCTCGTAAATCCAAACATTGCAACTATACAAACGTCCAAGGGATTGGCTGACAAGGTCTATTTCCTTCCTGTAACCGCTGAATTCGTCCGAAAGGTCATTGTACACGAGCGTCCGGACGCTATATATGTTACGTTTGGTGGTCAGACAGCGCTGCAAGTGGGAATCCAGTTGAAGGACGAATTCGAAGAGCTCGGTGTCAAGGTGCTTGGTACTCCAATTGATACCATTATTACCACCGAGGATCGAGAACTCTTCGCTCGTAGCATGGAATCAATCGGCGAGAAATGTGCCAAATCTGCTTCTGCAAGCACCGTCGAGGAAGCGATGCGGGTAGTGAAGGACATCGGATTCCCAGTCATCGTCCGAGCTGCATATGCTCTTGGTGGACTTGGAAGTGGTTTCGCGGACAATGAGAAGGAGCTACTCGCTCTTTGCAACAAAGCCTTCGCAGCCAGCCCTCAAGTTCTGATCGAGCGAAGTATGAAGGGATGGAAAGAGATTGAGTACGAAGTCGTTCGAGACGCACGAGACAATTGCATCACTGTCTGTAACATGGAGAACTTTGATCCCCTGGGAATTCACACCGGAGACTCTATTGTTGTCGCTCCATCTCAGACACTTTCCGATGAAGATTACAACATGCTGCGAACCACCGCAGTCAATGTCATCCGTCATCTCGGAGTTGTTGGAGAATGCAACATCCAATACGCCCTCAACCCATTTTCACGAGAATACTGCATCATCGAGGTCAATGCGAGACTGTCTCGTTCTTCAGCATTGGCATCAAAGGCCACAGGATACCCTCTAGCATTCATCGCAGCAAAGCTAGGTCTCGGAATCCCGCTGAACAAAATTTCCAATTCTGTTACCAAGGTCACCTGCGCCTGCTTTGAACCATCACTCGATTATGTCGTGGTGAAGATGCCAAGATGGGACTTGAAGAAGTTCACTCGCGTTTCTACGCAACTTGGATCTTCGATGAAGAGTGTCGGTGAGGTTATGAGCATTGGACGAACATTCGAGGAGGCCATTCAGAAGGCTATCCGTGCCATCGATTTCCACAACCTAGGATTCAACGACACAAAAGCATTGATGTCCATCGATGACGAGCTTCAGACCCCCTCAGATCAGCGACTGTTTGCTATCGCCAATGCTATGCATGCTGGATACTCTGTCGATAAGATCTGGGAGATGACCAAGATCGATAAGTGGTTCCTGAGCAGGCTCAAGGGTCTCAGTGATTTTGGCAAGACAATGACCACCTTCACTGCAAATACCATAACCATAACTCTCCTTCGGCAAGCCAAGCAGCTCGGTTTCTGCGATCGGCAATTGGCCAAATTCTGGAGCTCCAATGAACTGGCTGTACGACGACTGAGAGTGGAAGCTGGAATTGTTCCTGTGGTCAAGCAGATTGATACCGTTGCTGCTGAGTTCCCTGCTTTTACGAACTACCTTTATTTGACCTACAATGGGTCAGAGAACGATATATCATTCAATGATCATGGTGTAAGTTGTGTTTTTCATTCCCTCGATTTCTTCTCCCTCCCCTGCCATTCTCTACGGGCGCCTTCTGTATGGACCTGCTCAAGGGCTTTCCGGGGTGCTCCTGCCCGCTGGGTGGATGCTCTCGATATGCTTCCTGTTCAAATTGCTTCACGTACAATTATGTTACCTACAATGACCCAGGTTTCCTGGGACATTAGAGATCCCCGTTAAGGGCGCCGATTATCATGCTAGTCGTGGGTCTTGATTCACTCATCAACGCTGTAATCAATGCAATCTACTCCCATGAATGCTTATGGACTCAGCATACTGTTACTTTTGCTAACCTCTATTGTTTAGGTGATGGTGCTTGGTTCTGGTGTCTACCGCATTGGTAGTAGTGTCGAGTTCGATTGGTGCAGCGTCAGAGCGTGAGTATTCATTTTTAAAAGAGTATCTTTTTCAACAAAAAAAAATTGCTGACTCTTGGTTTCTGATTAGTATTCGTACTCTTCGAGAGTCTGGATTCAAGACTGTCATGGTAAATTACAACCCTGAGACCGTCAGTACCGATTATGATGAGGCCGATCGACTATATTTTGAGAACATCAACCTTGAGACCATCCTCGATATATATCAGCTTGAGAACTCTAGTGGTGTACTCATTGCTATGGGTGGACAGACACCGAACAACATCGCTCTACCCCTTCATCGTCTCAACGTCAAGGTATTCGGTACATCACCCGAAATGATCGATACTGCCGAGAACAGATACAAGTTCTCTCGTATGTTGGATAGGATCGAGGTTGATCAACCCACATGGAAAGAATTGACTAGTTTCGAAGAGGCCAAAATCTTCTGTAACAAGGTCTCCTATCCAGTTCTTGTCCGTCCTTCATATGTGTTGTCCGGGGCGGCCATGAACACCGTGTACTCCGAGGCAGACTTGGAAGCATATCTCGCTCAAGCTGCTGAGGTCTCAAGAGAACATCCCGTCGTCATCACCAAATACATTGAGAACGCCAAGGAGATTGAGATGGACGCGGTTGCAAAAGACGGGAAGATGGTTGGCCATTTCATCTCGGAACATGTCGAAAATGCTGGTGTTCACTCAGGTGACGCTACCCTGATCTTGCCACCCCAAGATCTCGAGCCGACGACTATCCAGCGAATCGAGGAAGCTACTCGCAAGATTGGCGAAGCTCTAAACGTTACTGGCCCTTACAACATTCAGTTCATTGCCAAGGATAACGATATCAAGGTCATTGAATGTAATGTCCGCGCATCACGATCCTTCCCATTCGTTTCAAAGGTTATGGGAGTCGACTTGATCGAGATGGCTACCAAGGCGATCATGGGCGTGCCTTTCATAGAATATCCTCCTCCCACGTTGCCGCCTAACTGCGTGGGTGTCAAGGTACCACAATTCAGTTTTTCTCGCCTTTCTGGTGCCGACCCCGTTCTCGGTGTGGAAATGGCGTCGACTGGAGAAGTCGCTTCTTTTGGTGTCGACAAATATGAGGCATACATCAAAGCTTTGATCTCAACTGGTTTCAAGTTACCCAATCGCAACATTCTCTTGTCGATTGGATCTTACAAGGACAAGAAGGAGATGCTGCCATCAGTCGTTAAGCTCAACCGCATGGGTTACAAGTTGTTTGCTACTGCTGGTACCGCAGACTTCTTGCAAGAGCACGACGTTCCTGTTCAATACCTCGAGATTCTCGGCAAGGATGACGACGACCAAAAGTCGGAGTTCTCATTGACCCAGCATTTGGCCAATAACATGATTGATCTGTATATCAACTTGCCATCCAGCAATCGCTACAGACGTCCAGCCAATTACATGAGCAAGGGTTACCAGACAAGAAGAATGGCTGTCGACTATCAAACTCCGCTGGTCACCAATGTCAAGAACGCCAAGATCCTCATCGAAGCTATTGCTCGTCACTTTGACCTTGAGATCAGCGCCATTGACGCCCAGACTAGCCACAGAACTGTCGTCCTTCCAGGCTTGATCAATGTCGCCGCGTTCGTTCCCGGAGTTTCGGTTGCTGGTAGCCACGACTTCCAGACTGTCACTCGAGCATCAATCGCATCCGGCTTCAGCATGATCCGCATCATGCCTCTTGGTGTCGAGAGCTCGGTCACGGATGCTCGTGCTTTAAAGGCTGCTCAGAAGAACGCCAAGCGAGCTGGATGCGATTACAACTTCTCCGTAGCAGCAACCTCCGTCAATGCAGACCAAATCAGCCAAGTCACTGGCGAGGTTGGGTCTCTCTTCATTCCCTTCAACCACCTCTCAGACAACATTAGTAAGGTTGCTGCTGTCACTGCCCATTTCGAGGCATGGCCTAGCTTCAAGCCAATTGTCACAGATGCAAAGATGACCGATCTTGCCTCAATCCTCCTTCTGGCCAGTCTGCACAACAGGAAGATACACGTCAATAGTGTCACCACCAAGGACGACATCAAGCTGATTGCTCTTTCCAAGGAGAAGGGATTGAGAGTTACCTGCGATGTAGCAATCTACTCCCTGTTCTTGACTCAAACAGACTTTCCTGAAGCAAAATTCTTGCCTACCGCCAAAGATCAGGCCGCGCTCTGGGAGCACATGAGCATCATTGATGTCTTCTCGATTGGCAGCTTGCCATACCAGCTCGCTCAAATTGTCAAAGAAGCACCAAACGCTGCTGTCGGTATTGCGGATGCTCTACCTCTACTTTTCACTGCTGTTGCCGATGGAAGACTCAGCGTTGATGACATCAAAGCTCGACTTCACGACAACCCCAAGGAAATCTTCGAGCTCCATGACCAGATTGGTGCCTCTGTTGAGATCGAGATCGACCGACCATATACTTTTGAGCAAGGAAGCGCTTGGTCGCCATTTGTCGGAAAGAGGATGCATGGATCTGTTCAGCGAGTTATTTTCCAAGACAAGACTGCTTGTCTGGACGGTGAAGCTACTGCCGAGGCCGCTGAAGGAAAGGATATGTCTTCACACTTGATTGATGCACACACAGCACCGCTATCGCCACCAATGAAGCCACTTCTCGGATCTCCTGCCCTGGGACCAAGACCTGATAGCTCCCATGGACCCCATGGTCGTCGCCAATCTACGTTTGGAGCTCCAGCGATGCGTGCAGGCAATCGATCTCGATTCTTGGATGGTACTTCTGCATCGCCTCAGCGTTCGACAACCGAAGATTTTGGTGCCCCACTGTACCATCAGCCAACGATATCCCCTTCTCTGGCATCCCTGCTTGCTCAATCGCCTTTCAAGAACCAACATGTTCTCTCGGTCAATCAGTTCACCCGGCAAGATCTACATCTCTTGTTCACTGTTGCGCAGGAAATGCGTCTCGGTGTTCAGAGAGAGGGTGTTTTATCCATCTTGAAGGGTCGAGTTCTAATGACAATGTTCTACGAACCATCAACTCGAACATCTGCTTCATTCGATGCAGCTATGCAACGTCTTGGTGGTCGCACTGTTGCAATTGCCACATCTCACTCCAGCACCCAAAAGGGTGAGTCTCTCGCCGACTCGATCCGAACACTTGGCTGTTACGGCGACGCAATTGTTCTCCGCCACCCTGACGAGAGCAGTGCCGAGACAGCAGCCAAGTTCTCCCCAGTTCCAATCCTCAATGGAGGCAATGGCGCAAAGGAACACCCAACCCAAGCGTTCCTCGACCTCTTCACCATCCGAGAAGAGCTTGGTACTGTCACTGGGTTGACCATCACCTTTACCGGAGATCTCAGATATGGTCGAACCGTCCATTCTCTCATCAAGCTTCTCCAACACTACGACGTTTCCATTCAGCTCGTGTCTCCCAAGGCTCTCGCGATCCCAGTGTATATCCGCGACCTCATCAAATCTAAGCCCGGCCAATTGCTCATCGAGACCACGGAGCTCACTCCTGAAATTGTTGCACGTAGCGATGTCTTGTACTGCACCAGAGTCCAAAAGGAGCGATTCGAGGATCTGGATGAGTATGAGAGGTTGAAGGATAGCTTCATCGTGGATAACAAGACGTTGAAGAATGCGAAGAGTACGATGATTGTGATGCATCCCTTACCAAGGAACAAGGAAATTGGGGAGGAGGTGGACTTTGATCAGAGGGCGGCGTATTTTAGACAGGTAAGGTTCTCCATTCCCTCCTTTCCTGCAGTAGCTAATAAGATGACAGATGAGATATGGGTTGTATACTCGCATGGCTTTGTTGGCTTTGGTCTTGGCACCATAAGTGGTGTCTTGTTTTCGTGGTCCGGTTTGGGTGCATATTCAGGTAGATGGAAAAGTTGTTTCGCTTGTTATCTTTACGAATCAATATGATAGAACGTAAGCCTCTGGGCCGTAGATGTGAATGACGAATCTCCTCTGGTGTATGGTGTGTGGTCTGTGTGTTGTATGTGCGTATCCTAGGAAAGGTGCGTTATGTGTATATGTATTTATGTATGTATGTATCTGTATATAGCATGTTACGTGTGGTGTGTGGTGTGCGTATGTATATAGAATTCATATTTCAAACAGCCGTGTTTGAGCTTGTCTTGTAGTTCTGACTTCATCGACTCAGACAAGATAACATGAGGCTTTAATATCAGACTTGATGATATTTCAACACAGACATTTTGATTTTTAGACTTTTGGGACATTCACACCTTTGAATTTCGACTGCCCTGAAAGTGCCCTGGAAGTGCCCTGGAGATGCCCTAGAGATGCCCTGGAGATGCCCTGGAAATACGCTGTAATTTTGCAATTTGCAACAAAAGTTTTACAATGTCCATTCGGGAAAGGAACATTCCCAACATTGAAAGTCGCACTGCAGCTCAGTCGTTAGACCAATTCACTCTTTAGATTTGGACCGAAGTTTGTGCAGCTTGGGAGAACATATAACACGATTCTACAATTCAACACCAAAAACTCCTTGCTATCTAGTACTCAAACAAGACTCGCAACTCTCACACTCTCAAGGTTTTCACTCCATCATTTCGTCTTCAACGTCAATTCACCAACGTCGACATGTTATACCCCGCTACCCCACACGCTCCAGCACATGGCTTCACCACCAGTCCTCCGATTCCCTTCCCGGTCACTTTTTCGCGCCCAGTCGCGCGTTTTTCTTTTGTTGCTTGGACGGACTTTGTCATGAACCCAGAGAGCTCGTTGTATAAGCCTAAGCTGAGATCTCTGCCTGCGGCAGCTAGACCGCTTGCCACACCTGTGATCTCAGGAGATGGTCTGGAATGGACTTTCGGTCGTGGCGGTAGAGGTGGAGTGAGTTCCGCGAGGTTCCGAACGCCAGGTGAGACCTCTGATACAGTCCGATTTGTGGAGAGGGCGAGAGCTGAGATCGGATCTTCGGGAGATATCTGAATAGACTGAGGAGACCTGAGACGTTTAGCTATGTGCCAGATTGTGATTTTAAGGGGGACTTACGTTGTTGCAGCTGAAGATTTGGTATTTGGTTCGACCAGAATGAGTCTTTGGTGGATTTCTCCGTTCTGTCCTCGTTCTTCCCAGACTACTATATCTCCTGGACTATATTTTAGAACTCCTGTGCCGAGGGTCCTAGAGGGTATATTTGCAGCGCTCGTGAATTCAGATGTCGACGAATGTTGTCTGCGAGGATTTCGCGGAGGTATCGGGATGTTGGTATTGGCCATAGTGAAGGAAAGGTTGACTGACAATATCGACAGGAGAATGAGGTTGATTGTGATGGAGAGATGATGAAATTAAAGAAGATTGAAGCAGGTGATTTGAGATGGAAAGCTCGGAAGGAACCAGAAGATATACTCCGTATCAATCCTTTTGCCTTTGCACAGCCGACAAGCATGCGTAACCCCGCCTTCGTACCCGTACTGCGACTCACTGGAGTCGCTGCAACAACACAGGCAGCCAGATTTAGAGACATGATCTTCATCATCATGAACGAACAGAGCCTCACAAGCCCCCAGCTCCAAAATTATCTGCTGGCAGGGAATTATCCTATGCTGGTCCAGAGAACCGCGGGTTCAAAAGCTCCCGCATACGATCAGGGATGTCCATACGAACCGACCAATTAATTACCAACTTCACTGAAATCTCAGCGCTGAGCACCCCGGTCGTCTTGTTTACCGGTGCGCCCGCTGCCGCGGAACCGAGTTTCAGGGGTTCGGCTGACGATAGCTGGAACGAGCTGGCCAATCGTAAATTAAACGAACGAGCCAATATCATTTCGAGATCTTGTCGATAATGGAGTTGGGGATGGCATTTTTGGATATAGAGATTGGGAAACCTGGATTTGACTCCTTTCATCATTAAACATAGGGCTGAGCAGATAACATGGTGCTTATGGAGTTTCGTGGGCATCAGCGACGCAGGCATTTCAAGACAGGATCGAAGAGACTATAAGAATGGAGTGTTCCCTTGTCCAACTCAACAATAGATCACAATCATTGCAACCATTGAGGTCCTCTTATTCCAACTCTCTACTCGCTCTGTCCTTTCGTGTCAAAACATTACCCCACGTTCGAGACAATGCCTTCAACATGCACAGGTCAGTGCCTCATCACACTTGAATAACACTGATCCATTCTCACTGGTTGCAGCTGTCACCGCAGAAGATACAATGTGGAACTTCTGTCCCAACACCAGAGCAGCATATTTATTCACCATTCTCTTCGGCTTGACGACAATTGCTCATCTCGCCCAAGCCATCATCTACAGGAAAGCGTACTGCTGGGTCATCATCCTATCAGGACTTGCCCAAACACTCAACTATGTCTTTCGAGTTGTTAGTATCAACAATCCATCGAGCTTCGGACCATATGCAGCATGGTTTATCTTGATCTTGGTAAGTCTTTCTCCAGAATTTGACGGATGTGATGCTGACAGACCTCCAGATCGCTCCTCTCTTCACAAACGCATTTATATATATGGTCATGGGAAGGATGGTATGGAACTACATCTCCACAGCAAAGATATTCCGCATCACAGCTTGGAGATTCGGTACCTTCTTCGTGGTCCTCGATGTCTTGGCTCTTATCATCCAGATTTATGGTGCAGCATCAGCCTCGGGGAACGACCAACCTGACTCGGATGTTCTAAAGGGACTGCATGTATACATGATCGGAGTCGGCATCCAGCAGGCCTTCATCTTGATGTTTTTGGTCTTCGCTGTCCAGTTCCATCGCACATACCTTGCAGAGTCGAGGCAGATCAAGAAGGAGAACTCGCCCCTTTTCCTACTGTATACTGTTTATGCTGTTCTGTTTTTGATCACTGTGAGTTTTCTTTACTCTGTTCATTGGCTATTGCTGACTTTTGCAGCTTCGAATCATCTTCCGTCTCTGCGAGTACTCTCAGGGTCTTGACAGCAATATCCCAAACCACGAAGCATACCAATACTGCCTCGACTCGCTGCCAATGCTGCTTGCTTCGGTATTGTTGAATGTTGTTCATCCTGGACGTGTCATGGCGGGGAAAGAGAGCAATATTCCGGGAAGGAAGGAGAGAAAGACGAAGCAAGTTTATTCGAAGTCTGATCAAGAGAACTCGGGGGAGGATATGCAAGTTGTGGGAGTATGAATGAGATGGAGAGTGTGTATACACGCCGAGGCATTTTGTTGTATTGGCATTGGATGTTACCCCTGAATAGTAACGCTCATGTTCCCTGTAGTGGCAGCCTAGCTAGGGTGTTCTCGGGTGGCACAGCCCTGTCTTCCAGACCAACCCCACCAATTAGTGAGACCTCAAAAGTTCGTCATCTTCCTACAAAGTCCTTTTCACCATCTCAACATGCGACCATTTAAGACGACTATTGGTATTCAGTCCATCTCTATGAATGATTCTAACCTTTCTGGTTCGAGTATAATGCCCTAACCTTGCATCCACCGTCTCTACAGCCTTGGAATAGCCTGGAAAGTATGCCTCGAGTCTCAAATGGACAGAGAAAACGAGCCTACAGGCCAAAGACGAGGTCTGGGTGTAAGACATGCAAGAGTAAGAGTTGAGATCCTGTCCTAGATATACAAGTCTGATGAATCAGTACGGCATACCAAATGCGACGAAGAACGCCCTTCATGTCGGAAATGCACATCCACGGGACGAACATGCGATGGCTACGATTTTATTGTAGGCTCCGCGACGCCATCCTCAAACAGCTCACCCAGTACGATGCTTAGAATCAGCTCTTCTCCATCGCCAGAAGTCATCGGAGATCAACGCGAAAGTCGCTCTTTTCACTTCTTCCGACGTACCACATCAACTCAGCTCTCTGGGTTCTTTGGAGAAGATGTCTGGGGCCGTCTAATTCTTCAGACGTCACATTTCGAGCCAGCTGTAAGACACGCTATCATAGCATTGGGCTCGATTCATGAGCGATTTGTTACTTGTGGTGGTATTCTCAGTAAAAGGGATTGTCACGATGACTTTGCATTGAGGCAATATAACAAAGCTATCAGAAACTTGATGAAGCCATCGTCAGGAAAGACTCCAAGTGCCGATGTTTGCTTGGTAGCATGCTTGCTTTTTGCATGCTTGGAGGTGAGCTGCTTCTCTATCCCCTTACCATATCAGACTCAACTGAACGTTGTAGAGTATCCAAGGAAGTTACGGCCCCGCAATCGCTCATATCAAAAGCGGCAGTAGGATATTGTGCGATTTACAAAACAGTGATACCAGCCAAAAATGTTCCCAGGGAATGTTGCAAGACTCTATTTACCCATACGTTCCTACCCGCGCCATGGAAACCCTCTTTGTACGACTTAACCATCAAGTCACCCAGGTACAACAATCATAAACATCCCTTAATATCACTTCGCTGATTATTATAGATGATTGGAGGATATCAATGGGAGCTTTTGGAACGGATGGATGAAGCCCAACCAGGTTTTGGAACCTCGTACAAATTCTCTACTCTCGCTGAGGCACGGGAAGCCTTCTTCTTCATCTGGCACCTGTGCTCTTTCCACTTTTACGAGTTCGCAAAGCAGAACCATATTCCGGATCGCCCCGACCTCTTTCTGGCCTGGCAGCTGAAGACGATTGATATTACGAACGCCTGGCACGTTGCGTTTGAGGATTTTGTGATGAGGAATGCTACAAGGCTATCAGAGAATGAGATGAAGGGTGTCAAGATTATGCGTATTTTAGGAGAAGTCAACCACGTATCTCTTCGCACCCCACGCCCAAACTTCAATGACGAGACGGTATGGGATGAGTCCATTCCGGCATATGCAGAGATCGTATCAGTCGCCGCAGATATCATCACATCAAGTGAAGATACACCAAAATTCACATTTGACATCGGGCTGATTTTCCCTTTGTACGATGTCGCTGCTCGATGTCGAGATCCGGTTGTACGACGAGAAGCAATATTTTTGCTGAAGACGGCGCAGATGCAAGAAGGGTTATTTTGGAATTCATATCTAGCCGCAGCGGTTGCTGAGAGAATAGTGCAGTTAGAAGAGGCAGGACTCGGGGAAGTGAAAAGTTGTCGTGATATACCAGGATGGGCGAGGATCACTCAAGCATCTCCAATTATTGATTCGGTGGAAAGAAAAGTAACGCTCAAGTATTTCCGGGCAGGATCGGAAGAAGATGCTACAAGGGCGGTTTTGGAGGAAGTTATTGAGTGGTAGGTATCATCACCGTCCATCACATAGTCAGGTCACAGAAAATGGAGAGACTTGAAAGTGGATCAAAATTTGTTCACATATTCATCAGTCTATAGCCGAGCTTGCTCAGTCCAGAGCTGCTTCAGCTCATCACCCAAACTTTCTCAGTATACTCTATCTTTACTGTCCTCCTTGGTGGAACATCATTGCCTTTTATATCTTCCTTGGTGCTCCTCATCGTCGCTGCTCCTCCTCTCTCTCTACCCTTGGCGATATATCTATTCCTCAGCTCGTCGTACTGCAATCGATATTTCGGCGCCGTCCACCTTCATCTTCCATCCTATTTCAGATGACTATTCAGTTCCAATGTTTCCCCCTTCTATACCCAACTTCAATCACTTTCCAAGTCCCATTCCCCTTTGTAGTTTGACTTCCTCTCCTTTTGGATGCGGCGGGCTT
Organism: Helotiales sp. EF0021; assembly: GCA_000292665.1. NCBI lineage: Eukaryota > Fungi > Ascomycota > Leotiomycetes > Helotiales > Helotiales sp. EF0021. The sequence continues at coordinate 63,871 of AIET01000400.1, forward strand.
TTTCTTCGTGCTTTGCTTTGTGCACACCACAAGTACTGCATTTATAGTATCCATGCTTACACACTTTCCAACTCCTCCTCATGTTCTTTCTGCTGTACTTTCCTTGCTTGAAAGGGTGAAGTTTATGTTCAGCTTTCTGGCTCGCCTCGTAGATGCTCTGTTCTAAACTCGTGTCATGTGGTCTCGAAGTGCTATTCGGCTGTGTGGCGTCGTTTGTTCGGTACCCGGAGTCGTCGAATGGCGATGTTGACAGATTGCTGCTTGACTCGGACGAAGTAGCCTCGAGTTGAAATGATTCTTGCTCGAGTTCGCTGATGACTTCCAGCACTTCTACACCAGATATACCTCTGGATGTCGGTTGTGGTGTGTCGACTTCTGGTACCTGCAGGCTCTCTGGTTGTTCCAGCTCTTCTGCTTGTCCCGGCTCTTCAGTTTCCAGCTTCACAACACCTTCCACCCTGAAGAGACACCACTTGCATCTCTCAACACCAAACGGGTGTTCCTGACCTTTATTACACTTCCGAGGGTATGCGTTCCAGATAGCTTGGATTCCCGGCCCACTACCCTTCCAATACGAGTGGACCATCAAAACGAACTTGAACGGTTCCACCTCAGGCATATAGAAGTCATGCTTGTCCTTCATTTCCTCCACTGTGAACCCATCGTACTCCAAATATTTGTCATCCTGCAACTCTCTGTCTGCATGGAGAGACTGCTTCGTTCCCCCCAAATGTATATTGCCGAGGATGTAAGCTCGAGAACTGCTGAGTTGCTCTGCGGTCATGGTAACAGACTCCTCACTCCGGATCCAGAAATATGATCGACATTGCTGGACAGTGAATCTCCTCTTGGGGTCATCTTGAAGCATCCATTTAAGAAGGAGATGGGTTCTCTCCGGCATTGTGACGAGTAGAGGTATGGCACGTTCACTGAACCAATGGCAACCAGTGAGTGCTTCAAAGGCAATGCAGCCTAGAGAGTAAACATCGCAAGGAGGGCCTTCTATTGGTCCACTCTCTGTCCCTGCCTCAACTCTTTTGAAATGAGCAGCAGCGTCGGGAGAACAGTCTGAAAACTATTAGCATGAAGCCCTCAAACATGCCAAATAAATACTTACAAGTTACAGTGCCTGGGCAAGAGTGAATGAACTTTCTCCCGCCTGCAATGGTATTGATCACGGGACTCGAGTTACCCAGGTCAGTTATCTTGAAGTCTTTGCCGTTGTTGTACACCAAAATGTTGTCTGGCTTGAGGTCGCAGTGAATGAGATTCTGTCCATGCTGTGAAATAGTCAGCAATCATCGTTTGTTGTTAATGATAGTACTCACAAGGTAGTGTACTCCGTCAAAAAGTTGTCCCATCATATTCCTGACCTCTTCCTCTGTCCTGCTGGTTCTGAGGTAGCTGGTCAGGTTCTCTTCTGCTTTTTCGAAGACCATGAACACATATTCGTGCTCGATTATATAGTCTTGAATGCAGGAAATGTTCTTGTGCGAGACCTTAACCAAGTCTTTCAGTTCAATCTGTTCCTCGCGAAATCGCTCTCCTCTTTTGTCCTCCAATGTTCTGGACAACCGAGATGCTTTGATGGCGACGACATTGCCGGTAGTACGATCAATAGCCGAGAAACAGACACTGAATGCACCAGAACCGAGCTTCTTCCTGAGGATATATTTCTTTCGAAGCCTCGCAGGCGTGTATGCATGGAGTGGATTCAGTCTTTCCTCCAACTCATCGTCATCTTCCTCGAAAGACAATTTCTTCGCAGCTTCCTCCCAGCCATGGTTCTTAGCAGCGTAAATAGCTCGATTCATCGCGTATTGACGTTCAGGACTCAGGTTTTCCCTCTTTGCTCCATATTGAAGAAGCAAAGCTTTCATCTCCCTGTTTTTGCAGCGAATGGCGTGGCTGAGAGCTGTTTCGCCGTTTTTATCCTTGGCATTCACGTCAACCAGATGGACGAGTACCTTGACGATATCGATGTGTCCATTGCTGGCTGCGATGTGGAGAGGGGTGGCGTGGTCGGAACCGTAGGTATCGGGATTTGCTCCCCAACGTAGGAGTTCGTTCACAATGTCGAATTGACCGTAAGCGGCAGCTAGTACCAAGGGTGTGTCTCTGGCCAGGTCACGAGCTTCAAGTTGAGCTCCATGAGAAAGAAGGAATCGGACTATATCCAGACATCCAAGTGTGGCAGCAGCGGCGAGTGCTGTTCTTCCATCTGAACCTTTATCTTCCAAAGTCAGTCCATATTGCCTGGCATTCTTTATTAGATGAGTAAGAAGGTGGCCAAGTCCTGCTGAGGCGGCCCATACGAGTGGGGAAATCTCTGCTGGATACTTCTGGCTCCATCCTATGAATGGTCTCTTAACAGATTGAACCGCGAGGACTTGAGCGACTTCCGGAAGATAGTTATCCTGCCATGCTATACTGCGCAGTCCCAAGAGTTGTAGGACATCATTCAAAGATTCGGGCTCGTTGTCGAACTCATCCTCAGCATTCTCGATACAGTAGATGAGTCCGTTGGCGGAATGCTGTACTGCTGGCCATGCTTGACTGGTTATCAACTTCTCCATGCTGAAGTCATCTTGATGAGGACCAGTCCCTAGACCATAGGCTTTCATGATGATCTTTGCACATTGGCTGGCGAGAGCTGCGTGAACTTGCTTGCATGCGGTGGCTCCTTCGTTATCGGAAAACATCCTTGCAATGTTGCGTGTGTCCGCCAAAAACCACTTCTTGAAATCTGTACGCATCACAATTCCATGGCAGTCGCAGAAGGTGACAAGTCCACCACATGCAACATGAAGTTTCTGAAGGTGTTCCTGAACAGTGACAGAGCTGGTGCCGTTTTCCGGGTTGAGAATAGACTTCATTGTCGATAACAAGGGTTCAATTAGCTGTCCGCCGTTGAATATATAAATGAAGACCCTTCTGGCCATTGCGCGAAACATAGAGTTGTAGTTGATAGCGGCGAGAGCAGCACTGTAGTACTCCTCTGGGGTGGAGAAATTTCCGAGGTAGTTTGATAGCAGATATTGCTGCTCTTCGGTGGTAGCATTGTGAAACCAGTCTCCGTCAAATTGCGTGGCGGCAATGTGCTTCATGATGCCCTCGAGGGGAAAAGGCATATCGATAGGACACTGCATTGTGTCGAAAGTTGTGTAGCGATTCCTGGTAATATTTTTATGGTTCGTAAGGAGGTGATTGGGTCGAGGTAGAATTGATTTGTCCTGAGGGCCAATTGAACAAAATTTGTATCTGCTGTATGTGAGCACAGCTTGAAAAACACAAATTGTGTCGAATACAACACAAATTGAGCACAGAAGGATTCGATTGCGCGACTGGCTGACGTGATGACTGGCGTGACAACGAGCGTTGGGAACTTCTGCGTAGAAAGGAACTGGTCGTGAGTTGCAAGAGTAAGGAGAAAGACGATGTATTTGTAGAGGAAAAGGTGCGCGACCCATTGGTCGCTCAGTTTAATCTCGAATACGCTTTAGGCAGTTTATATCCAAATCGTGAGCCTCATTGTCAAGTTTGGTACCGAGTAGAATCGCTCCCGCAACTTCACTGAAAAACACTTACTATTGTCCATTGCCCCCACAACTTGGACCATAAAAGGATAAGCGAGCAGACCGTATACCTGACTTTACCAGTATTGGAGGTGAATTGATTCTAGAAAACCATGCGAAAACGATATAGGCTCGGTTTTGACTTCTTCTAGAAGGCAAGGATACTCCAAATGGGTAAGCTAAAGAGCTGTGACTCAGTCGATACCCACCTTGACAAATTTTGGAAGTATAAGAATTGAAGTATGCGGAGGAAGCCGGTGATGCGAGCTATGGATCATTCAGTCATATTCGAGAGAGCTCCACCATCTTGATGGTGTCTAGGATCGCTCATGTGCCACAGGAAGTTGCAGATATGGACTACACATTTACATGAGACAACAGAATGAAGATCATAAGGAACAGGGAATAATCTAGCATACAATTCGAGGAATTTTTGACCCCAGCGTCCTTTAGTGTGCATCCGGAGGTATTTCCATGCCTACACAGCACACCAACTCGAGCTTTGAGTAAGAATGGCTCTCTCCTAAGAATTTCTCGACAGGGAAATATGGACAGTACCAACGGCCAACCTTGACTCTGAGAGATCTGTAAATAAACGCCATCATCTCGAAGGTCGTATGGCATATCGACAAATGCGAGACCTGTGGTTTCCCAACATCACAAACCTTGTATTCGAGGGATTCATCATCGCGACTATCTGGCCAGCGCAAGAGTCGGCTCTAGAGATATAACATCCCAACAAAAGGTGATTGACTCTCACCGTCTGAATATAGACTCCCAAACCAATCCCGCGCCATCCACAATTATGCCTACCATAGTTCACCCAGCACCCATCGAATGTCCGTCGTCCTGCCGGAAACTGACTCCTTGTCGGTGCTCCAATTAAAGATCAGCTATTTCCCACTCTGTATATGAAGGGCAACATACCAGACTCTGAGACTCTGCCATGAGTGTCCAGTTCCACAACCAGAGCTTCCCATTAGCAGTTCATAGTACGGTGTGTTCTGCTCTTCCAAGAGCTTGAGGGCAAAATGACGGCCGCGAAGCCAGGTATACAAAGCTCTTCAGGACAATCAGCATCGAGGACTTAGACTCGGACTTCATACTATTCAACTGCAAGGGCAGATGGAGTCCAACAATGAGATCGTCAATACTCTAGATCGAACGGCTTTCGAAGAGTAAGTAGTAAATATATTCGACGAAGTGATGGGGTGCCAGGGTTTAGCGTTACAGGAGGTAGGGACAAGCCAAATGTCTTTCAATGGAGAAAAAGTCTGGTAAATGTTAACGATAGTTAGGTGAACTTTTGTGACACTGGCACAGATGCGTAGAGAAAGCTGGTGGTTGATCAACTTTCATTTCGTACTCTTCTTCGTGCTCAAGCCTGCCTGCTAAATGCTTATATTTCCCTTCTCAATTATACAATAAGTATGTCTATCTCGTTCTTCGTCTCGGTATATTAGATCTATGTCTATTCGAATCTCCCTCTATGACCAAGAAATGCTGTTGCAGAAGTCAGTGACACGCCCTCAAACCAACACCTGGAAACTTACTAAAGCATAATCCCCGCCCCAGCAGCCATGGCTACGAACTGCTTTAACGTCTTACTGACTTCCACCCCTCTATCCGATCCCGTCTCCAGCAACTCAGGAATGACCGCCACGGTCCCAACATACAAGAATGTCCCTGCCGTAAATGGTAGTAGAAGATCTCCCCAACTCAAACTCGTTCCCATTAGGCCCTCAAATCTGCCTCCTGCTCCATCCGCACTACCACCGTATTCCTGGACCGCGATACCGATACACGTCCCTAGCAGCGCACCAAGAGCAGTAATGAATTGTGCGCCCATAGCTGCTCGTTTGGAGAACCCTGATTGTATCAACAAGGCAAAATCACCGACCTCGTGAGGGATCTCGTGAAAGAAGACTGCGACAGTTGTAGTTGCTCCAATGGTGGGGGAAGTGTAGAAAGATGCTGAGAGAGCAAGGCCATCTGTGATATTGTGTGTGAAGTCTGCGATGAGGTTTAAGTAGCCTGCGAGCTTGACTGAGGCATTGATTTCTTTCTCATCTTTTGCTTCCTTCACCAGCTGTAATTCCACCCCCGTACTGCTACTGGCTTCCTGCTTGGAGCGCGAGCGTGTACTCTTCGCCGGTGTATCTGCGATGGCGGAACTTGTCCCTACTGGCTTCACTACTTCGATTGTCTCGTTTCCATGTGAATGATCGTGGCTATGTCCCTCTCCTCCGGTAGCAATACGCAGCGTCTTATCCATGGCCACGAATGTCACGAATCCAACCATTATAGCGACTCCAAGAAGCAGATTCCTGTTGGGTTCTACCATCACGAATCGCACTCTATCAGGCTCGACTTCGCCGAGAAAGATCTCGGGAAGGAGGTGGAAGAGTGTGTCGCCCAACAAACCGCCGACTGCGAAAGCCACCATTACGGAGAGGGAGGAGGGGTCGATGTTTGGAGGACATAACGCGAGGAGGAAATTGGGAGGACCGGAGATGTAGAGGGTTGCTAGGAGGGCATTGACTGCTGGAGAGCCTGGGAAGAGGACCGCGAATATTCTACTTGTGAGCGTGCTTGTCTGCGGTGATGTTGCTTGCTTGTACGTATTAAGATCTTGGACTAATGGACATTCCTATGCAATCCCAGATCAATTAGCAACTGATTGAGTGGAAGTATGGAAATGAGAATGGCCACGCGATCATACCTGTAGCTGCTCCTCAATCTCAGGAATGCTCATCGCAGCAATTGAACTGGAATGCTTCTCTGAGGCGAACACACATACTGCGAAAAGGCTGAGCAGCAAGGCTGCGCGTCGCGGGGTGAGGAGGGGCATTGTGGTCCGTGGAGGAGGACGAGCGAGGTGGACAGTGTTTCAGAGATGGGATGAAGGTTGAAGCTGTTGATGTGCGCCGATCGCGCTGGAGCTTGGAGCCTTGGCAGGAGGAGCACAGCAGTGCTCGTGCTGACTCTTGTTTGATGCCTCCGTAAAGGTTTCTTTGAAGCAGAATAGGTTAATATGTTTAGATCCTTTTCCCTTTCATTTCAGCGTTTTCAATATTAGTTGCGTTCAGATGCTGCTGTCGGTCAGAAAATACCAATGAAGTAGCTACACTGCAAACACCCTTCTCTCTTGATATTCTATGTACAGCGTGCAAACATCATGTATCCCTGGCCTCAATCCAAGTTTGCAGAGCTTGTGCTATCTCATCGCTGTTTTTCTCCATGAACATCATATGCCCGTTTCCATGTATTCCAAGATCAACCAACTTCATATGCTCCACACTCTCACATCCAGCTTGCTCTAGAAATGCGACGATGCTGTGATCATAGGTCGCATGATAGCTTGCCGCTCCAGTAACCACCAGAATTGGAGTCTTTTTCAAGTTCACCAATTGTTTGGCAGGCTCTTCTTGTAGATAGCAATCCACTTCCAGTTCCGAGCTAGCTGGTAATGCTTTTGCTTTCAAACCAGCTTCTGCCCTCCCAGGAGGTGGATCATAAGTCAGAGGTGTCAAAGTTAATCCCCATGGTCTCACAAAACTCGTAGAAAATACCGCTTCATAGAAAGGAGGACCGCGAGGTTCGATCTGGATCAAAGCCTTGACGAGGTCAGGTCTTGCGTCTGCCCAGGCCCACCCATGAGCTCCTCCTCTTGAGTGTGTGATCAAGATGCTTGCTCCAATTTTGTTCAGGAGAGCGACACCTGCCAGTCGCATCACGCGTTCCTGCTCCGCACCATCCGTCGGCATTGGAACTTGGGAGGAATAAAGAGCATCAAATATAGGGTCACCCATCATTCCTGTCTGTGTTCATTAGCTGGAACGAAGTACGCTACAGACAGACTTATTCATACCCCAGGCCATTGATTATGGCTACGTGCTTGAGGCCATAGAGGGTAACCCTTTGTAGCTGTGAAGTGTTCTTGAATGTATTCGGCAGATGAAATAGTTTGAGGACAGTCGCCCATTGGGTTCCATGATGAGCGACCTGTGTGTACTTGGTCTACAAGGTAGACTTCGTATCCGTGATCAAGAAACCATGAAGCCCATCCTCGTCCTCCGTCAGGCTTATTTAGCCAATTCTGTTCCTATCAGCTCTGAATCAGAAGGATGGTGAGGGTGCTTACAGTCCCTGACTGCGCGCCTCCATGAATGCAAACGATAGGAAGCGGTTTGGCAATTTCTGCAGGTTGGAGTCTTTCAACATACGTCTGATTTTGAAAGACATGGCCTATGTCAGTCTTCACATATTCGCCACCAACGTAGAAATAAGACCGACGGTGAAGTGTCTCACGGCATTGGGGTTTGATGGCCGCGGATTGGCATTCAACCTTGTGCATAATAAATAATTAAGATTTGCCCCAAATAGAGGATGTGTCTGCAAGAGTGGGAGAGCATTAAGAAGCGGATATATTCAGCTACCAGACAGCATGACTATGCTCGATGTAGAAAACACAGCTTCGCGTGACCATGATGAGCAAAACAGCTTTTTCAGCGTGGCATTCTTCGATAGGAGTCTCCGCCACACTCTGAACACCAGATATGAAGGGAGAAGTGGACTCTCTGATACTTAATTCACGAGAAGGACAGAGGTGTAGAGCTTGCCAAATCCCCAGTCCACGTGCTCGGTTCGTAGCGTGGGTCCGTGCACAACTATTGTCATCTCGGCTTTCATCGTAGTCTATTCTTCTATCATGCAAAATATATCTTCAAAATCTCCATTCTCACATCCAGCGATGTTGGTGTCGTACAAGTGCATGACTCTGAAACTGCCACACTGCGGCTGGCTTGATGTCAAGCCAATCATGTGCTTCAACACACCAGCCGCAGCTAAACTCCATGCAGCATGTCATGCGCTGCCGGGATGTGCAAATGTGGCTCAGCAGCTTAAGCTCAAGGCTTGCAGGCAGCGATGAGCCTTACCCCACGTCGCCGTAAACTTGAACACGAACTCTCCATTCTGATTCAACTTTCGATTCTCTTCGTCACATTCTGTTTGTTCATTATCACTTCTTCTAATCGTTCTACTGATTGGTTTCGAAGTTATCATCGCCTGCAAGTTGAACGCTGAAGCTGGCAAAGTGATCTTTGTCTCACAGCATCGTTGCCTGAATTTCGTCACACACAGCCTTGTCAACTACATCTCCCAGACCCAGACCTTTCTCCCTCAGTCTTTTACCAAGTACACCATCATCCAAGCAAGCTCGCCAATTGGAATTGACCGAGATTACTTGGGCAGTGAGCTACCTGTAGTAAACACAGCTTTGTGTTCCTTTGGCGCGAGGGCAAATATCTCTGTGAAGATCACTACCTGGGTAAGGACTCACCACATCTCCTCTCATCTACCCACTGACAATCAATTTAGGCTGATAGGATGGCGGTACGGGCGCACATCTCTTCCACGCGGATTTGTACTGACACAGCTGCTTAGGACAAAGGCACGATAGGACGCGATCGTTATATCTTCAATTCAAGAGATGCCAACCACAACGAGGCTCTTATAGACCTCGCACCCGTTGCTAATGGGTCAAGTATGTATCACTCCACTGTACTCAAGCTACCTGCTAAATATTTGTAGCCGGCAATCTTGACCGTGATTCTGATCAAGCTGAAGTAGCCTCTGAGAAACTTCGAGCTTTCAACAACGAACTTCATGCAAAGCACGTCCGGGACCGAGACGAGAGAGCAGCCCTTAGTGAGCGCGATGAGAACGCTGTCAGATACTCCCAGTCGCTGCTGGACCAGGGCGACGTTTTGGTCATCATCAACTACCCGAACTCCCGCCAAGTCTACGACTCCACTGGCTTTAAGATTCGTGACCGGCACTTAGTACATTCCGAAAAGCTTTTTGCAACCGGCTCTGCGGTCTTCAAGGAGCTGCTTACCAATCACATCGTCCAAGCACGTTTTATTCGCAGAAATCACCTGGTTCGCTGCCTACCATCTGGCGTCAAATACGTTTTAGATTTGACCCCACCCGAGGAAGGCGATGAACTTTTGGCTTTGGTTGCGGAACTTTCGTGCCCAGAGGGTATCCTGAAGTGGAACACAATCGTCGATAGACTCAACATTGCCCATACTCTCGTTGGTGGCGAGGATGAGACCACCACTCCTTACCAGACTCCTAGGAAACCATCTGATGGTGATTCGACCTCACAACCTACAGGCACCATTGCCGAAAACGCTGCTTCTGTCGTCAATGCGGTTCCTGTTGGTACCAGTGCTCCAGACAACGAATCAAGCTCGCTCACGAAAGGTACCAAGGATGAGACTCATGACTATGACCCGATCCGCCATCGTACCGGTATCGAACGTCTACTTCAAGTCATCGAGGGCAAGGATCCTCGTTTGGATTCGGCACCCAAAGTTTGGACCTTGGCGGTGTTGGCTAAGCATTTCGATTGTCCTGCAATTGGAGTAAGTAAACTTCTCCCTGCTCATCTTTCGTGCTGACATCAACTTCAGGTGGATTGGATCTTCCGATGGATCTGGGCTGACCCCAACGTCCGAATAATCGAGGTCTTACCCGAAGACATTCTTCGCATCGGAATCATGATCAAGTCTCCACGCCTCACACAAACTGCCTTCTCAGTCCTGGTTGCTGAGGAAGCTCTTAAGAATGGGACCGAGTTTCACAACTCCCAACAACCCATCACAACTGACCCCAAGGCTCGTGGCTATGGCGCAGGTCACACACGCTTTGGGCGCCAGCGCGAAGATATCGACGAGGATCTCTTGAACACGATCCAGCATGCCGGGAGAGGTTTCTTTACCCGTGTCGACCAAGTGGTGGCTGAGCTGATGGACGCGGAAATGGCATGGCTTTGGGACTTGCCAGAGTGGAACAAAGTAAAATTTATTTTGGCCTACACAAATACACCCTTGCAATCGGCCAACCGTCTTCGAAACGAGCTATACAGTTATGTTCGAGGTCGATTGATCTGGTCTTTCATTGCTCAACTCGACACTTTCCAAACAAAGAAAGCACACGAGCACCGTTACATCGAGACTTGGAAGAACGAGCCGAAGTTTTCACATCCCAGCATCCTTCATGACTCTCTCGAAGACAAGGAGCGTATTATGACCAGATGGTACTGGGAGACTCTAGGCAACATGGACTGGGGCCTGCACTGCACCACTAACCAGCTTCTCGACTATCTCTCACCGCGCCACCCGCACGCGCACAAGACGGAAGCTATTGCACGTTCCTATGGTATTCATAGGGTAGTGATGCCCACTCTTATTCAGTGTACCGCGGACCTCAACCAAGATGTTCTCCATGCCATGAAAGTAGAGGGATACATAGGCGGCAAGTCTCAACTAGAGATGAAGTTTGGGAAATCCATCGATGCTGCTCAGCTCGTCGCAAAACTTGAAAAGGCCGCCCTGTCTTCCCAGGAGCCCAATACCACCGCGATGGAAGATACAGTGTCTCGCTATACTGACGATATGCCCGGATTCACTACTCCACCTTATAACCCCATTGAGTTCCCACCCTCTAGCACTGTGCAGCCTAGCTCCGATACAGGTGCTTTCGGTGCAGTAGCTGAATCTCACACCGATGAGCCTGAAGGCAGCAACCGAGTTCCTTTGTCCATCCACAATCCATCGAGCTTGGCAGAGCACGGCACCATCGCTCCAACAAAGACAAAGAGTGTCACATTCGACGATCTTGGAATGCCCACTTTTGAAAATACCCAACCCAAAACCAGCAACGCGAAGAAGCCGGTGTCATACATCAGAGACATGTTGAACATCGCTGCTGCCTCCCCACTTTCTATGTTCAAGAACGCATCATACCAGGAACTCTCTGACGATGAAGAATCTGATCATTATTGGCCAGATGAGAAGCCGCGAGTACCAAATGATAGAGACATCTCAGCGGATTCCCTCTTCTTCTCTTTGTATCGTTTGTTCAAGGAAGTGGATCGCAAATTCGACCAAATCACCAGCCTGATGCTGGATCGTGGAGATAACGAGTGGAGCGCGACCTGCGACCTGCTGCTTTGTCTCAAAGACCCCGAATATAAGTTCCTTCCACTGTGGGCAGGTGGACTTGATGATGGAAGTGGCGGTGTCTTCGAAGACTCTATTCCAATGGCAGACAAAGGCCCCATTGGTCCGGGACCAAGCTTCCATACTGGAAGTACAGTTGGAAGCATGGATGGCAGTATGGGAAGTTGGGATGGAATGTCCAGTATTGGGGATGGGGAGAGCACTATTGAACCCGAGAGCTCCATGGGAGTTGAAGACGGATACACCGAGAATGGCATTGATCGACGCATCGTTTTGGGGGAATGGAATGACGAACTTACGTTTAGAGGTAAGGGCAAGGAGAAGGATGTCAGCTCGGAAGTTATGTCTGATGATCCTGCTGGTAGATCTAAGGGCAAGGAGAAGGAAGTTCTTTCGGAGGCTATCCCCGACGACATGGCTGCTAAGGGCAAGCAGAAGCAAGTCGAGTCAGAGGTTATGTCTGATGATTTCATGGATGTACGAGAAGATTCTGATGACTTCGAGATGCTCGAAGATGACAGTGGAGATGAGACTAAGTAGATAGTCGACGTGTGTGATGTGGGAGTGGTGGGTGGATTTCCCAGGCGTTTGGCAGTATTCACCAAAGATCAGCACAAAGAGATACCATAGGCTTTGAACTGGAGATAGAATAATTGCACTCAGTGCTCAATCAACCATACCGTCTCGGAGTATCACGTAGCTCCTGTGCATCACTTCACTCGCAATCTATCATGGAGATCCTGCTGAAACTTTGGACTGTCTCGAAGCAAGATTAGGAACCCAGAATTCGCTACATTCGAAATCTGTTGTGGAAAGAAATACGAAAAGGCCAAACCCACTTCAGTTCCCTACCAAGCCCGACGTGAATCCCCCTACTCATTATCAAAGGATATATCTCCCATCCTGCTAAAATCTTTGAAGCTTTGCACGAAGTCAAGGCCGTTGCCCACCTTATTGTTGAAGCTGGAATCATGTTCCCGGATATCGTTGACTTTCATCTCATCGAGTCCTGGACCTTGTTGATGGAACATCTCCTCCCAGTTTTGGGTGTTCTTGGCATACATTACCCATAATGACAGGTGTGTATTGCAAATACACCGCACACGTTTATTTGTACTTATTTGGTCTGAATATCGCTTTCAATCAGCACTTTAAATAAAGGCCTCGAGTACTAAACTCGTGTCTCTGAAGTTTTCGTGCGGTCATTGCAGGGCAGATCCGTGAAAAGGGGAGTTTAGCGAAGTCTTGGCATCTACCACTTCTTTCTCCACGCCTACGTACATTCATTGCGATCCTCAACCCACTGTCTTCTCCTTCAACCATTTCCCAAGTATAGCTTGTATTCATCTCTCAATTCCTCGCTCAGATAATCTTTCTCTCCAAGTTTTCCCAAACCTCCTCAATAGCGCAGCCCAGCCAAGGCATGACAAAAGCACTCCACCAAAAAGCGTAAATGTCCATCCTGGGCCCATGGTCTCGAGGAATATTTGAAGAAGAGCAAGCCCACCTACAGCCATTGAGCAGCGTACGATATTATTAGCTGCTTGGGCTGCTGCGGAGGACTTGGGGTGCAAATCGACAAGTAGGGTGTCGCATGCCTGCCAGAGGTTAGTTGACCTCATACAGGATGTTCATAGCGACAGTTCTTACGCTGAAAACAATAGCGATGGCAAATCCTGCAAAGAATTGTAGGATGAGAGGGATTGCTATGTTCTACTCGTTCCATCATCAGCTGGCCATCTGCGAAATTCAGTGGAAAGGATGCTCACGGTCTTGTAGTGTAAAGCCCAACCGTAAACAATCGTGCAAGTACCACTAACAGTCATGGAGTACCATGTGGTTCTGAAACGCGCTTTCTCAATAGGAAAGTTGGCGAGGTCGTCCCCACTTATAGCGTTGATTACAATTCGGTGGTCCTGTGCTGTCAGGCGATAGTCTCTGTTCATGATTTTGCCTTCTGGATTGTTAGCTTCTATCACTTACAATTTACACTAGATGCCAATTCATATTGGTCGCAACAAGAGGTGTTCTCGCCTGACGCGTATGCCCCTATGACAGATCCAGCTCCAAATGGCAGATAGACAAGGCCTGCTATCAGTTGAGATAGGCCATAGATTTGTATGAATAGGGCTGACATGGAAGCCTGTACGCAGCTGTAGCTCATGTAGCAGATGCCATTTATCAACTTAATGAGCCCGGTATCTTTGGCCCATAAGATCTTCAAGCTTTTCAATGGGTTCGGAATCCGTAATTTAGGTCTGATGATGTTGTCCGACGACACGATGATTCCGCTTTCCAAAGCGAGCTTCCTGGGATATAGGTATAAGAATAGCTTGCGATGAATACCTGAGACTTGCTGGGAGCCATTACCCACGATGAACCGAGAAGTCTCGGGTAGGAAGAGAATTATTAGAGCGAGACAGATGCTAGATAAGACCGCAAGAAACCAGAATATCCAGCGCCATCCAGGGCTCTGGGCAAGGGCACCTCCAAGAATTGGCCCAATCGCTACTCCAAGGTTGGGTCTGGGATGACTAGTGCGTGATTGACATTCTAGAAAATCTTGAACAAAAGCTAGATTACAATAGCGAGATACAACTAAAACAAAGTAGGCTATAGGTTGAAGCTGGAAGTATGAATTTGGGTTGATATAGAGGAATCAGATAGAGACATACCCGAGCAGCATAATGTCGACGTAACCGCCACGCTCTGATGGTGATGCAATATCAGACACAACGCCAAATCCAATAGCTATTGTAGCTTGAAATAGGTCAGCTTGTCTGCATAAACCGCAGAGAGATACGAACCTGCCCCTCCAGCACTTTGCATCATTCTGAGCAGAAACAGGGCGGTCCAATTGGTTTGAAGTGCTAATCCTATGTTGGCCAAGCAATAAATGGACATAGTTATGATGTACACTGCCCGACGTCCAGTCATATCAGACATATCGCCGATGACAGCTGGAGCAATGCCGGCAACAATCATGTAAGAAGTGATGGTCAGGTTGATCTTTCCAATCGAGGTGTGAAGTGATGACGCCAAGGCGCTGATGGCAGGGAAGAATACGAAGGACGATATTGGTGAAAATACTGCCGCAAAGGTGATGAGCGAAATTGTGACCTGTTTCTCAGCTTTGGTCATAGACGAGTAAACTATTACATCAGGTAGCGGTAAGGCCGCATCTCCGAAAGCCAGATTTTTCGGCTTTTCTGTCCGTGTGAATCCATTATTCAAACTTGGCGATGATTGCTGTAGTGATTCCATTGGTGTCGTGTCTCCCTTGGAGTTTTCCTTGATTGTCGAAATCAGTTTGAAATGTGGCGTATCAAGAAGACACCGTAAGGGGTTGCTCAAGGGTGGGAAAGCTTTGGTTATAGGCACTTTTTGCGGACAATGCGCTCTACTTGGAGCCGCAGGACCAGGGTTGACCTAACCCATGTTGGAATGAGTTGTCATCTATCGTGGCCTGCATATGTCGGATGGTACACATGAGAACCTACACTGGAAATGAGCAAAGCAACGAAAGGAGTACGATGAGTTCGAATCATGTTGCGGGATGAGGGCTTGATTTCAATGTTTGAGCTCTCTGCAAAGCTGAGACCTCATTCCATAGAATCCATTGTCATGAGATATGAGACTCTACGCTCCATCCAAGCCTTTCCTCCGTATCCTTTACCAATATGATGGTACCCAAGCAACGCCAGGCACAGACTGATCCTTGGAAACAGACGTTACCTCAGATATCTAAAGTCAGTTGCTGGGCAGTCCAGATTCTCCGTCCGAGAAGGGTAACGATGTTCAGGCTTAATGGCCTTAATACGAGGAAGAGCGAGTTTGTGAAACCACTTCCTAATAATTTCTGTAGTAGCACCATTGACACGTACAGAATCAATGTAAAACTGCTTTTTGGTCTTAAGAATAGAATTCCGTCTCAAAAAGTTGTCCATCCATCGTTTTCCAAGAGGATTGGCGTCTCCCCTAGCATACAACACTCGGCCAGCAAAAGCTCTGATTTGCGCATGAGTCGGGGCAAGACCTAAGGCTTCCTGAACCAGTACCCATTGAGCTAGATGGTCTTCCTGGACTTGAGAGAGTCTTTGCTCATGCTCATGAGCTTCCTGCTTTGATAGGGCACCTTTCATCCGGTCCTGAAGTGTAGAGCGTGGTACTCCATATTCTCTCCCCGCCTTTTAAATTGACATGCCGTTGCTAATCGCATTTAAGGCTCTCTAAACGTCTTCTTCAGCCCATTGAGGCGCCATATTGGGTTCTAAGCGTGTGCAAACTTTTAAACAATTTTATTAAGAGATAGTAGAGTATTCAGAGATGAAGTGAGTGGTGGGGGTAGTGGCGGTGAGCTAAGCGAGGTGCCGGATTCAGGGGGGTGCCGGTTACCAGGGGGGTCAACTTATGCCATGACATCGTGGGCATATCATCTCAATCTAACCTCTCTAGAGTCTGATGTGCCACTGCTGCGCCTTTCGAAATTCCTGAAAGAGGGTGCTGTCCTAGGTTGGATTGTGTCGCTGGTACTTCAAAATCAACTGAAGGTTTTGGTGTATGCCTCGAAGAGCATGAATCTCTACGTGCGTCGGAAACGAGGGCGCTATACCGCAACTAACCCTCTGCTTCATCGACTTCAAGAGCTCGAAGTAGTCGAGTTGTGGGCAACTGACTTTCTCAAACTCTTAAGGAAGTCTCAGACGACACTTTTTCACACTCGTTCCCAATGCGGTCAGTCAATGTTGCCGTACTCAGGCGCTTCTCACCCTCGCCTCACTCTCTGCTCAGGTTACTCAGTCACGTTCCTGTTCTACCTTCTAATGGCCAATCATGATCCGCTTACTATTCGGTTCTCCTATGCGAAAATTGTCAACTCTACACGACTCTATTCAGGGGGACTAAGTCAGCTTCTAGGGAGCCTAAATAGGACCCCCTCCAATATACATCTTTCTAATCTAGATTAGAACCTTCATTGTACTCTTATGGACGACTATTATTTGCGGCACTTATTGATATTTCTCGGAGATATCGGATCGTTGATGCAAACTGTATCGTCCAGAAATGAAGAATACAAGTCATGAATCACCGGCAAATCCTGAGGCCGGCCAAGATTTCATCAATCCAGAAGAGCGCAGTGCAAAGTCACCACCTCAGTGAATCTGAGTGTTAATCCAGCGGAGCGCAATCAGCAGGTAACTGCGACAGATTTTTGAGCTCGCCATTGACCCTGGTGAACTTGGTTAAGGACACAAGACCGAGGAAAGGGCTTGGAACAAATAACGCGTCCTATTTTGGGGGAACACTTTCTGGATCCCAAGTTCTATTTTGGTATTCGGAGTACTTCAATTGCGAGTGTATTTGTTTGGCAGACTGCAATTCGAAGTATTTGCATCTGAGTACAATACCTATACATGCTACAAGATAGCGTATGTGCCTTCTTTATACTTCAAGCTAGAGTAGTCCGGGTTGTAGCAACACAACTCAAACTAATTTGGCGTTAAGTACACAAATTTGGCCAAGTTGAACTTGGAGCAAGCTGAAATGGTAAAATACACCCCAAATTACTCTTTATAGTAATACAAAAAGTTCAGAGCCTTCCTATGTTGCATGCCTGCGTAGTATCCTTAAATCGTCAGGACTATATCGCTTAAGTATAGAATGGCACTGTAATAGACGTTTCAAAGCTCAATTGCTCTACAGAATATTTTTTTTACAATGAAGACATTAACTGAAGATACAAAATTTCATGGAAAAACGACGGTAAGCCGCTATACCTTTGAGGAAGCAACATGACGATACTCTCATGAGTCTCATCACACTAATAACCCGAGGCACTTAGCTGAGAATGACGGGAGTTGAGCGGCGGCACACTGAAAAGGGAAAGCAATAGTTGAAATCAAATAAATCACTTCTACCAGAAAGATTTGCTATAAAATTATAGGAACATTAATGACTTTAAATGGGCGTTTTAGTGTAGTATACAGTTAATATATGTTTGAAGTTCACTTTATTGTCACAAATGCTATAGTAAGATTGGGGTTTTCCCATACAAAATCTCGACGGGACATAGCAGAGGAGGCCACACCGACTTCGTGCAGTATTAGTGGAACAATCACATTTGCCAGCGGTCTTGAAACAAAGGGCGGCGGGTGTTTCTTTTTGGTTTGGTTTGGTTTGGTTTTCAGCGGGCCAGTCACAAAGCAAACGTGAGTCACCCCTGCCACACAAAGCCGGCGGAGGGCCATAAAATGCCTCTACTATTATTGCCATCCCAATCCTCATACCTGAAGAGGTTCAGAATCAAATCTAAAGACCACTTGGCATCCTGCCAAAGAAAAGATTGATATTCTTAAACAAAGACTATTGGTTGTGTTCATGGCGCCTCGGCGCGAATGCCTCCATAAAGAAAGTGCAGCGGTTGGAAAGAGTCCGAAAGACTGCGCTAACTATGGAAGAGTGCTTCGACGCTGGATTTGGCTCTTTCTAAGTCATACATAGAAAAACGGAGCAATCTTTACAATGATACAAAGATGATCGACTTCACAGACGATGGTGTTGACGCAGTTGCGATTTTGCAGCATGTCGCGCACCTTAAATTCGCTAATATTGCTACCAAGGTCTCAACATACACTCTCCAACCTCGCTATACTGTGCGAGCAGTACGACTGTCACAACTTGGTCAAACCATGGATCGAATCTTGGATTCCCATCGAAGAACCTAGCATCACAGAGACAAAGTTCGTCGTCAACACCGACCCCGAGTGGCTTTACATCTACCAGGCGTTTGGCTACGCTGAACTATCCGAGATTGTAGCGCGCGCGATTGTGAATGATGATGTCGAGTTGAACGAGTCGATGGTATTGCCAGAAAGAACTCTTGGTACGTTTGATTCTCATTGGCCTTTCGAAGGCTGCTGTTGACTAGTCATCCGTCTCTAGCTTTCGCCGACTATCTTCTAGAAAGCATCCTTGAAAAGCTCAAGGAGGTAGCAGAGCAAACCCGCCGTCTTGTCCACGGGAATGCCGAGAAATACCTGAAAGCTGCCAAATCAAAGATTCAATGCTTTCATAAAATGATCGAATGCGATCAATTCGTCTGCAGGAGCCTGAACTTACATTTCAAGTCAGAAGTCTTGTCGCCTCGAAGCGACTCTGTGGCTGAGGATGTCCCACAGTCTCTGAAAGCATTGGTCTCGAGACTGCGAGGCTACAGAGTACAAGAATTTCGAGGAAGATCACGTCGTACACAGTCGTTGCACATAAACTGGCTTGTTTGAGGGCTCTGGGGTGGGTCCTGGACTCATTTCCCAGCCCTGTCCTCGATTGCCATCGTCGCCATATGGAGAGACGCCACGCACAACTGGCTTCTAGCAACATTCTGAACGAGGGACCTCTAAGCAAAGAAGAGGGCCCTTTCCGCGGAACGGCCCATGCACGGCGCAATTTGATGCTTAAGATACGGGCATATCCTTTGACAGCACCACGTACAAGGAGTTCTTGAAAGACTTCGGCTCGAAATCTACATCGGTCCCAGCGGAAGAAAGCAGCAGTTTAAAGTCTCCCAAGATGTTCCAGATCTCCAGGGCCATCGGTTCTGGGCAAAAGGAACAGAAGCCAAGAGGTAGGACTTATGGAACGCTTGCTCCTCAAACACGGCATTGAACATGACCATGAAGCAAAACGAAGACAATACAATGCAAATAAATGCCCAAACCTCCAAACCCACAAAACATAGTGCACGATGAGATATCCCTGCACTTTCAAGGAAGCACCTTACTCGCCTCTGATAGATGACTACCATCTACATCATCTGATGACTTCTGTCTCGTCTTGTTATTGTATTTGAAGTGTATTTGCTGAAATCGATGTATTCCGAGATGCGATATTATGCATTTTCCAACCTGTCCTTAGAATTCCACCGTTTGCTCCATGTATGCATGTATGTTTTTGATCCCACAAGTCGCCCAAGCATGTAAACTAATCGGCTTTTATAGCGCTTCTCACAGTCAGTAAAGTCCCAATTACTGTAAACATCGCAGAGGTCAAGACTTACCCATATATCCTCCTCAAAAACGCATACGCCGTCAAGAAGCCCACCGTCCCACACAACAGCCCATACACCACACATGCCATAAAACTGTAACTAAAGAAAAGCAGACTACTCACGAAGCCTTGGATATGCAACTTCGTGAAATAATACCAAATGCAATACACGAAGACCCATATCGCGCTCCCACCCCCAACGCAGAAAGAATGCCACCACCAATTATAGTCTTCGGAGCAGAGCTTTATGTAGATTGAGACAATGGTGACTTCAGCGATTGTGAGGATGAGGATGACAGAGACGACGGATAGGAAGCCGAAGACGTAGTAGTAACCGGACTTGTCTTGCCAAAGGGATTGGAAGACGAAGAGGAGTTCGATGAAGATGACAGCAAAGGGGATAAGGCCGGCGAGAAGGATTGATTGGGGGGATTTAATGTACCAAGCTTGTGCTGGGATTTGGCGAGGTATAGTAGTGGTTTTCGTCGGGTGTTCCCAGGCACCTGTTCGAACATAGCCATACCATGAGCCAGCATAGACCAGAGGAAGCTGAATGCAAAGCCATAGCATGATGATGCCGACCAAAGTACCAAATGGTAGCGCAGTTGAAGAAGCCTGAGCCCAAACGAATAGGTTCAGTACAAAGACCAGAGCGAAAAGAAGGCCAGGGAATAGAAGTGCTGTGATTAGGGTGTTCTTCCTCCAATTTAGTCCACCAAAAGTCTTGTAAACACGGCCAGAGAAGTATCCCGAGAACAAGCCAGCAAAGACAAAGAGTCCTACTCCGACTGAAACGAAACCACCTCGGAAACTTGGATTCAATATACCAAGACTGCTGAGGAAAAGGAGCCCAAAAGCCATGAAGACGAGTTGCATTCCGGACCCCACGAGTGGTGCCAGAAGATAGCCGTAGCTTGGAGCACGGAATACGTCCCCATGAAGCAACTTCCAGCCCGTAACATCCTCAAGTGGTTCTTCATCAGAGGAAACGTCCGCATCATTTTCCACATCTCCAACTTGGTCAAGAAGCCCACCAGTCTTTTCTCCATTCTTGGGGGTCCTTGCACCACTGCCTGGTCTCGACTTGCGTTTCCCCTTGGCCTTGATCTTTCCGTCTTCGAGAGCTGCGTCCTTGTATGATTTGATATCTGTTCGGATTGTTCGCGCCAAAATCATAGCCACAATGGCACTTAGTAGTCCTGAGATGATCAAGGAGTTTATGATAGCCAGCCAATGAATCCTGGAGCCTTCCTCCTGATTCACAAAGTATAGATCCCAGCGATGAGCCCATTCAATCTTATCATCCTCTCGCCAGTATACGGAGTACGTATAGGGAATTTCCATAGTGGCCCCGTCTTCCATATCCAGCTCGCTCTCAGGTGGGTGGTACGACGAGTGGGGGTATTGGACCGAGAAATCCGTCGAGTTCGGTGGAAGGTATAGCTCCATCGCATCGTCGACCTCAGTCATATCTACTGGACAGCCAGATTCTGCGCGTTTGTTCGGCCCTATGCTCTTGGTATAGACCTCAAATCCAACCACAACCTTTCCACCCCTTTCACCTTCTCTGCCTGGTGCTTTTCGGTATCGGATGACAATTGTCAAATGGTTGTTGATGTAGTATCGAGTATGGCCGGAAGTCGAGATGTCCTTGTAGCCAATCTTGAACCCTGCTGCGTAGTATTTCCGCGACTTGTCGACTGTCACAAAGCTGGTCGCTCCAGGAAGATTATCCACAATCCATTCTGCAACATATCCGTCCTTCACCATCTCCTTTGCCCGTTTCAAATCCTGCCTTGTGACTGTCCGTTTGCAAAGAAAGTTACATTCCTGATCTTGTCCCATGAAAAGCTCAATGTCCGATTGCATGATCCGGTCGCCCCGGAGTACTTCTCCCAAATTCAACGAAATGCTCTGCCCACTCAACAGAGAAGATCCAGCGTGGTGAACACCGGTCGGAGGGCAAACGAATGGCAGATCGTAGTAGGCATATTGTAGTTGTGTGTTGTCGGAGTAGACCTTATTCACCAGCAGTGGTATGGCCTCGTTGTCTTTGTAGCTTTTGATCGACCAACCTGCGGAGAATGTCAGAGCTATGTTTCAAGCATACAGAAGTGAAGAGTGATCGTGGATATACCCGGAATGTAAAATCCGTGTGCTAATGGGAAGCTTAACAAGAGAAGGAGGATTCTCCACAACCTCAATCGAAAATCTGCTGCCATCTTGTGCTGTGGTTAAATCATCCAACTCGTCGCGCTTCAACGTCCCTCGGAACAAGACAGTCTGCAAAGTATCCAATCTGATCGTCCTCGGAATGCTGGATCTAAAGAATAAGAGTCGTACGTCGTGTTGCGTTCCTGGCAATTGATCGTCGAAGTGGAGAGCTGGGGAAAGTCGATGTGGCTCGTATTTTAGATCTCTAACGAGTGGAATCGGCACAAAGCACCGGAGTGAGTAAGTAAGCACTTGAGGACGGGCGAAGTCAAGGAGATTCGTAAAAGGATGACAAGCCTCTCGAGAACTCTCGTGAGAAGAACAATCCTTTTTCTCCTCAGATTATATAATACGAGTGCGTGGTTCGTCGGTAGTTCTAGAGCACCTGCGCATTTACCCAGTGCCAATGATGCATTTCCAGGGTCTATTTTCGGCGGGCGTTCGGGGCATTCCTTGGCACGTGACCCACTTTTGCCCCTTTCCACCTGGTGGCTCGGCAACTTCACAACAGCTTGAACATGCTTGGAATTCAAGCACTCATATCAAGGCAGAGCCTCCGCTTAGAGTGGATCAGTTGTCAAGTCAGGAACACATGAACAGGGCCAGCGAGGGACCTTTTTCAGATGTTGTAAATCGCTTCACTAAACCTAGCTCATGTATATGACTTGGATAGCGTCATGAACTTATCCTTTGCTATGTCCTTCCCTCTTGATCGTTTTGTTGTGTCGAACGTGTTTTGGCACGTCGAAATGCTGCAGCGTTCCAGTCATGGGAAGTACTTTATTATCAAACTCGGGATAATTCTGAGAGATTCTTCCAGCCCGACTTTGATGTGGGTGAGTACCGCACATCAGAACCCTGAAAGTACCTTTTACAGTCATTTGTAACAATATCTCCATGTACACCTGGACTTGCTACCTTGATAAAGGCTGGGGAATATCAACCTTACTCCAATTCCGATTCGCTGTACGTGAGGCGCAAGTCCTTTCAAGTCTTCTCAACCGAAGCTCGAGTCTGCTATCTCATAGACGAAGCTCTCCTATTTATCTTCGCCTCATGAGTGCTTTGGCTCCACCACTACAACCATCTCGCTTCCCATCTGACATTATCATATCTTACCTTAAGCGCCACTTATGGGTAGCCAACCTTCATCACCTGTCTCCTCTCGAAGCTCTTCTCCAAATAGAGCTCGATCTCCATCTCAATTTCCAGCTCACCTACCTGAACTGGACTCGACTTCAGATTCCCCACAGTCTTTATATTTAAGGCAGCCTCGACAGGAGAGCCTTTCAACTTTTCAAGACCCCCATTCAACTTCAGTCTCCATCACATCTCAAACCTACAATCTTTTACCATCACCAAGTCCCTTATCAAAACTGATATCGACCACAATCCCAACCTCAACGACAAAATCAACAAGCTACAAACACTCTCAGTCGCCCATGGCACGCTACAAACAGACCGCTCGAAAGGATCCAAACAATCTCTTGCTCGCATCTCGCTCCAACCCCAGTCGAGCCCAACGCCGTCAAGCAATTGTTGAGTCTCCTGAGACGTATGATCCCCTCTCCTCTGGGTACCACTGTCACATGGGTCACAAAGATTTTGACGCCTGTTCCAGTGATCCGAATTCTCCTTATTTCCAACGCTCGACTACACCAGCTTCAATGGCTTCCAGCACCAAGAAGCAGAAGGTTAGTGCAGTGGTTAAGAAGAGAAAGGCGGGGTATTTGGACGAGGAAGAGGAAAGGAAATTTATGTGTGATTGTGGGGGAGGGCATGATACGGACCTGGAATGCGAGTATGCGGCAACGTTGAAGAAGCATGTTGAGATCTCGACTTCGTGAGTCCTCACATCCTCCTTTCTCTATCTGGGACATTGCAAACTAATGGGAAAAAGGATTATTATTGGCAGTAAGGAAATCGTAACCATCAACGCAGGTACCGAGACCAAGCAAGCTTTCATCGTCCACAAGGAGTTGATTGCTCTGCACTCAAGATACTTTCACAACCTCTTTGCTAGTCAAGCTGAAACTGAAGCCAAAGTCAAAGATGAAGTGAAGCAAGAAACGACTCAAGAGGTGAAAGATGAACAGAAGTCTTTTGCCGAAATGATTCAGGCTGAGAAATCTCGGATGAGGAAGGTGTTCGATCCAGACGACGATGAAGAAGAGGATCTTCGTCTCTTTGGTAGACGTCAACCCAGTCGGTATGATTCAGCCAGCCAACGAGCTCCCGCAGAGGCCGAGATGGAAGATGCTCTCGATCTGGTAAGCCCAGTTTCTTTGGTGGCGAATCCGGCGACTGAGAATCACAAGCCACTCTCTTGCGCCAACACTCAGCTTCTTTCTCGGCTTTCCAGCCCGTCTAGCCCGGAGAGTTCGAAGTCCCCCAAGATCGAGCAAGGAGAAACCAACCAAGCCAACAGCAAACAAATCACTACCAAAAATGCCCCTCTACAAGAAGGAACCTACGAGCTCCCCAATATAAACCCCTCCCAATTCGCCCAGTTCATCTCTTTCCTCTACACCGGCTGCATAATTGACGCCTTCGAGCCCATAATCCTTGCCACCGAGTCAGACTCCCCAGAAGCCCTCTGGTACGTCGGCTCCATGCTTCAAGCACCCTCATTTCAGAATGAGCTCATGGAAGGCCTTCGCACATCCTCTTCCACCAGAGCTGGGACTTGGCCTTCTGTTGAGGACATAGAGATGATCGACGACTTATCGACGATTATCAAATCCGAGAACAATGCAAGAGGGAAGACGGATGGGGATCTATTGAGAAAACTGGCCCTCAATTGCTTGGGCGCTAACAATCCCTTTGAAAGATTTGCCGAAGGAACTGAAGAGCGTGAGGCGTGGAACGAGCTCATATGTACGAAGCGTCCAGGACTTGGGATGGAGATACTCAAGGCTTCGGGTTCGAGATGGGGATCGAGGAAGCCATGGGACGATAGTTTGAGGGGTGAGTATATGATTGAAGAAGAGGGCGTGGGAGAGAGGTGGGAGATGATGATTAAGGACAGGAAGAGTGATCGCGGGATATTCGCTGGTCGCAAGGGGGAAGTGAAGGGAGACGTAGGTGTCAAGCTTGAGGAGGCGCATCTGAAGCAGCAGAGACGTAAATTAGTGGATTGGGAGGATGAGGATGAGGATTGAGACCACAATGATAAGTATGAGATATGTTAGGGCTTTTAAATCTGGTAATACTTTCATTGATGTCTACAAGACATTTAGGGGTGGACAGGGTAGGAAAGAAAAGCGATGACTTGCCGCAGGTGTCACCAGGCCATGGGGCATATCGCCATAACATCTAGTAGAGGAACAGACTTCACAATATTCAGATGAAACCGTCTTTGAGATCTTTCATTCGCTATCCTCTATTCAAGGTGTTACCAGATCCCCTTAATATTTTTAGTAGCCGAACACTTGCTGATGGGAAAGGATACTGACTTTGCATTTGCTTCAGTAAACTCATCCCATTCCCTTGCCTTCATCGTCTCCGCATCGCCCTTTTCGTAGTTATCTTCATCTGGCGTTGGAGAACGTCCACTTGCCTCCCCACCACCCTCGATAATGCCTCCGTTCCTTCTCTCTTCCTCTAAGTACTCATCAATTGTCATGGTTGGTAGGTTATGGCCAGGTTTGAATACTCCAGCCTGCAAAGTCTGCCTGCTGTCCAATAATGTGAACGGTCTCAGAGGCTTTCCGCTCGAGCTCAGTATAGGTCCCTTATTGTTCGCTGACAGCATATCTCTGCGATCAAGGCGGTCCGAGTATCCATCCTTGTCTTCCAACCCCATTCTCTCTCTGTAATCTCGTTCGAGGGAATCGGGCCCGCTGGGAGGCGTGGGAGGTCGCATTGCTAGAACTTCGAGCTCACGATTTATGGATTCGAGGTTTTGGAACGTATTGTGCGTGCAAAGGTCGACGTTTGCGAGCTGGAGTTCTCGTACTGCGTCGTCATCGTTCTGAAGGTATGCTGGGTTTTGTGCCAGGAACTGCCAACATGTTAGAGTAGTCTATCAAAGGCCCTTCATCTATAGAACGAACCTCTAACTTCTTCTTCAGCTCCTTCTCTAGCTTGAAATTAGCTATCTTCGTTGCTCGCCGAACATTGGGATCTGTTGTGGAGATGGTCGAGAACGTGGTCGGGCCCTCAGTGTAGTCGTTGTATAATTTCTTGTCTCCAGCAGATAGAAGATCATAATGGTCCAACAGACTCAAGTAGCGCTCGTAAGCTTCGCGTGCGCTTTGGATAATAGCTTTGCGGTTCTTGCTGGATACTCGGAGGTTGAGGTCGGCGAGGCGGTAGTTGATGACAAGGTACCTGCAAAGGGGTCAGTTGAAGCTCATGCCTGAGACTTATAATATAAATGCATACTGCAAGTCTCCTGATGTCAAATCTTCCAAGGTTTCGTTCGGGCTGAATAGGGAAAGACGATCCGCCAATTTGAGACAGTCTTCGTAGGTAGCGATGGCAGCGGCGAGGTTCTGTTGGTAAGTCGTGGTATTGCTATCCCATGAAGCTTCAACTTCTCTCCTCTGTCGTTCCGCCGAGTCAAACAGACTCCGTATACTCTGTTCTGCCATCTTTAATCAGGGTTCTGAGCTGTGGGTTTCAAGATGGAGGGGCAGGAAGGAAAGTTGCACGAGCCAAAATGCCAAGGAGGAAGCGGCCGCGCCTCAGCCTTCTTCGCGCGTCTTCTCACAAAGTCCAAAGTCAACATTACAAACAACCCATTCATCGAAAATGGATACCAACCATCCAGACCGTCAATAATACCCCCTAGAGATTCTGTCTCTATGAGCATTGTACATACGCTTTCCTGTGGTCCTACTCATTCCCTCATCTTTTGTGATTTCCCCATTCTCGTCCCAACTTTGCTTTTGTCGCGTTGTCATGCATGTTTGCTCCAACCATGTCTTACCCCGGCTACCTGCAGGACCTCGGCCAACTTGAGGGTCAGGAGCGTTTGCTACCAATCTCTAATGGGAATTCAGCACTGACCAACGCCGAACTTCTAGAGCTTGAACTGTCATGTTCAACTCCGGAACAGTCCTCGAGCAAAGCAAAAGCTACCACATCGCTAGCGGTAAGACCTGACCATAGTCTCCCTTCTGCAAAGTCTAGCCTCGACGTCAAAGACTTGCTTTTTTCCGCTGCAGAGGTTGATCCAAGCAAGAAAGACGGCAGCCCGTTGATATTGACCCTTGCTTCAGTTCCATCTCCTACAGATTACCATCTCCAAAGTATCGTCTTCCCTCCACTACCACTCGGAGTGCATGCTCCACTGGGCAAAACCTCTTCCGACATAAAGGCAAGCCAGATTAGAAAGGAGAACACTCCGCCAGCATCACAGATCACGCCTAGTCTCAACGTCAAACCAGAGTCCTCAGCCTCGCCTGCTCTAGTGGCCTCGACGTCAAAGACATCTGCCCTCGACGACATCACAACCACAAGACCACCCAACGTTGCTTACAACCAGAGTCTCTCAGAATCCACTCGGGGCGCAGGACAGTCTTCTTTTGAAAGACACTTCGGTGATCTTGTCACGCTAGAGCATCCTCGACGAAAGCTAGTTGACCCCACAGACACATTCGCTCTCAAAGACACTCCAAACATCCCGGCACTGCCTATTATATTAAATGGCCATCGTCCGACTATATCCCAGGTTCAATTTCAATCTACACCTGGAATGTACACCAATGACTTGATCAACCTAGCAACGCCTCTACCAACTTTGAGCCTTGAAACACCAAACTCTCCTGGTCCCACCAACAGCACAAACTCAAGAGTGCTGCCTGCGCCTTCTGGCAAGGCGACCTCAATATTGACTCAAGATCGAGTGGAAGCACGCGTCCGCCAAGATTCTTCGAGAACAACGCGGATCCTCGACAGCACAAACACATTCACACAAGTACCGCTCATTAGGGTCACCGAGGATCACTTCTTGGACGCCCTCGGTTTCAGGAAGAAGGTCACATCTCAAGCAGTAGTTATGGCTTCCCCAACAGAACCCATCATGCTATCGTCACCTCCAGCAACTGCTCTCGCATCACGCAAGACAGAAGATGTCATTGCAGATCTGAAGCGCCATAAGTCCAAACAGCCAGATCTTTCTATGAAACTTCGCCTCGATGAATACTCTTCGAATTCGCATTCGGACTTCTCTGAACTAGCTGAATTGTCTCATAAACTTCCAGCAAAGCTCAATGTCCAGGGTGGAGAGGACGAGGGCGATGAAGAATACAATGAGGATGAGGACGAGGAGGAAGATGTCCAGCCAACGACTAGGCCACGGAAGATCACCGAGCGAAAGCGTCGGTTGAATGCCATTGCTGATAGCTACATCCAGGAACGAACTATGAGGATTGTCAAGGAGGGGGTTAAAGTTCGCCCTGAAGATGAAAGTCAACAATCGGCACGCTGGCTTGTCAACCAATCCGAAAATCGGCAAATCATCTCTACACCTCGTGAATACCAAGTGGAGCTGTTTGAGAAAGCCAAGGAGAAGAACATCATTGCTGTCCTGGACACAGGTTCGTGGTCCTAAACTCCCCTTCCCGATCAGGCCATGCTAACACTGAAAGGCACTGGCAAGACATTGATCGCTGTTTTGTTGCTCCGGCATATCATCGCAGAAGAGCTGGAAGACAGGGCTTTAGGCAAGCCAAAGAGGATCGCATGCTTTTTGGTGAGATGTTTGACGGCCAAGGAAATTCTACGCTGATATTATTAGGTGGATTCTGTGCAGTTGGTCTTCCAACAACATGCTGTCTTGAAAGCCAATCTTGATCAACCTATGGATATGTTTTGTGGGGACATGGGCACCGACATGTGGAGCAAGGCGCGTTGGGAGAAAGCTTTTGCTAAGAACATGATTATCGTCTGCACTGCTGAAGTTCTTCGACAATGTCTGCATCGGTCTTTCATCTCCATGGACCGCCTGAATCTACTAATCTTCGACGAAGCTCACCATGCGAAGAAGGATCATCCGTATGCCCGCATCATCAAGGACTTCTACGCACAGAGTGAACCAGGAGCCCTTCGTCCAAAGATCTTCGGCATGACTGCATCCCCAGTCGACGCGAATATGGATGTCAAGAAAGCTGCAGCTGAACTGGAGGGAATCCTACACGCACGGATTGTTACCACGGCAGACCCCACACTCATGCAGTACCGTATCACTCATAAGCAAGAGCAGCTGGATAAGTATGATACTATGGGAAGCAGATTCGAGACCCCTCTCTTCACGCAAATGCGACAACGATTCAAGGGGAATCCTATTCTGAACAAACCACTCATATTTGCCTTCGAAGCTACTCGGGAATTGGGTTCATGGTGTGCGGACTTGGTCTGGCCATTCTGTCTCAGTGATGAAGAAACACAAAAGCTTTTAGCCAAGACGGAACGTCGATATCATGCCAAGAAAATCCAGGAGCCTCTGGAGGTATTGGAGCAGCGAAAGAGACAGCTCGTCGAAGCCAAGCAGATTGTCGCAGCACATCCTCTTGCCGCACCAGATCTGAGCACTCTAAGTACTGGATCTGCATCATCGAATATCTCATCGAAGGTTATGCATCTGATCGCAAACCTGCGGGAGCGGTTCGAGCGCCCTACCGACGACAAATGTATCGTTTTTGTCAGGCAGAGATACACGGCTCGCCTGTTGGCGCAGCTCTTCGCGCAACCAGGTGTCGGAACCCCATATCTGTTTATCGGAACTTTGGTAGCTTTCTCCCTTCCTGCCTGCCTTGGACACTTGCTAACAATGTTCAGGTAGGAACCCGCACCGGGGAAGCTGGAGATCTGAATGCATCCTTCCGTGACCAGGTGGTTACGATGATGAACTTCCGCAAGAGCATTATTAATTGCCTCTTCGCCACTTCGGTTGCTGAAGAAGGACTGGATGTTCCGGACTGCAATCTCATCATCCGCTTCGACCTATACGCCACCCTGATTCAATACATCCAGTCTAGAGGCCGTGCACGTCATGCGAACTCGAGATACATACACATGTATGAGAATGGAAATCAAGAGCACATACACAGCATCAAGAAAGTGCAGCAAGACGAGGCTATTCTCAAACGCTTCTGCAGTATGCTGCCCGAGGACCGTAAGCTCACAGGCAATGATTACGACATGGATTACTTCCTTGCTAAGGAGAAGAGTCACCGAGTCTACAAGACACCCACTGGAGCCAAATTGACCTACAAGATGAGTTTGATGGTGCTCGCAAATTTTGTAGATTCTTTACCTCACGGCATGGACATCAATCTTCAACCAGAATATGTCATGACTGTCCAAAACAAGCAATATGTCTGCGAGACTATCCTCCCCGAAGAGTCACCAATCCGGGGAGCTATAGGCCGGGCTGCATCAACGAAACAGGTAGCAAAATGCTCTGCAGCCTTTGAGACTTGTCTAGAGCTTGTGAAGGGCAAATACCTTGACGAATCGTTGTTACCAACATTCACGAAGCAGCTCCCAGCTATGCGTAATGCACTCCTTGCAGTTGACTCGAAGAAGCGGGAGGCATATGACATGAAGGTAAAGCCAGACTTGTGGTCTGTAGGTGGGTATCCCGATCGGCTCTTCTTGACGATCTTGAAGTTAGAGAATCCCGAAGCTCTTGATCGACCGTCACAACCGTTGGCCTTGCTAACCAGATCCCATCTCCCTCAACTGCCCTCGTTCTACCTTCATTTTGGTCAAGGCCATCATTCTCTGGTCGACTGCGTCTCGCTCTCAACGCCAATTGAGGTTACGCCTGCCATCATGGGTCAGATCAATACGTTTACCCGCAGCTTGTTTCACGACGTCTTCAGCAAGCTGTACGAATCTGACCCGTCCAAGATGCCGTACTTTCTCGCCCCAGTTGGTCAACATGTGTCTGTTGACGCCACTACTGATCCTCTGACCTTGGTTGCATGGGACATCTTAAATACTGTGGATGAGCATGAAACCAAATGGGCAGAGAGATTTTACGAGAACAAATCGTGGGAGACTGAGCCTGACGAGTTCTTTATTGATAAGTACATTGTCGACCCTTGGGATGGATCCCGAAAACTGTGGAGTATCGGTGTCACTCGATCGTATAAGCCTCTTGATCCTGTTCCAGCCAACTCTGCACCACGTAAAGGCACCAAAAAGAACAATGACAACATTATGGAGTACAGCTGCTCACTATTCGCCAAGGCTAGAGAGAAGAGAACATTCGACCCCAATCAGCGTGTCGTTGAGGCACAGTACATATCTTTACGTCGAGATCTACTTGACGAGTTTGATGCTCCTGAGGTGGAAACACCAAAGAGATGTTTCGTCATTCTGGAACCCTTGAGAATCTCAATCGTACGTCTACATTCACCTGCGAACATACCAGGCTACTTACTGACCTGACCAGCTCCCAATGACCATTGTTGCTATGGCTTATGTCTTTCCTGCCATCATTCATCGTCTTGAGTCCTACCTCATTGCTCTTGAAGCCTGCGAGCTTCTTCATCTCAAGATTCGTCCAGATCTTGCTCTTGAGGCCGTGACTAAAGATTCAGACAATTCCGAAGAGCATGATCAGGAGAAAATCAACTTTCAAAGGGGTATGGGTAACAACTACGAACGTCTTGAATTCTTGGGTGATTGTTTTCTGAAGATGGCTACATCAATCTCTTTATTTGGTATTCACCCAGAGAACGACGAGTACAGTTATCATGTTGATCGGATGATGCTCATCTGCAACAAAAACCTCAAGAACAATGCTGTCAAGCTAAAGCTTTACGACTATATTCGTTCGCAAAGCTTTAATCGACGAGCTTGGTACCCCCAGGGTCTTGTTATCATCGCCGGTAAAAAGGTGAAGGCTCCTGACTCACATAATCTTGGTGATAAGAGCATTGCAGATGTATGCGAGGCGTTGATCGGTGCTGCACTTTTAACATGCCACGATACCAAGAGTATGGACAACGCCGTTCGAGCAGTGACTGAACTTGTTTCGAGCGAGAACCACGAGGTCACCTGCTTCGCTGATTACTACAAGCTGTACAAGAAGCCCAAGTACCAGACTGCACCTGCCACAGAAATGCAACGCAACCTTGCCACGCAGCTAGAGCAAGAACATCCGTACCATTTCAGGTATCCTCGCCTAGCTCGCTCGGCTTTCACCCATCCATCGTACCCATACTCCTACGAAAAAGTCCCCAGCTACCAGCGTCTGGAGTTCTTGGGAGACTCCTTGCTCGACATGGCTTGTGTTAACTTTCTCTACCACAAGTATCCCACAAAGGACCCTCAATGGCTGACTGAGCACAAGATGGCTATGGTATCCAATCAGTTCCTTGGTGCGCTTTGCGTCTCGCTGGGATTCCATAAGCATCTTCTGCTGTTCAATGCGGGGTTCCAAAAGCAGATCACAGATTACGTGACTGACATCACCGAAGCTAGGAATCAAGCTGAGGAGGACGCAGTTCGTGATGGCAGACCTCGGGAGGACTGTGCTCGAGACTATTGGGAGATGGTGAAGAAGCCCCCGAAGTGCCTTCCGGATGTCGTCGAAGCCTACATTGGCGCCATCTTTGTCGACTCCGAGTACAACTACAGCGAGGTAGAGCGCTTCTTCAACGATCATATCCAATGGTACTTTGAGGATATGACCTTGTACGACACATATGCAAACAAGCACCCCACCACGTTCCTGACCAACTTCCTACAAGTCAACATGGGTTGTGCAGATTGGACCATTATTGCAAAGGAGATCAAGAACATTGATGGAAGCAAGCCTACTGTTGTTGCTATGGTTATCATTCATGGACAGGTTGTGGCAGATTCACAGGCCGAGAGCACTCGATATGCCAAGGTAGCGGCTGCTAGTAAGGCACAACGTGCTCTGGATGGACTTCCATTGCCTGAATTCAGACAGAAGTATGACTGCAATTGTCGTCCAGATGGTATTGGTGACGAGGATGCGGACTTTCATGGTACTGCTATCTGAGATTTTGACAGCATTTGGTATGGCGTTGACGGGTATGGATGTTGGAGATGGGGAGTGGTGTTGGCGCGTGGAATATCGGGCGTTGCCGGCTATCATGACGGGACGGCATTTGAAAGATAGTGCTGCATTTGCATGAAGGCGTTGATTTTGCTGGCGCGTAGACTTCTATCACTTGCATTGCCGTTAGATAGACCTTGCTGCTGATCGCGTTCGCATCCGCCTTTGCCTGAAATGTATGTTGACATGCAGGCCCTCTCTCCCACTGTTCAGATCAACGTAGCAACTGACCTAGGTATGTCCTTGTAAAGATGTCAGTAAGACCCTCTGCTTCACCGGACATTTGTATCAAATACCCGCTCGTATATCAACCCGTGCTTGTACCACGTTGGTTCCTTTTTCTTCGCATGCATGCAATCTTTTTTTCATGCGCAAAGAAAATGCAATTCACAAACCCGACTCTCCGCAAATAGACATGGCTTGCTCCAGACTCTAGGCAAGGCGTTACGCCACAGCAATTCCGGTGACAGGAATAGACTGGGCGCATCCCCAACATTCGATACTTTGACGCCCAAAGCCACCTCTATTCTTGCCCCAATCCCGAGTCCCAGACTCCCGTTACAGGCATTGCACTCTGATTGGTTGGTTCGTAATGCTGAGTGTGGTTGACGAAGTTTCTTTGATGTTAATGGTTGGAGAGAGGGTTTAGTCATGATATTGTCAATGATGGCTTGCTAGAAGTGATGGGATGCGTTCGCTTCTTTGTCATCTGTGTTTTGAATTACTGATTCATTGGATGCGGCGCAGTGTAATCGCCGACATGGAGGAGGGAGAAGTTGATGTCCACGGCAATGTCGCCCAGAACGGCATGACGGAGCGAAGGATAAAAATCTCGGGACAGTACACGGAGGCTTTGGTGTGGTTAGGGAAGGAGAATTACCCATGTGGCTAGGCCCTACATGTGGCTCGAGGGGCCGCTACGAATGTTCATGCGGGTCTATGAAGCGGTAGTTGTTGGTTGTTTGGCGCCACGAAACGAGGACGTGATTCGTGGTGTCGTACGAACTGGATGGCGAAGCCCCCTTTTAAGATCTCGGCTATTTTCGCTGCTTTCCAGAACGCGTTGACGATCCACTTTTTGGGCTTCTATGTGATATCTGAGGTGACATGGGGCATTTTTCGATAACCTTATTCGTCTTTCCTTCATGCGTGCCTTCGGGGAACTTGGTTGTTGAAACGGTAGCCGGGAGATCTTACTGTATTTTCTACGAACTGGTCCTAGGGATGTCAGGAAGTGACGTGCGAGGTTAACGTCTAAAGGAGAGCATTGCACTTTTGACTGGATGTTCGGAGATTTGGGGGCAAGAAGGAGGCTGATGTTGGATATTTACCATAATCATCGACGTCTGAAACAGGTCCTGACGTTCCGAGTCAAGATACTCGGTCCGATAGAGGAAATCCGAAAAGTTGGGGATGTCTGTATAGGGTCCAAGATCCAAGAGAGGCGCAGTATCGGATTCGATCCTTGAGACCGAGGTTTAGCATGGCGAGTGCCGCAATACAGTTGTACTCGTATCCTGACGAGTTACGAACTTTTAAGGTTCAAAGGGGGGCCGTTTGATAGTGTTAGAAGGACCCAGGAACTTGGAAGAGCTCTCGCCTCCAAAGCCATGCTCAGGGGTAGATGTAATCGCGAAACCATTGCTTGGCTTGCTCGCCACGCAATATATCCTCCTTCCATCCTAGTGTCCGAAAATTTCGGCACCTTTGCATCTCACATTTGCTTAGCTTGATTACGTAGCGTTGAATTGATGGAAGTCGGCCTAGGAGAGTGCTTACATACATCACGTGACTTATATAATATATCTTTCGTTTCGCCAAGGATGTCGTACTCGGTCAATAACGTTTGCTGGAGAGGATGGGTCCCAGGACGACGGGAAGCAGCCGCCTGGGCATCTCGTTTCTCGTATCTGGGTCCCTGCCGTGTCTTCACAGAGCCATTTGATCAGCCTCACGCAAGCTTTCGGAGCAGCAGTGCAGCCTCATCAGCACGACGCCTTCTTTCGAAACATGCTCCAGTCATCTTCGTCGTTGCAGTCCACCAACCAGCAGCTCAGCCAAAGCAGGCCTGCGCTGCGAGAGTCGGCGAGTTGCTGTATGCAAGAGGGCGAGTATACGAGAAAGCAGGGTTGATTGGACCTCAGAGCGACACCCTGTATGATCACTTGGTAAGCGCTTA
Organism: Helotiales sp. EF0021; assembly: GCA_000292665.1. NCBI lineage: Eukaryota > Fungi > Ascomycota > Leotiomycetes > Helotiales > Helotiales sp. EF0021. Next base: position 98,965 of record AIET01000400.1, read on the forward strand.
CGCTGATCCGGGGATCGACGCATTTGGAACAGCCTACAGCCTGCCCTCACTATTTGGCCCTCAAAAAGAATTCCTGTACGACCACCCGCGAGCTGAGGTGATATGATAAGTGCGAATGTATCACGACTGACTTGCATCCTTGGTCAGTGTTGGGCCACCCTCCTTGCGGCACGACGACGCGATGCACGCAATCTGATTCGTGTACATGGCGAGAGGCAGGGGAGAGCGCATATTTATGGGTCTGCTGTTCATACATCTGCCTCTGGCTTCCATGCTGTCTGCTTTTGACACACTCGCCCAGTCGTACCAATCCTCGTCCTGGTCAATGCACTATGCCAAGTCAGTCAGTTACCTGCGTCCGCTATTGTTGAATACCGGAAAGTAAGATTTCGTGCCTGCTACAACATACATTATAAGGCTGTGGCCCTCCCGCTGACTACCCTTGGTTTGTGGTTTGGGTTCGAATGCGATTGTTGATGTCCCGAGAGTGAGAGATCTGATATCCTGCTAGGGTTCAAGATAGCGAGCCTCAAGATATATCGATTCGATGGCAGAGAGGGGGTCTTATAGTCCACCAACGCCAGGAGATCCAGAAGGGAAAGTCAAGAAGACGAGGGCGAGCAAGCCGAAAGTGAAGACGGGATGTCAGACATGCAAGTTCGTAACTGTTTTCCTTGCGTTTGAACTGTTGTGTTGTCTTGTGTTGTGTTGTCACAACCTCACGTGGAAGGGAAGGCGCGAGGGAGCGAATGCGAACTTTTTGATGTGTGAGCCAAGCTGACCAATGTCACGACACTAGGATACGTCGTGTGAAGTGTGATGAGACCAAGCCAAGTTGTCTTCGTTGTGTGAGGTTTGGTCACCAATGCGATGGTTATTCGAACAAGTCTCCATCGAAGCCCGCTTCGACCAAAAGTTCGAGAGTCCTGGTCCCAAAGTCACCTGGCAGTCCTTTGTCACCTGGTCTATCTATGAAAGACTCTTCAGACTTCCGATTACCAACTACTCCAGCACCGACGTTGTACCCATCACCGACGCGGTTATTATTTCAGAATCCTCACGAGTATCAAGCATTTCAGACATTCTGTCACCGAACTTCTCACCAGTTATCCTCATCTTTCACAACCGACCTATGGACTCGACTCATGCTCCAAGCATGTGAAACCTCACCTTCAATACGGCACGCAGTCATCGCCATTGGGGCACTTAACATTACTCATCCTTCACCTCGCCCAGAGAACTCGGTTGGAACTCTACGACATCAATTCGCCTTCCGACAATATAGCAAAGCTCTTTGTCTTCTCCGACGAGACGTAGCTGGTGGCTTCTGTGACCTTCGGACGACACTTATTGCTTGTCTGCTTTTTTACTGCTTCGAATCATATCACGGATATCACGAGCTAGCAATCAACCAAGTCTACTCCGGCCTGAAACTCATCCGAGAATGGACGTCAACGATTTACAAAACGGACGACAATGGACGTGTCAGTACTAAAGTCGGGAGTGAAGACCCCGCCATCGTGGAAGATGACATACTCCGTGCTTTTGGACGACTAGAAATTCAAGTCATGACTTATGCCGATGGACAAACGAGAGAAGCTCACGAGCACTACCGGCATTGCGGACAAGAGGAGATCGACGAGATGCCTCCAGTATTCCCAAATCTGCACAAAGCAAAAGAATTGCTAGAGATCGTTGTCAGGAGGAGTATGCACTGGTTACGGTCCACCATGCATTTACAGAACTTTTCGACGCCAAGTTCACCTGGATCAAGTCCCACCAGCGATTGTGAGGATAATGGACCATGTTCTCTGTTCTTCGATGTTGACCCGACATTTGAAGAGAGGCTGGAGGTCTTAAAAGAGTACAAGAGGTGGGATGATGCATTCAGACCCTTACTAAACCATTCCCGCAGCAAGAACGCCCCACATGAAGACTTTCTACTAGCGAGTACGCTGAGACTTCATTGGTTGGCTGGGAACATGTCAATTGCGTCAAACAACAGTCACGCGAGTCTCGTTAATGATGGGAGCTTTACGACGGAATTAGAAGAGCTGGTTGACATTTCAAAGATCCTCTTGGATCAACCGCAAAAAGGAGAGGGGCAGGGATTCGTTTTCGAGATGCAAATCATCGTCCCATTGATGACGGTTGGTTGGATGTATCGACACCGGGCCCTACGACGAGAAGCAATCAATCTTCTTCTCCGGAGTCCGAGAAAAGAGGGAGTTTGGGATGGAATTGTGGTGGGGAAAATCATGGCGTGGTTAGCGGCTATCGAGGAGGAAGGTTTAAGAGAAGGAGATGAAGACCAAGACTACGTTCCAGAGTGGGCTGCGGCGAGGTGTATCAAGATGTCGTTTGATACGGTGAAGCGTGCGGCGAGTGTGTCTTGCTTGCAGCCGGTCAGGGGTTCGCTTGGTAGGGAAGAGGTCAAAAGGGAGGTTGTGATACCTTGGTGAAAGTATTGGAGCAAAGGAATATTCGGATCAATAATACCCATCATTAGAAGCACATAGAGTTGGACACCAAACAGTACCTCGAGCCTGGATGCGAGTGCAGAGCTCGAGGGTGGGGATATTCGGAGAGCGGCAGCGTCAGCCCTAAGTAAGCCTGGAGGACTAAGGGAGAATGTCATTTTGCCAAGACGACGAACCTGGCAGCTTATGCGTACGGCTTCATCATTCCGGATTTGAAAGCCCGAGGAGCGAGGAGTCCGATGGACCGCGCCTGGAACGAGCTTGATGATTGTCTCGGTGATGAGAGTGTTGTAGTGGCGGCTGAGATATACGTTGACATGTCGAGAAAATAATACACCATGGATACATGGACTTCTTGCCTGAACAATCTTAATCCTGTCTTCACGTCAACCTCCTCTGTATCATCTCACCAACCATCACAACATCGGCACACTTTCCGAAGTAGCCCAAAATGGGCGTTGGCTCCCGTAGATAGATCGGATACAAATGCCATGAGGCTGTCACACCGTCGATCTTCCAAGCTGACAGCTTACGAACCGACAAACCACAAACAATTAAAATCATACCTCGGGCCTCTACTACCCCGCAGGCGATAACTAAGCTCCAACCTCTAAAGCTCGGTGAAGCTCCTCTCCTTTGCATACGCTGGAAAGCTCTCATGTGGCACAGCACCGAATCCTCATCTCGTCCTCATCCTCTAAGCTTCAACCCCCCACAATCCTCCCGCCTCCGAGCTTGGACTAACACACCGCGCCTTTGAAAAAGAGAAAAAAAAAGGCATTTTGCAAGTGCGAGCTGAGCTACGACCAGAGATTCGTGATCACCTACCTACGGTTATGCACCGTCCCGTCCGGTAAGCAAGAGATCATGATTATCACATCAGGCTGAAGCCAACTCGCCAATGGTCGGCCGACGGAACGAGACACGCGGGCCAACCGCTACGCCGTATTCTAGCACCAGTCACATCCGTGCAGTAATTGTTGGTTATTCAAGCTTTGCATGTGCATCATGCACATAGCTACAGATTATGCATAATCTATTTTGTTTTGATTGTTCGTTGTTGGTATTTGTATTTCTATCTTCTATCCTTGTCCGGAACCTTATATTTAGACTTGAGAGAAGGAAACAAAGAAATGGAGAGGTGTATAGGTCATGCAGGTGTTGTCGTTTTATCGTTATTCAGACGCATCGTAAAGTCGTTGTCGCTATGAATAGGAAAGAAAAGGGAAGAGTCCAACGAATGCACATCCAACGCGCGCATGCCTCCAAAAAACGTCGATCAACCAAAAATAACAAACGCCCAAAAGAAATGTCGCGATCTCGATCTAAATCGAAGCCAATCTAGAATGTAACCAACACCCAAAAGCAAAATCTATGTCTTTCTATCCAAAATAGATGGCGGAGCAAGTAGCTGCAAATTCCAGGTATCCAAAAATCACAAACCTCTCTCCTTGAGCACCGCTCTCAGCTTCTTTTGGAAGCTCAAAATATTGCCAGGTCCAAGCATGGTGTAATGTGCCTATGGCGCATTAGCAGAGATTCTATACGTAATTTGATAGGTGGGCAGCTGCTGAGGCTGAAATGTCGTTGCAGGAATTGGCTGGATGTGACATACCCCTTCGACCTCATGAAACCTCACTTCCTCCTTCACAAATCCACTCCATTTACTCAAATGATTCACTATCCAGTCCTCCTTATCCTTCGCAACCGCTGCGAGCGGAATTGCATAAAACACATCCATTCTCTGCACCACACTCGATGGATCATAATCATGTGCAATCACATGCAAACCATGAGAGATATCCGTCCATTTCCTCAGCTTCTCAGCATCGAGGGCCATTTCTGAAAGACGTGCTGGAGGAGAGATGGAAAGGATATGTTGAAGAACCTGGTCCGGTGACAGTAGGTGCATTGTCGGTGATATGGCGTGAGCATGTTCCTCGGTCAGGAGGTCAAGGAAATAGGAGAGGTGAAGGAGCACAGAGATCCAGTCTAGTTGTCGCATGCGGAATTTGATGTGGGGAGGTAGGTTGAGGACTCCGAGAAACTTGACTTCTTGGTTCTCTGACTCAAGCACTTTGGCAATCTCGACCGCAAGCATGGAGCCATATGAATAGCCAGCCAGAGCGTAGGGACCTGTTGATTGCACCTTTTTAATGGCAGCATGATAGGTAGACACAATTTCAGGGATGTTGTCAAATGGCGTTTCCCCAGAATCGAAGCCGCGAGCGCGCAGGGCGTAAACGGGTCGATCAACGATGTATTTGGCAAGGTTGAGGAAGACAAGGACTTCTCCAACACCTGGATGAACCAGGAAGAGAGGTGTCTTGGATCCGCTTGATTGGAGAGTGACAATCGGGTTGTACTTTCTAGGTTTTGAGAGCTCGAGGAGTGCAAGCGCAAGGGCTGCGATTGTGGGGTTAGTCATTATGGTGATGATAGGTATCTCCGTCGGTAGTGAAAGTCTGGCTTCGATACGCGTCTTCAATCGGATGATCTCAATACTGCTCACGCCCATTTCAAACAGGGAAGTGTTGATTCCGATGTCTTCCTTGGGAATATTGAACTCGTCAGAAAAGACTTTCATAATGCTAGCCTCGGTCTCGTTAGTAGGACCTTGACGTTGAGCTGCTCGGTGCTCTTGAATGAGCTTATCGTTGTTGGTTTTATACTCCGCAAAGACTCCACTCTCGAATGCTGTCCTGATCTTTGCCCGAGAAAGCTTTCCAAGTGATGACTTGGGCAGGTGAGCTGCTGTAAGAGGAATGATATCATATGGACGAACACCACACTGCATCGTACAAATAGTCGAAATGGCATCTGTAGCTTTGACTCGCGCAAGGACATCGTCCGCATCGTAGCTTGGCAAATAGACAACACAGAGTACTTCGGTCTGAGATCCTTTGGGCCTGTATGGGAACACGGCAGAATATGATGGTGTTACGCCATCGATCTGTGCTTCTTCCAGAGCAGTCTCGACCTCATGTGGGAAATACTTGACGCCATTGATGATGATATTCTCCTTTGCTCGTCCGGTCATTTGAAGTCTACCAGTCGAGTCAATCAAAGCTCTATCACCAGTCATGAACCATCCGTCTTTGGTAAATGATTCAGAGGTAGCCTTTGGATTGTTGAAGTACTCCTTAAACACGATAGGTCCCGAAACTTCGAGGTTGCCAGTCTCGTTCCGCACAACCACTTCACCCGAGTCACTTGTGATGCGCATCTTGATACCAGGCACACAAGATCCAAGAGAAGCAAATTCGCTGTGATTTGAGATATCGTAGGATGGAGAATTCCTATTATAGATTGAGCCTGCACACGTCTCGGTCATACCAAACCCCGGTCTAATGACTTCGCCATGCATTCCATACTTGTGCAACAGTAAAGTCAAAGCTTGACAAGTCTCGACAACAGTTTGTTCACCGCCCGATATCAATACTCGGAGACAAGACAGGTCTGGAATGTTGCCTGCAAATGGATCAGGTTTCTCCAAAGCAGTTCTCAAGCTTGCTAGGAAGAAATTGGGAGCAAATGTGTGTGTGATTCGATGACGGTCAATGAGAATCAGGAATCTCAATGGGTCAACAAGTAAATCTGTTGCTTGGACATGAACTTGCTCTGCAACCAAATTCATGGAATGGAGATGTGTTTCTGTCAAGTTTGCCACGTGATCAAGTCCGATCCAGTTCAAGAACTTGTCGTCAGGAGTTGTGCTGTGATGAATTGCCTTTCCAGAGATAGATGTAATCATTTGTCCATGTCGAAGAGCCACGGCTTTCGCATTGCCAGTACTTCCAGAAGTAAGCATTAGCGCCGCGATATCATCCCGCGTCTTCGTAAAGCCGCGACCAAGTACAGACACACTTCCTTCCTGCTTGCCAGCCTGCAGGCTCTCGATGGTATGAATCTTAAGACCTTCAATGCCGAGAAAATCGGGGATAAGTCGTTCCCTGGTCAAGATGATTGGGTCCTTCAAAACGGTCTGGAGGTGAACAAGATGCTTTTTGCGAGCCTCGAAGTCATGAGTGAAAGGAGTGGAAATAGCAGGGATGTATCCAGCAGTGACCGTCGCCCAGAACCATTCGATGCCATCTTTGTGATTGTCGAAATGAAGAAGCACAACCGAGTCGTCCTTGATGTCATCAATCTGGTCGAGAAGACCAGCCTTGGTAGCTGCGGATGATAGCAATTGTCCATAGCTGAGTCTCAGACCAACTTGTGTGATTGAGCCAGGGGAGTAAATCGAGACACCGATGTCACTTGTGCTTGCTGCGGCTCTTTGAAGGAGCTGGTATAGGTTCTTTGGCTTGGAGCCTGTCGAAGGTCGAAAGGAGACTTGGCGGAAGAAGTTATGGAGGACTTTATATAGTGCGCGAGGTCGGAGGCCTGAAGCTAACTTCAACAACGACTTGATCGAAATATGCTTGAGGATGTCATGGAGGACGTGGGGTCGGACACCTGATGGCATCTTTGAGGCTGTAGTGTCGAAAGCGCTTGCAAATGCAAAGTCTAATAACTTCGATCGAAACTCAACGAAATCAAATTGACATCAGCCTGTATCATAACAGCCGCTTTCCCATACACCCGTCGGAAATGAGCAACAAGCAAATGACTTCTAGTGTTGGATTTGGATAGGGCCCTGAAAGTTAGCCTCTAGGCGGGAACGCTTTGAGATGAGATGTGGGAGGTCGGGTTGCAATTGTAAAATCTTAGCTCTTCATTCGACTTGTGTTGGATATTGCTAACAAGTACAGATGAGACCGATACCGAGAGCGGTTTGACTTTAAGAGCTTCCGACGTCAAAAGTAGCTAGGAGAAATGACGTTCGAGGTGGCGCTCTTGTTAAGCTTGATGTGATTTCCAGCTTGGATTATCAACTTCATAGTCGAGTGTCATGAAGGTAACAGCTGTGACAGTGCCGGGTGGTCGGCCTTAAGGCGTTGCATTATCATCTTTAGTATCCTCCGTCCTCGAGTCTCCCGAATCCGCAACTCGGTCATGCCGTCTGACTAGTGGCCTATTCTCCAACTGTACTGGAGGGGATATATGGATTCCTTGCCAGTCCACCTTCTTCATTCGGATTCGAGTGGCTTGGCAGGGTATTTGCCATAATTGGGAAAGGTCCGATGTTGAGTGCCGTGAGAATCAAGCACCAGAAATATGCAGGGAAATCCGTGAAGAGGGGAAGGATAAAAGTCAATGGACCACTGGAGGACGTTGTTCAGCAACAACCATCTGCTGTTGGAATGAACAACTTACGCGAGACAAGCGAGATGCGCCAATGCCGTGTTCTCGGGATGTGCCTTCTCTCCAGAACATCTCGTCTTGTATTCTGTGAGACATCATCTCGATGCCAATATCTTCCATCCTCGATGATGGCAAGATATTACGACGCGAATGTGCTCAACAACGCGTGCAGCTTGCGCAATATTTCAAGAAGATCTGCCGCTGTACGCACGCTTTATGGAATACCGCCCGAATGTCCGACGCCTGGCAGACCCAGCGATAAGGACCCGGCGGCCGGCTGGAAGTATCATCCATCCGGTCTCCCAATGGTCTGTTGCTCCGTTGTTGCATCAAAAGCTAATGCATGCTATAGTACCGTACAGAATGTAAGGAATGGAAGGTACGGTGAACCTTCGACGACACATATCCCCACTATGCATGCCAAAGAGGTTGGCCATCATTGGCTACCAAGGAGTCTATAGGAATGCGCTTCATGTACCTGCACTTGCGGAGCTCAGTCTGCTTGGACCACCGTCTCAGTGGGCTTGGAAGCCATCAGCCCGCGCGTCCTTCTCATCGCCCGACCTCGTGGATTAAACCCAGATGTGAGTATACACAGGACGACACGCCGCCAATTCCAGAAAGCATTGGCAACTCCAAAGTCATTGGAAGCACCATTGGCATTGAGCCATGATTCTGGGATTCTGCAACCTTGCTGTGCAAGTCCACGCACTGCACAGACAAATGGGGACTCTACCCCGACACGTCCCGTCCCGGAGCCGCTGATCTTGTACTACTACCAACGTCGACATAAGTTTGGCAGCATACTGCTTTGCCAAGTCGCCATGATTCGAGTCCTAGGTTACTTATCATTGCCAAGAGATGCACGATGAACACCCGTACGAATTATTCTCAGTATGTTAGTCCCAGCCGCGCAACGAGCTGCAGCTGTCAAATGCACGCTGGGGCGGAAATCAAGCGGATTTGTCTATCATGAGGATATGCTGTCAGAATGCCAATCGTCTAGATACAGCAGAGGGTTCTTGGAGAAGTCTTTAGATGTGTATGGAGAGGCATCGCACAATGAGCCGCGTTGTTGTGCCGTGGTATCTTGCAGAACCCTTGGTAGTCCCGGATTTTCAAAGCAGCCCACTCTTGACAGGCATATTTCGTACTTTGGATGCTGCAGGCTCGAACATGGATCGGTGCGGGTGCGGGTATGCTCATGTAGTCTAGCAACACTCTGTTCGAAAAACTGGATATGAATGATGAATCCAGCAGGCATCGGGTGAAATAGTAACATCGGTCCTATACGACGTCCACCAATATCATCAGGTATGATCCTTTTCGTTTCGAGACCATCCAAGCCACAACTTTCATCTACCCATTATTCGTTCCAGAACTCAAATTCCCGATGTGGTCAATGCTTCGTAACTTTACACATACTGGGGGTATTCGTCTTACCTCGTCAGAATCATCTTCCCCAGCTGTTCATGCCGCGTACCGATACACGGACATCTGTAGAAACGACCAATCCAGAGATAAAATAAGAGAGGCCAAAATAACCAAGCTGCGTCTCTAAAGAGATACATATCCGAGCAGCAAAGAAGTCTCGCCATCTGCTTTTATGCCAAGGCCATTGATGGGATATATGGGGACTTGAAATCTCTTCACCGCTTTTCAGTCGTCCGATTGAAATCTGATGATTATGCTCCCGAAGTTGTACCCTCCGGTACTGGGTGTTTGATCCCAAAGATAGGTTGTTGTCGACGTGGCAGTACAGATGACCTACCAGCCTTGAACTTCGGTCTGCCATTAAACCCCTCCTTCCCCACAAAAGTCCAGACTGATAGCGGGTACTCTCCCATGTATTACCAGTAACTCCCTCGCTCATGATAAGGTCAATTGTCATCGAACGTAAAGCTCTCATTGGGGACTCCATAGCCATACCTAACGCCGTTCAAGTCCTTTTCACATCATATCGTAAAATCGTCAGTCCCAATCCACCCCACCACTCGATTCACTCCTCAGCTTTAGCAGCCAATGCAATACAACTGAACCTCAAATCACTCCCTCCCCCATCCCTCTCTAACTCAATGACCCTCCCCAAACCCAGCTTGATGGCCCTCTCACTCAGCACATCCTCACCCTCCCCCAACGCCCCTCTATCCAAAGGCCCCATTCTACCCCCCTCCAATTCCCACAATCTCCCACCCTCCTTCACAAACGCAACGAAATGCTGTCCCAATCTATCTCCATCCTCTGCTGACGGTGCTGCCGTATCCCCCACTTCAGCAACTGACTGATGAGCCTCCTCGAATTCTTTGCTGTCGTATAGTAATTGTGCACGTTCTTGCATACCTAGTGGTATCGCATCTTCGCGGAGCTTAGAGAGGAAGGTGTTGGTTTGTATGTATTCCTTCGCTGGTCCGTTTATCAAGCAATGAACAAGGCCAATTGAACCACATGCGTGCCCAATTGTTTGTTTGAACCAGATTACTGGCTCATCTGGACTGGAACCTGTGTAGGAGGTTTTATCTTTGTCTTCTGCTACTCGGTTTGCGTGCCAGGAAGGCGTTAAAGGAATTATGACGAGGAGGGCGAGGACGGGGCGGGGGATTAGGGAAAGGAGGGTTGGGTCGGTGAGGGAGTATATGTCGTGGAATTCGAGGGAAGGGGAGAGGCCGAGTTTATGTGCTAGAGGTGTCATCACTTCGGGATTGTTTTCTGCGAGAGAGTGAGGTTAGTGAGTGCTTGGAGAGGGTTGGCAGAGGACGAGGCTGGAAGAATAGGGAAAGTGGAGAGAAGGGTGGTTACCAAGGACCGTGAAGGTCTTCTTGCCGTCGATGACTCGTACTGGAATCGGCATTTTGATGTTCTGATATCTGGTGATGTAGCAGAGGAGAATGTCCTTGTTGCACTTGAAGATGCATCTTTTTATAAGTATTAGAGAAACCTGGTCAACGAGGCTGGAGATGCGGGGAAGGCGCAAGGCAGAAGGAGCGCGACGACGCGTTTCTGAGTCAGCAAGCCATGATGTTCTCAATGGTCTCAGATCTACTTGCACTTTCACAAGTTCATCCTTCAGTTTCTCTTTACATATGTATATTCGGTGAACCTTTATTTTAAGCTTCTTGTCGATTACCCAGTCCTTTGGACTTAAATCACAAAGAGAATGATTGTGCTGGGATTTCAGCGCTTGTCAGGATTTCAGGCCTCTGTTCTAGGCTTCTACTCGCATGCGGGGTTGTGTTACAGGATATAAACTCGTCGCCAGGAAATCATGTCCCTCGTTTTCTCCCACTGTCATGCATTTTCAAGGCCGAAGGTTGGCCTTAAGGTTCTTTTTGTTCGTGTTGGTTATTCTCGTTGCAAAAGCCATCTGTATTCTCGCTTCCTTGTTCCTTTTCTAAAATGTATGCACAATAACTGCTCCGTATGAGGAAACACAGGCTTCGTCGATGTCTCGCAGCTTCCGACCCATCATTAGCTTGAGAATCCTGGAATAGATTGTAGCCCTATTCAATCAGTCAATATTTCTCTTCAATGGCACTCAATTGAGTAAAGGGCTTCGGAGCAGGGGAAGACACTTACATCCATCAATCGGCTCATCCACAGCCACAGCCTTACTACACTTATTTGCCTCCGCATAAGTCTGATTCTTCAACGTAGGGCAATCTCCAGGCCCACTATGGCAAAGGTTATCCATCGCCCTCTGCAACGCATCTCCCTTCCATCCAAACACATAATCTCCGTGATGTCCCCAACCAGTACTATATCATCGTCAGTCCTAACTACCATCTCAATATATCCTTGGAGAAGACTCACGAATCCTGCATACTCCACTCAAAAGGCTGACTTCCGTCCACCGGCCACAAATCCTTATCATTAAACGCCGTCGTATTCCAAACAGTCTCATACATCACCTGCGGAATCCTCACAGGATGACTCTCCGGACACTCACCACCAGTCTCAAAAATACCCGTCCCAGGATACGAAACATGACTCTTATGATCCGCACTATCAGTATTCTTCCCATCCCAACACGTCGGGAAGAAATTATTGACTCTGATCCCACCTGGACATGGTACGTTGGGGAAATTCTTCGTGTCGTTTCCACCTCCTGGATAGGTGTCTATTTGTCCCCAATCTTTCTCGAAACAGCGATAACTCATTGAGTTGGACTCGGAGTCATTCATATCTTTCCTCCGCATAGGGTCACCTACCAACATGCGGAAGCCGGGTTTGAAAGCTGTGACGTTGGTATGGCCATCGTAGGGTGGGATGTAGTATACTGTCAAACCACCGTTTTGTTCTTCGAGGAACTGATTTCCCATTTGGGGGACGCGGTGGTAGGTGCCGTTTCGGGAGCGGAAGTACAGGACTGCGGTCCAGTAGTTGGAGAAATCTTCGGCAAAAGTGCAGGTTGTGCATGTGGAAAGGGTTGAAAGATCGTTGGTGGGGTCCATGGTGACGTTGAAGGCATTTCCTCCGACGATCTGGGTAATGTGTTAGTACGTGTTGATGTTATTTTCAAGTGTTTGTGTACTTGCCTGATGAAGATGCGGTGACGGGATGAGACCTGGATTGACGAGACTGAAGACGTAAGCAAGAGATGAGCAGAAGTCGCCAACTATACTCACGGATCTAGTCTTTCTATTACGAGCTGTGAACATGCGAAACGCAGCATAGGAGATGTCGCGAAAGAAGGAGAAGCATGCCCCCTCGATGTCAAAAGCACAAGCGAGGCGAGAAGTAACAAATGCATCTTGAAGTATTCCTCACAGGTACGATACTTGATCGTGGGGTTTCAAGCTTCAAATGGTCCCCCGTCTTTATATGATCTTCTAGAAGCCTTTAATGATGATCAAATCTTCCATGTGAGGAGCATCCTTGGCGGGAAGGACCCATATCAGCGAGGATAACTGCCGCTTGCCGAACTTGAGGCTAATTTGTTTTGAGATGTTCTGACCAATTGTCAACAATCAGATTAATGAAACCCGACGGGAATAATATGAGCTGATATGGTTTAAAGTGGTAACACAGCAAACATTAACCCTTGATCTTGGGGGGGAGGGTCTGGACATGCAGTTCGAGCATGTCAGAATCCAAAAGCGTGTACCCAGTAAACACAACGAAGCAATAACTCGAACTGCCATCACTAAAGAAATAGTTTTTATTTTGATGGACTAAGCATGTATGTCAACGGATATCAGGGAGGAGACAGCGTGTGACACAAAGACACATCTCTGTGAAATAAACCACCTCTGACGGTACCTGAAGAATAACAGCGAAGCAGTATTTCATAATCAATACCATTAAATGATATTGAGATAACAGCCCAGAACTTAGAGCGTAAGGCAAGGGAAGCTTTGCATCCCCGTCAAGACCCTGCGTGCTTCCGCTATAATGATATCCTAGACTCCCGAAGGTTTTGAGACCCCATGCTCATAACGCCATGCCCACATACTTTTGAAAGATTCAAAGGCCACAAGACCCAGTAGACGTTCTGATGTACAGTCTGCAGATAATCCACTGCATCTAAGAATTCTGTGCCTCCATATTAGCACTGGGTTGTACTCTTCAAAAGAAAAAAGCTCGAGCGCAGCCTTAAACTCAGCGCCAAAACCGCTGCACTCGTCGTGATACATTGTCCTCCTGAAGATACCAAATCCAACACTTCCCGGGCCGTAACGTTTGAGCTTCAAGAGCTGAACGAACGCCAGCAATTGATCAACGCTGATAATGATCTCGCCGGTACGTTTCCGGGGGTAGAGCAACATTTCGATCAGTGAGAAGACGAGCGATCCGTATATCAGTGCATCACAGTCGCGGCGGGAGTGCAACGACTCGCCGATGGTACATCTGGTAGATGGGGAATTGGGACGCCTCAGCTTTGGATCATGGCTGGCTTCGAGCTGGTCGAGTAAATCGTAAGGAATATGAAGGATTTTCCGTATAAGCTTCCTGCGCTGCTTGAGAATACTTTCTAAAATCATAACACCAGTTAGAACATTACAGTCTTTGCTTTGAGATGATCTTACCCATAATACCAGGAGGCAAAGGAGCAATCTTTAACCAGTCCTCCTCATTTTTCCTCTCAGGCGTCATCATATTCACTGTCCTCACCACCCCATTTGCAACATCCTCGAATAATTGTTCTCTACCAAACACCCAGAACATAAACAGCCATTGTTCTTGTCCTCTTATCAAAGATTCTGCCACTTCATCCTGCATCCAAAGTGTGTCGCTTATCCAAGGTCTGACGAGGTCGACACAATTGTATTGATCGCAAAGTACAGCGGCTTGAAGTAGTGTTTGGTATGGCAGACTGTTAGGAACAGCCTTGAACTTTAGATGTGCGGCGATTTGATTAGCACTGTAACCAACTCAAATCAGCTTAATATCCGCACGTTCCTAGAGAGATATGGGAAAGAGGTTATTGAAAGACAGCGTCTGGAGCAAGCCACAAATGTACAACTACTCATAGGACCCCGCCATTCCATATACCCATCCGTAGATCCCTCCACCTCCCACGGAGGGAACAGGAACTTCTTCCACACTGAACTCGCAGGGCAAAGCACATCAGAAGAGGCACGGCCTTCGATCATTTCTCCATCACTTCCTATCACAAGGATGCGGACTTCGCCAGCGAAGCAGAATTCATTGTCGAGTTTATCATCGTCGGTTGACACTTGTGGCTCCTTCGTCCTGCGGCGCTTTTTGCTGGGTGGCATCGCGACTTTGAGCGTATAGTCGGAGGGGACGGAGAGTGCGATGGCGTATTTCAAGCAATTGAAATACAAGAGAACGAACTAATTGTGGTGCAAGAGAGTATCGCGTGGAAGGCGTTCAAGTTAAACAGGTGGTGAAGTGAGGTTCGCGGGAGGAAGGACTAAAACGGGCACAGACGCGCTTCCACGTGGTGATTTCTTCATACAGTAGTCTTCAAAACATCTGCTTTATTGTGTTTAAGATACTCTTCAGCAGGCATGGTCTTATGTATACCCTGATATCTCTTGGGTTGGAGGGTTCAAATCGTCCCTGTATGTAGTAAGGGGAAGAAAGAATCCACAAGAGCAGAGCATATAGTTGGACGAAGTATTGATACATGGAATCACGCCTCCTTGGGGAGGTTAGGCAGCTTTTTTCAAGATCAAGAGGAATTTTTGGAGTATTTTCTACATTGCGTTCTTATCTGTACAATCCTGTGTCTAAACTCCCCAACTCATGCCCTCTGAATTCGGTGACGGTGGAAAGACATAACAACTAATCTCACATAAAACAATAAACCTCCAAATGACATATATGCACTCTGTCTGGGTATAGCAGCATGAACCAGATATCCTGTACTCCTTCGAAACATTCCAACGTCACAATGTCCCTCAAGAGTCGGATCACTGCTGCGCCGCCATGTGAATACGGTGGCTGCTTAAGACCGGGTCCAGGTTTTCCCTGACATCCCTGAGCACTTCAGTGACGAGATGGTCAGAACTGTACTCATCGGTAAAGCCGCACAAGCTGTGTGGTATCGAACCTGTGTCTGACGGATATCGGGGTATAATGATCTCTCTTAGATTCTTTGCTAGTACCACGACGTTCCTGCGAACACTCTCTGGCGATCTTCGAGGAAAGAGACGGATTTGTTGTAAGGCATCGGTGATAGATTTATAGGACAGGGCTTCGCATTCGTCTCGATGGCTGGATACAACGCAGGTATAGGCAACCTTCCAGCGTTGATTCTGTTCGTCGTACTTGTCGAGCAAATCGTAAGGAATCTTGAGCAAAGCTGTAACGAGCCTTAAACGATGAGACAGGATGCTCTCTGAATGTAGCGAGGAGGTTAGCCAGCTGACGGAGGATTAAGTTACGTTGGATTCCTGTACTGACCAATGATGCCAGGAGGCATTGGAGACATATGGGCCCAGGTAGGATTTCTCGGGGACTGGGTAACCATTGCTTTGGCTAGGTCGTGGAAAATTGTATTTCGTGCAAATACCCAAGCAATGAGTAGCCATTGCTCCTGGCCTATCACGAATGATTGATAATCCTCCTCCTCCAACCAGAGTGTGTCTAAGAGCCAAGGTCGCACAAGATCTGCACAATCGTACTGATCACAGAGGACTGCAACCTGAACGAACAGCTTATATGAAAGGGACTTCGGAATATCGCGAAACTTGAGGTGTGCAATGTTCAAGAGGATCAACAAAGCTTCGCTGTCGTCCTCGGTGAAGTCAATCTGCTTTGATGGCTCTGGCAGAATGTTAGCAACTGTAGATTCTTGCCTTGTTGTAAGCTTTCTTACCTTTAGGGATGGATTCGCCTTCCGCTGCCGTAGCAGCTACTTGCCATGGTGGGAATATAAACTTTTTCCATACAGGGCTTGCAAGACAGAGCACCTCTGACGACACTGTACCCTCGATAGGCTGGTCATCGTGTGTGGCCAAGATACGAAGATTACCATTGAAGTTGAATCGCTTCTGTGTTCCCGATCCACCTGGCATCTCTGGAGAGTTGTTTGCCTGTCTCCGCGCGGACATTCTGGCGGTCAGTCTTGAAGTGAGGGTTGCTGATATGGGATCGCGGGTGTGCACAGGTGGGTTGTTGAACGTGGAAGGGGACAAGGTGTCGTCGTTAAAGACGGACCAGGTGTCGTTATTGAAGACTAAGGTAGTGTCCTGCGGACCGGGGACAAGGAGTTCTTGCTAAAGACGGACCAGGTATCGTTATTGAGGAAGAAAGTAGCGTCTCTCGAAAACAAACGGAGACTCACTCCCCCTTAAACACGTAAACATGTAACAGACTCAAACACGCTGTTAATGATTATTATTCGAGACGAGCTGCTTGGTCTTACATGTGCTCCCAGTAAGATCTAAAAGTTGGCTTACGAATTATACATTATCGACGGCGGAAGATATATATATCATTTACACAACATAAAGAGTGATTAGTCTTAGTCTGTTTATCCACAATGGGGATAAGTTGAATCTTGATCTTCTTAATTGATTTTGAAAGCCATTGAAACTCATAAAGAAGTCCTCAGACACCATGCGGGGAAAGAGGTTCATGGACTGCAGACCGAGAACGACGGATCTATAAGTGATGACATTGCATTGTGCCCTCTTATTCATCAAAGTCCTCGATGCTGTATAGACATTGCTCGTCCGTCGATACGACGAGTGTTTGTCTGGTTTGATGGAGAGCTCAAAGCTGGCTAGTATATTGTATGGGATCTTGAGCAGGGATTGGATAGCTGCTCTTTGTTGGGAAAGGAAGCTTTCTGGAATTCTTAGCTAGTGCGACATCCATTTCAATATGAGTACCATATTATCATACCGATAATGTCCTGTAGCATAGGCATTACACTCTTCCAATCTTCATCAGAGTCACACGTGGGGCGACATAAAAACCCGCGATACCCCTGATATACACCAAAAGTCGACTGCAACACTTAACGGTTTAACAACATTTTAGTATATTACTGCAAATTGAATTAACGAAAACTTGTATTTTGTAGTTCAGCCACCTCTTGATAAATTTACCTCTAGAATATCGTGCTGTGCTGTAACATCTGGCTGCAGTAGATTGAGAAGTTGGGTAAAACTCCGCGATTTGTTAGCGAATTCGCTTAATTCTCAACCCTTACTCTAATCTCGACTTTCTCAACCTCAAGGAATATTAAAACAAATCGAAAGATGCAGAATTACTAATCGCCCTGGAAATAATGTATTGTTCAAATTTCAAAAACTTTTATAAATTGGTTGTTATAATCCAAAGCAGTTTTGCAGTCGACTTTTAGTATAAAGGGGCGAATTGTAGGTTATGTACTGCATAATTCTTACTATATCTGTCGCGAGATCTTTAGATAGGCGTTTGCGCCCAAATGGACCGGAACCGGAGAAGAAGAGACGTGGTAGCGAAAGACAATGCCAAGCAAGTCGTGAAGAAGTGAGGTAGATGAAATGGTTTACACAATGCGGTGCAATGCAAAACGCCAAAGCTGTTCCAATTTATCTGTCAACTAGTTTATTTATATACAATATACATTTCAAACGGAATCGAAGGGCCTAGTACTTTATTGATGAATGAGTCAAATAATAGAAAAGTCGGAACAAAGCACGTGCTATACCTCGATCTTCTGAAGCCTCCTCAGACTTCCATTTGTTACGATCACAAGGTTTACATCACCATTCTTGAAACGTCCATGGTGCATTATCCCTTCTTGTCTTCCGAGTCCTGAACTCTGGAGTCGTCAATACTTAAAATCCAGAGCGTCGGGGTCTGAGTCGGGTGTGTCCAGTACCATCAAGTCGGAGGCTTTGCGCTTTCGTATGTACACGATGTACATTCAAAACGAGATCAAAGGATTCAGCAAACGCTTTCTCGATCTAATTACAAAAATCTTTACCGCCACCGCATCTAATACGACGAGAGCAAGACATATAGGAGTCATTTTCGGAAGGGCGATGGTTGACATGTAGATTCGAGAGACGAAGCTTAAATATCTCAACACTCCTATCGGTTCCTACGGGGTTCCGACGAGGGGGAAGATCTATAGAGAGCCATCCAAGAACGAGTGGATCGTAAAGTGTTGTATCGCAGGCTTCTCTGACTTTGGACTACACTAATGTCACGGGGTGGGAATTTGGATATGGATCGTGAGGTAGCTGGTGTGTTGCTTCATAATGATCCACTAGGGAGTGCGCTGTGTGTAGTAGAGACTTGATGGGTTTCTTGCGACGGGAGAGTATGCTCTCTACAAGATCGAAGCTGGTTAACAGTAGTCATTTCGAATACAGTATGATGTAATGACTTATCCATGATACCAGGTGGCATAAGATTTAGCTTCAGCCATGTCTCCTCATCCTTCACTTCGATAATTTTCACTGGATGTGCAGTCAGCTTCTAAACACAGCCTGGCGTCCAAATACCCATGCAATAAACAACCATTGAGGTCTATGAGGATTCAGCCTTTTCGTGGTTTCATTCTTGAGCTATAGTGCTTCAGTAAGCCACGGCTTGACCAGGGTGACGCAATCATACGTACCGTAAAAGACGGCCACTTGAAGAAGAGTCTCGTAGGGGATCCAGGAAGGTATCTTCTCAAACCTCAGATGGCAAATATTGAGAAGTATAAGTAGTGCTGCATTGTCGTTCTCGGTGCAGTCGATTTTCATGTCCTCATTCGAACTCATGTCCTGCCACGGTGGGTAAAAAGACTTTTTCCAAACAGGGCTCACCAGACACAAGGCGTGTAAGGAAACACTGCCTTGGAGGGTGTTGTCGTCATTTTTAACCAGAATGCAGATGTCACCCTGGTCGAATATAAATTCTGGAGCAGGGTAGAGTGGTTCTGTAGAGATTGCATCTTGCCCCAAGTCAGGCTCTAGGCCATCCATCAGTACTGCTGATGAGATGGACGTAAGGCCGGCGCCATGTGTGTTCAGCCCGTTGTCGATTTCCATCTTCCGGGCTCCCAATCTCCGGCGCAAGGGAGGGTCAAATGGTTTGACGAAAGAGTGGAAACATGAATCGACGATATTTCAAGAGTATGATCGTAGATGGGCGGCTGAAGTATGAACTATGACAAGCTTCGAGTAAATAGAAGAGAAGATTGGGCACCTTGAACAAGACGGAAAGAGAAAAAAGGGGTGAGGGCTTGGATTGAGGCGTCGCGCCAAATCACATGATGCGCAGGGTCATTTCACCTGGAAGATTGTGTGGGTAGTCATGAACAAAGATATCAGGAATTCAATATATTGAATTAGTATCGAGTGTGGGTATAAGTACAATCCCACCCATTACAAACCACATAATCTCAAGGACTACCATCCCAACGCCGTCCATGCATTACATCTCAACGCCACTTGTGCACACGTATATACAAGTCTTTTCGTGACTACCCAAGACATCTAAACAGTCTTGTTCGCTACCTCAGTCTGAGTGGCTGGGGTAGCCTCGGCGTTCTCAGGATACGTGGTCTCATCATGGACCATGAGACCTTGACCAGCGCCCTCTGCCTTCTTGATGTCCTGTCCGCCATGCTTCAAGAACATCTTATCGGTGTTCAAGCCATTGAGCCCCTCTTGACCAAGATCATCTGCTCTCCATTTGGAGGAAGTGATGGGGTTGACGTGAAGGATATACATGGTATCAATCTCCTCAAGACTGCGGTCCTTGGATTCGATGACGAAGAAGAAGACGATCCAGAAGAGACAGAAGCATGATACAGCGAAGACCAAGCCATAAAGATAGTGGATCTTGTTGGTAATAAAGGTGGTGAAGAAGGAGATGAGGAAGTTGAAGAGCCAATTTGCAGCAGTGGCGACGGCCATGCAGGTTCCACGGTAGCGAGCTGGGTACAACTCTCCGACGATGGCCCATGGAAGAGGTCCCCAAGTGGTGGCGAATCCGACGATGAAAAGACAGGTGAAGACAATGAGGATCTTTCCTGGGGTGGGGGTTGAAGCTGGGTCATCGACTGACATGCTAAAGCGTCCAACCAATGCATAGATGAAGAGACAGACGCACATCTCTGCTGCACCAACCATCATCGCCATACGGCGACCGACTCTCTTAACGATCCAGAGACTGGCAAGCGTGGCGCCGACATTGACAGATCCGAGAATGATGGAGGTGACGAATGAGTTGGAGATACCGGTAGATGTGAAGATAGTTGTACCGTAGTAGAAGAAGAAGTTTGCGCCAGTGAGTTGCTGACCGGCTTGAAGGGTCATGCCGAGCAATGTTCGGTACAGCATGCGTGGGCCGGTGAAGATCTCGTACCAAGGGTGTTCACCTCCAGCAGCAGACTCAGCATCCAATTGGGCTTTGATTTCGGCGATCTCATGGTTGATCAGGTTTGAGTTCTCTGGAACGCCTTGAAGACGGGCCATAGTCTTGCGTGCTTCTTCGATGCGACCGGCTCGATATGCAAATCTAGGCGACTCTGGCATGAATAGAATGGCGCCACCGAGGATAAGAGCCCACAGGAAAGCAAGTCCGTTGGGAATACGCCATTGCGCACTGTTATGGTAGGCGTCTTCCGTGCCAAAGTTGACCATGTACGAAGTCCAAATACCCAGAGTGATCATCAACTGGTAGGAGCTGACCATAGGGCCTCGAATGTTCTTGGGGACGGACTCGGATTGGTACATAGGGACACTGGTGCTTAGAGCTCCGATGCCAAGACCTGCCACCAGTCGTCCAATGGCGAATTGAACCCAGACAGTGCTGCTAGAGATTTCGATGATAACTCCAATGATGTAAGACAGAGCAGAGCCACAGATAGTCCACTTTCGTCCGGCTCTGTCGACAATTGGGCCACTGCCGAGGCATCCGATGAGAGTACCGATGCAAAGAAGTGCGACAATTGTGCCTTGACGTGCAGGGGAGAACACTCCATCTTCACTGAAGCGATCTTTGAAGTCGGACATGGAGAGAATACCTGAAAAGTTAGCGAGGCCAATGAAGAAAGCTCCATTTTAACATACCTCCAATTTGACCAGACTCGTATCCGAAGAGGAAACCTCCCATGGAAGCAATTCCACCTAGGACTAGAGCGAAGATAGTGACAGGAGGTTGTTCCAAAGAACCACCATCATAAGGGACTTGGTCTTGGCCATGAACAGATGCTGCAGGTGTAATTCCAGGTGTCGCACCCGGTGTAGCTCCAGGTGTGGCTTCGGGAGTGTTGCTCAAAGGGCTGCCTTTCTCTGTAGGCTCCACGGCTGTAGGGTCCGCGACCTTCTTCTTGCTGAAGAGACCCATTGTCGATGTTTCCCAGATGCTGGGAGTGAACGATACACGAGTAGATGATGCTGAATATGAAATTCTACACCAGTGGTGGTTGAACTGTGTGATGAGGAAAGGGAAGACGTGCTGGGGAAAAGGATTTACTTAAATGGAACTGTGGGCAGGCCGTGACTAGACCGGTGCTAAAACTTTTCCTTAGAAAGCGGTGCCCCAGAGAAGGATGGTGGTATGTTCTTTCTCAGTATCACTGCACCCCATTTGCTGGAGCTCCATTTTGAGCGGATCCATCCAGCTACTATCCAGCTTCCCACTATTCTGGAGAACCCGCACTCGTCCAGGTGACAAGAAAGCAGGAGACCGTCCGCAACTCGGCACCGTTTGTGTCTAGAGATTGTTCGTTAGAGGGGCCAGAGTGAGATGAGGTTCTGGCCGGCGTTACGGCGATGAATTTTGATATCGCTACGAAAACTGGGCCCAGAAAAGTAGGCCCCGTGGTACGACCGATTAATAGGGCAAAGCACTGTCAAAAAACATCAGGAGACATTTGTGCTGCTGGCTATTTAGAGTTTCTTTATGCAGCCTTTCATGCATACGGCGAGTTCCTAATGTCTTTTGATGCTGTCAGAAAGTTGACTTCGTCGCCCATCGATGTCGTTGTATATGCCCATCTGCTGTCGTCGCCTTACAACCATCTTTGGTATCCGCCATACCCTCTTTAGTTAGATGAGAGCTGACAAGGTACTGTAGTTGAGCCGCACTACTCCTGGCGTCCAAGGTCCGTTCAACTACCGGATCGGTCTTGGCGTTTGTTGTGACCCCATTTGGCGCGTTCATGATGGGTCTTGATGTGTCGAAGTGGATCTAGACAAAGTTCGTCGTCCAGGTCCATATGTCGGCATTCTGCGGAACGACGTCCGTCTCAGCCACCCGAAGCCCTACCGAAGAGATGTCTAGCCCAAAGCAGGCCCCCAAGCGAGGTCATGACGACTTCTGACCCTTTTTATATTCAGGGTTCGTATCTGGCCTCTCTTCGGCTCGGTCTTATTTCGACTTCGCACAATGGGTCCAAGAATCCATTTTCAACTTCACGACTCACAAGTTCCCTTCTGCAGAAATCGAGAGATCAGTGGGGTCGAGAAATCTTCCGTCCACGTCTCCTCCTTTGGAGACTCGAGGAGACTCCAATTCGGCGGCCTCCATCATCCCCGAAGAGAAGGTTTGTGGGATGATTCCACGTTTTCATACTAACAGAATGATGGCGAAGCACCAAGAATCACCAAGAATCGCGGACTCTTCCGCTTGACACTCGTTCGGACTCGGCCCCAAGGAAATAAGAAATGAATGGCTTCATTGTTCAGTTTTTCTTCGCACCTGACTCTCAAGGTTGTCATTGAAGTCATCATGAGCCTTGGTCGAGACTGCTATGGTCGATGAATCGGCGCAGAAAGCGAGGTAACCACGGAGTTCGCGATCACATATCCCAACACAACCAATTGATATACCTTTGACTACAAGTGTGAGGTCATGGGTACTCCCAAAAAGGTCTTTGAACGCATTCTTTTTGTTCGAATTTGATGATTTGCCTCTGTCGAGCAATAGGCCACAGCTGAAGGGACGTTCCAGAGTCATGAACTTAAGGTTCAAGGATGGCATCACTCTTTTGGCCAATGGATTTGCTTGGATTTCTGAGTTGGAACTTGGAAGGCAACCCTCGAACATTTCAATACGAGTGTTGATTGTGTCTGCGGTGAATGAATTTCTGCTGTTGCCACATCGCATTGAGGCTGAGCATGATAAGCAAACAATATGTTCTCAGTCATTTCGTCGTCCGGCAATTACGGTACTCAGCCCCTCTTCTATGCTGGCAAAATGTTATTCTGCTTCCTTCCCCTAACGATCAGGATCACCAGCACGACCTCATCATTCCTGATTTTGTTGCTCATGACATCAATGTTTATTGAATCATGATGTTCGCTTCATAATTCTCGACTCTCGACTAGACCTGGCCAGGCCGTCGACGATTTGTATGAACCAAGACCATTACATTCGGATACATGACTTTTCTGAATACATGTTGAAGTCCACATGAGATTTCTGGGTATAGTTCTAGTAGGCAAAAGCGTCAACCAGAGGCAATAGTTGGAGTTAGTGTTCTGCCTTACCTGTAGCTCGTGGTGCATGTATATCACATGACATGCCTCAATGCCAGTATGAAAGTAAATCGCTTGGTTTCATGACATCAAAGTTAATAATCGTTATGTACAAGACTCAAGTTCAATCATGAACCATCAAAGTATGTTTGTCAAGTATGCAATTCATCTCGTTGCCCACCTGGGCATGTGATAGGTCACCCCACGTAATATATATCTGCTGGAAACTCCCCCCCCCCCAGTCTTTCAACTCTATCCCTTCCCTCATACGAACCCTTCACAAATCTTTCAACTGACGCCTAATTCAGGTGCATACACCATGTCTCAAATTACTCGTATTTTTTCTGCTATCCCACTCCGATAACGATAAAGTCAAAGTCAAGCATCAGGCCACTTCAAGTCTCGCTGGGCATCATCATTGCTGGCTCCGCTTCCTACAACTCAATCAACTCTCGTGCCAGCACAGAGAATTTCTGTCTCGCTCTGCCCATTACCCCAGCATACCGCTCCGCAATACACAAAGTCAGAACCCCTCCTTGACACCCTTCGCCTGCTTCCGAACATGTCCGCTAAACCACGTTCAAGAATAACCCGTCGTCCTCCCACCTTTACAACGGTCAGCTCGATCCCTTTCACCCAAAATCTACAAATTGCCGAGCTTCAGCAAAAGTACATCACAGCATACCAAAAAACCTTATAACCCCACCAAATCCCCTCTCTAATACCCATCTTCTCCCCACCTTCTCTGGCATCAGTTCAACAACCACTCCCGTCTGCTTCCGTCTCCTCGCCGCACACTTCTTCCCATTCTCCTTCTTCCACTCTCTATTCATACCAACATCCCCCTTCCTTTCACCCTGTCCACTCCTCCCTAGCCATCTCTTTATTCCTCTCTCTGATCTCCAGCCTCAACAGTTGTTCCTTGAGCTTCTCGTTCTCAAAAGCTAGGTCATGAATGAATCGTAAATGTACATCATCCGGGGTAGCTATACTTATCGTTTTCGACATCGGTACAAAAAACGTAAAGAGATTGGTTTCCATGAAACTCCATCCTTTCCCTGCTCTCCTCTACAACCTGTACATCTGGTCCGAAATCCATCTCAAGAGGTTCAAGAGATTCAAGCATATGTCACTCCCCCCAAGAACTCTCCACACTTTCCAAGGACGACGGTAAAGGAACGCCAGAATACCGAGGTTTCGATCTCTCTTTGTCTTTGTCTTTAGCTCTCTGCAATCTCGAAAACTCCCTCTCTTCCTACTTCTTCGTATCGCGAAACCTTCGTTCTAGATATCGCGCGGCGGGGGAGGGTGTTAAACATTTCGTCACCTCCGATCCGTTTTCCCCCAGGAATTGAGGAGCGAGAACAGAGGAAGTGTTGAATTAGTTCTTAGAAAATTGATTATAAAGTTAGTTAGGGGTGGTGTTCCTTATACTCCGCCAAATAGACTACCCAAAAGTCAGCAGACAGGCAGGCGGTAATCTCGCGTGACTGGTTTTAATAGTAAAGGTCTAGGTAGATGAACTCCAGCCTCGCATCAACATCTGTCTCACTAATCACGACTATACATCTCATTCCATCACAGAGTTTCATCCAAATGATCGGTTGGATATGTAGAGGCGCGATGAGATGAGCTGGTGCAGGATGAAGATTCCGTTGCTATGTCACCGGACCTCCGTCCCAGCATGAACACTGTCATGTATCAAAACACAGACTTTTCTGTGATTTAATCAATATACAGCACTAATTATCGCTTTGCTATAGAGCCTCTAATGCTTCGTGAGAAAAGAAGCAAATGTTTATTGAAGGTAGGACGGACACGCTTGGAGAAGCAAAAAGCAAGAATACAGCACGACTACATGGTAGAAGGTGAATACTCAACCAAACCTTCATTTACCACACACGAAGGCTCGAAGACTGAGAAAAGTAATTGTAAGCTGGTAGAGTATGTGCATTGTTTGTTGGAAAAGTATATACATGAAGATGCTATCCAACCCAGATCTGGCGTATTTTGTACATTTCGGCGATTATTCACAGTCGTCATCCTCTTCATCTCCTGAAGCTGGGGATGGACTAGATTCGGATGCTGATACGGTTGATGATACAGCAGTTGAGGATGTCGAGAGAGCAATGTAGGAGGTTGTCATGCCGCTTGGAGAGGCAACAGTTGCAGTACCAAGGGCAACGGCTTCGCTGATGCTGGGAGAGATGGTTGAGGAGCTGACGATCGCTGCGGAGGATGTGACCGCAGATTCTGAAGAAGAAACCGTTCTGTTGCTGCTCTTCAGTGCATCAACCACTCCATAATACGCTGGCTTCCTGTTCAAATCCTCATCGAAAAGACAAGCGGCACCATAACCAGAGAAGGTATCCGGGATCCAGGAATATTTGTCATCGAAGTCCCAAACAGTAATTCCAATACAGTCTTCCACATTCAAACAAGCAGACACGACATTTCCGTAATCAGTACTTTGTTGAGCGAGTAAAGCGTCTGTGCTGGGAAGCTCCATACGAATATCCAGCTCGGTGAAAGCAACTTCCAAACCAAGAGCAGTGTAAGTCTCGATCGTCTTGATCAAATCCGATTGTGAAGGCGTTCCCCCAACAATGTAGTGTCCCTGCATTCCCACACCATCAATCTTTACACCTTCATTGACCAACTTCGTGACTATGCCAAGGGCAGCAGTAGCCTTTGCACCAGAGTATTCGATATTGTAATCGTTGTAATAGAGCTTGACATCTGGATCTGCGAGGGCAGCAGTTTCGAAAGCAATACGAATGTAATCCTCCCCCATAGCGTTGTAGAAAACGTCGGTTCGGAAAGCAGCTGAGTCGTCCAGAGCTTCGTTCACAACGTCCCAAGCATAGCACTGCCCCTTGTAGTGTGTCATCTCAGTCGTGATGTGTGTTTTCATAACGGCTTGGAGGGTTTCGTTCGTCCAGGTTCCACCGGAAACCCAGGATGGAAGCTGTGAGTGCCATACTAGCGTATGGCATCTAAGTAGTTGGCTGTTATTCGCTGCTAGAGAGGTAAGCACATCGCCCTTGGTAAAGGAGAATGTGCCATTGCTAGGTTCTGTTGTATCCCACTTCTGCGAGTTTCCAGGGGTGATCTGACCCCATTCAGTGTTGTTCGAGAGGACTTCGAGGTAGGCAGTATCGGTCAATTCGGAGTTGTCGGTGGCTGTACCAAAGTATTTCAAGCCCTAGAGGAGTTAGCAGACTGCCATTCTCGGGAATTGGAGATGCTTACAGCTGCTTTGGCAAGGACATCAAGCTGAGCATTTGCTGCGGTCAGAAGAATGGGAAGAACGAGTGTGGAAAGCATGATGACTGTTTGAAAGAGTGTAAATAGAAAAGAAGAAAAACACAACGTCCAGCGAAGCAAGAGAACGAGAAGCTGTAGAGAAACCCCTCTATGGCGAACGGAGAATCATATACTCCCTCTGTGCACCTTTTTTCCACCAAGCATTGACCTTCCTCCTCTCCAACCGTCATCGCGAATAGAGTATGTTCAAGGCATCGTGGACGCCTGGACCTGGCATCTAGCTCTGGGAGGCCGAATCAATCGACGACCAGGTCCACCATCAATCCTTCATGATATGCAGAAAGGATGTTTGCCGCGAATACGGGGAGATGTTTCGCCCGTGGGGTGTCGTAAACGGCACAGAAGAGAAAGTTGTTCCGAGGTTGTTTATTTGCGACGCGCTGTGGGTTTAGCGAGCCTGGTCTACGCGGCCTTGTGGCGGCCCTCTGAATGATTGATCCGTGAAGCTTCATCGAAACTCATTCCTGACTTGTCGGTAATGAACTTTTAAATCGGCATTGCGATACACGTAAAGAGTGTTGAGAACGTTGTTGAGCATCAACGGCATCAATTCGTACCCCTCCACTCTCGCGATGCTCCGTCGCCCTCAGCCCGGCCCGCCGCCGACGGCTAGATAAGATGGCCCAAGATGTCGATTGTATCTTCTATTGTACACCACATTGAGTAGTACAGCCCTTATTGTCATATTGTGCGTTGTGCTGCTTGCCATATCGTTTCCCAGCTTCAATCGAGCCATATTATAGGTAGGACCCGATCATGGCGAATATCAACATTTTGAAGTATGGTGTATCCTCCCCCGCAGATGTCTCGCCATTGCAAGAATTGAGAGCGGTTGGATACGAGTCGAAAGACATATTGGCAGTGATAGGAAAGTCAGAAGGTCAGTGGCTGTTTGAACTCTAGATATTGAGCATGCCACTGATGACACAGGAAATGGCTGCGTTAATGACTTCTCCCGAACACTCAGCACGCATGTCTGGGAGCCACAGATACCAGAATCAGCCGTCACCATATTCTCCGGAGGAACAGAAGGTGTTCTAAGTCCTCATGTGACGTTCATTGTTCGCGATACCAAATCCACCGGCGTACTCGCTGCTGTTGGGAGGACGAGAGTCCTAGAACCGCACGAAATCGGAACTACGGAACACGCTTCACAAGTTGCTTCATCTGTTCGAAACCTTATGGAACACTCCGGAATTCGTGCAGAAGATGTCCACCTGGTCCTCATCAAATGCCCTCTCCTGACATCCACCAAGGTGGATGCAATCAAGGCTGCATTTAAAGTCCCAATCACAACAGACACGTACGAATCAATGGCCAAATCACGCTATGCTTCTGCTGTCGGAATAGCCTTTGCGCTCCAAGAGATCCACGACATCGATAAGGCAATGAGAGACGAAGACAGCTGGAGTAGCAAGGCAAGCTGTAGTTCCGGCGCCGAACTCGAAGACAACCATATCCTCATAATAGCATCAGACCCCTTTCCTGGACGACTCCAGGCAGCTTCGGCTTTCATGGCTGATGCGATAGATGCAGGGTCAATCATCCACATCTTGGATCAGATCAAGAGAGATGGTGGCAGGGTTCTTCAAGTATTCGCTAAAGCGGAAGCTGATCCGGCTGGTAAAATAAGAGGAAAGAGGCATACGATGAATACGGACAGCGACTTGCACAGTACACGGCACGCCAGAGCAGCAGTGGGTGGCTTGATAGCGGGGTTGACTGGAGATACCCAAATCTACGTTTCTGGAGGGGCTGAGGGTCAAGGTACGTGTCAAGTTCTCAAAGCTCTCCTTCCTCTTTTGTGCTGCCCGTGGAGTACATTGCTCCAGTAACACACTCCCAAGGCGTGCTATCTACCGTGGAAAAGTTCTGGAATAAGTATGCTGACTCGGAGTTCTTGAAGGGCCCCCTGGTGGTGGAAGCCTTTGCGTGATCTACGAGGTAAGATTACGTGGCGGGGTCGCGTAAACTTTCTGGGGTTCGGATGCTACGTCAATCAGGAACAAAACACTCCGCGAATCCAATATTTGTACTGTGCTACGACCTCACCGTGCGACGTCAAGCCTTTCTTACTCTCTGCGATAGTGTTTCAATTTTTACCTCCGTCTCTTACTACCTTACCTGCATCTTTTCGACTTACCCCGTTCCCAAGAACACGCCAAAATGTCGGAACAGGGCTGGATCATTCGCAACTCGAGGTATTGAGTCAACCGAATAGCCAGACGACTCGGTATCTGGCTAAAGTATACGATATGAAAACATCGACTTTCCGGATCTCTCCCATGCGACTGTTCTATTCTTAGTAGATTGCTCATGTTTATCCATCTTTTGATCTTCGATCATTGGCTACCGTCATCGCTTTTTAATTGCTTTCATCGTCGCCATATTGCGTTGCGAACTCCGCTGATTATCACCACATGTTTTCCTCAGCCGTCCGATCTTTGGGCTCCCGGGTATCTGTAAGCTCGTCATTCCTAGCCGAGGATCATGATATCCTTGCTGGCAGCCCACATGAGGGTTTGCTTAAGACAAAGGCATGTCCCTGACCATTGACCGTTTGAACCTTAGCTATATGTGCTAGTATTTCCTGTGCATAGGATCTCGGCAGAAGGTTAGAGCTAGCTACCATGTTTGACTAATTATACTGACCATGTAGATTGAAGATGAAGTCCGCCTCCCTTCTCCTCTCTGGTTTGGCAGCAACATGCTTTTCTGCTGCCGTACCGGTCATTGAACGAAATGTCGTTCCTCGTGAGGATTTGACAGGTCAAACAGTCACTGTAAGCTTTCACGCTCGCACTTTGCTTGGATGTCCGCTTTTGGAATCGTCTGCTCCAAGTTCTCTATCTCGCCAGCAAATGCTAAAGAAATTTAGGTCATCATCACCATAACGTCCACAACCACGAGAAGCAGCACCACTAAGTCAACTGCAAAGCCAACAAGCACTGTCGTTGTTGTCACCGTAACCTCCACGGTTCGCCTCTCTCTTTTCCCTCATCCAGCTCTAAATTCTGTCCAATACTAAAAGTTCCCAGGTTACCATCGCCCCATCCACAACAGCACGAGTTACCAGCATTCCTCGTACGACTTCAAGGGTACCACCTTGGGATCCCCGTTCATCAAGTCGTCCTCCTTGGTGGTCGTCTTGGCTTACCTCAC
The DNA here is from genome assembly GCA_000292665.1 of Helotiales sp. EF0021. NCBI lineage: Eukaryota > Fungi > Ascomycota > Leotiomycetes > Helotiales > Helotiales sp. EF0021. The sequence goes on from AIET01000400.1 coordinate 129,068, forward strand.
GAGTGCCGGTGACCGATACCATCGGACCTGGACCAGTCACAGTTTACGTCCCAAGCTACATCACTGTCACAGCAACGGAGAATGAGAAGCGTGATGAACTTCGTCATACTGTAGGTGTTTAACCATGTATTGTTCGTGCTTTGAAGAATTCTGTGCTGCTTCATGATGCGCAATACTCTAGGATAAGAGCTGTAACTTGTTTGAGTAGGTAGATAGATGGAAAGCCTGCTTCATGGTGTCTTGGAGAAGTTTTTGCCCTAGCTTTCAATTTGAATCCTTGCTGCGTTGCTTCTGACGCCTTCGTCTACTTTGCATATCTACCATCACTATAGCATTTCCTACATAATTTCATTCCAATACATACAAGAATCCTATTGACCTTTGCTCTTAGTCAAAACACCATATATCCACATATAAACATACATCAGTGTACACTCCACCACTAGAGACTATCACCACAATCTATGTCTACCCGCCTCAACCATCGACAAGTACGGTCACGGAATATGTCACGGTCCCTAATCCTGACGAAACGACAAGCTCAGCACCAACGCGTATCACTTTCTATCCTCCTCGCAACGCAGGACCCGAACCCAACCCGCAAGTTCTAGGTTCACCGACCCGTACAGTCCAGGTATCTCCCACCCCATATCCACCATGGTGGTGGCATTGGCCGCCAGCTACCGAGAAGAGAGCAAGTAATGAGAAACGTGAGCCGGAGCCAAGACCGCAGGGACTTGGTTCCCCAACCCGGACCGTCCAAGTATCCCCCACTCCCCCTCCACCATGGTGGTGGTGGCCTCCCGCTATTGCATCGGCTGATCCGACACTGGAAGTCATCGAGGTGAAAGAAGATGACGAGAAACGTGAGCCTGAGCCCCAGAGTCTTGGATTTGGTGTCTCCCGCAGTCAGCATCTCCAGCCATCTCATCCAGGCACATACTAACCAGTCCTGCCAGCGATCAATCAAGAACCTTCTCCCCATCGTCCGGATCACACTTTCACCTACTCCCCGTATAAAGTCGACTCAACGAGAACACTCTCACTGCTCACTATCTACAAGCGTGACCCTCAAGCTCTCGGTTCCCCTTCTCGCACAAATCAAATAACGCCAACTGTATCCTCTAACTCGCATCACCGCCATACCTCGACTGAGGAACCCAAGACCTCTACCATATATGTCACTGTGACCGAAAGTCCTTCCTCGTCGACTTATACGACAACCTATAATTCTCACACAACAACAAGTCTAACTACCATAGGCACCACTGATGTCTATAGCTCTAGCTACCCGGTATCATCTCAAAGAGATGTTGCTGCTACTTCTACAGTTACTATAACATTCACCGGTATCGTAACTCCAACCTATAACCCCAAACGATCCGCTTCTCCAGATCCAGAACCACAATCATTAAGCGTAGGCTTTCCATTCACCACCTCCTCCGCTCTCCCACGACAGACTACCCCGCCTAAGGAAACTCCATGTCAAAACAATATTTTCTTCCCGCCTTCGTGGTGGTGCTCTGCAAGATCAAGTGCTGGGACGAGTATCGAAAGTCCGGCTACGCTGGCGCCACTTACGGTTTCTGATCCTGGATTCTGGGGGAGAAAGGATTGGAGGGGCAGAAGACAGCAAGTTGAAACCATGACTAGGACGTTCACTTCTTCGACGGATGTTGCTACCAGTACTACATCGTCTTGACCGTGTAAAGGAGGAGGCTTGCATTCATTTGGCGAGAGCTTTCAAATTTTCGAATGTGTCTGGATAATGGGATTGCATGAGGATTCCTTTCTTGTAGCTATATCTAATTGAACTATTGCACTGGCCGCACCCACATACGCATGAAATGGTATGATGGACTGCATTTCACAAATATCAAACTCATCTAAGGCAAACTCACTCCGCTATCCGCATTATAGTATTTCGTACCAACCCACCGGAATGGCATCCACCCGTGATCCGCAATGAAGTCAGATGCCAAGTCGTCTCACGTACAACAAACATACCGCATCACAAGTGTTACCCAGCCTCGAGATCTCAATCCCAATCCCAATGCCGTCAAAATCATTGGTTCCCTCTCGCCAAAGCATTCAGCACAGTAATTAGCGTCGTGGTCCGTCTGTGCCGGACAATTGCATCAGCACAGCCTCGTGTCATCACCAACATACCACCACAATTGGTGCCTGGCTTCAAAATCCCTCGCGCCATCTTGCGCCTTGCGGGTCTCACGGGTTTGGGTTGGTACGCTTATTTTGACGTCGTGTCAAAGCAGATGCGCTTTCATCTTCAATCTTTACTTTCTTTGTTTTCTTTGTTTTCTTTTTCCCGCCCTAAACTTCTCTTTTTTCCATCTTAGGATCATAACCTCATTTTCACGACCACGAGCTCCTCAATATCAAAATATGAAGCTCCCCACACCCCTCCTCGCTCTAGCCTTGGCAATCACACAAACACTCGCAGCAACCGACCCAATATTCCTCACAAACTACACAACATACCCCAACATATCCCTATCCTTCACTCCACTCTCCTTCTTCTCCCTATCCGACAGTCTCATACCCTCAAACGGCACTTCTTCCATCAACGCATCCTCGCTTGTATTACCGGGTACAACGGTAAAGGTACCAATCAATATCGCAGTCCGGGATGCGCAGGATACGCATAAACCTCATTTCTCATCTACAGAAACACTGATCTGGTTGAACGGGACACAGATGGATGAGCAAGGATCAGAAATTGGGTTGGGAAATCGGACTGCGATGGAGGATTGGGATGAGTGTGTTTTTGTGTTTAAGAATGTTTCTGCTTCCGCTACGCAAGCTGGACAGAAAGATGATGGGAGTTGTACCGAGACGTTGGGAGAGCAATGCGTGAAGGATTTAAGGGAGATGGTTGGAGGGAAAGAGTTTGAGGGGAGGTGTGAGGATTTAGTTTTGGATAGTTTGCCGGGGAGTTGTGGGGGGAGGTTAGACTATGCAGGAAAGGATTCGGTGATGGTTGCTAGTAAGTGCTCTTTTGTGTTGGATGGTGAGGGAGATGCTGATAGAGGTAGACCTCACGTATTCTTCTGCGAATTATTATCCTCTTGCGCTGATCGGGTCGCCACTTCATCGCTGGGACAACGAAACTTTTCTTCAAGTTGCTACGGAGACTATTTGGCCTGTGGTTTGGTATCAGAGAGTCAAGGGAGGGAATGAGAGTACGACGGGCATGGCGTGTCTAAGGGCAAAGAATCAGTATGTGGCCAGTAGTGGGGTGGGAAGGATAGGGGCAGAGACTTGGGGAGTGATTATCGGAGCTGCTGTTGTGGTTGCGTGGAACCTCTCGTGAGGACAAGGAAAATTTTGAGGTGTATGATAGAGCATGGTTTTAGGGTACTGGAGTTGAGGGTGTTTGAAAACTGGAGTTCTTCCCCTTTTGCTCGCTTATGATGGGCCCAAGGGGCATGTCTAGATGTTTCACGTCGTGAGTCTGGAGTGCGAAGATAATGCAGCGATATGAACTCAACGATATGATGAGGTGCTGCTTGGATGCCCACTGTCAGTGGGCTATTTGCGAGTCCAAAAATGCTTTTGATGTTCTCACGAAATCAATTCCTTGCACGCTTCTTAAATATGTGCTGTAATTGTTTGGACCCAGTGCTTGTGTTTCCGTATTCACAGCAATAGCAAAGCATAGACTCAAGATTACATACTCAACACCTCAGACATCCCAAATCCAGCTTGCTTCCTCCATGCATCTGTTTGCTCCGGCCAACCTCACCATCCAGTAGCTTGCACTGCCCAATCCGCTGGCTCTTCTTCATCACCTCTATCTGTAGCGCGCTCTTCACTGTCAGAATAGACTTCATCGCCCTCTTCCTTGGTGATCCAATTCCAATCCTCCCAGTCCAACTTTTCTGTGTCTGTTGCTGCCTTAGATTTGCCTGTCCCCATAGGTAAGACGCTCTGTAGTAGCTCCCTCTCCACTCTCTGGTCTAGAGTTCGAAGATTAAGGGTGTAAATGAAGTCTTCGTAGTCTGCACCGTCGCAGCCCACATGTGTTAACGTTTCTTGCAATAGCTCGAGCATGGAACGTAGTTTGGATAGAACATCGGGCTTATCCTTTGCTGGTCGAGGATACAAGCCGCTCTCTTTCAATTTCTGCAGGAGCCGCACGAGAATGTTGGAACTGCAATGCTCATTGTGTCTCGAGCACTGGATAGTTGATGCCTCTACAAGCTTGTCCATATAATCGCGAATGAGATCAAAACCCTCTTCAACTGCTTGGGTTTGGGCTACCATGATGTTTTCTGCCTCAAAATTAGTCATGGATGAAGCCTGAAAGATATGTGATTGTCCAACATACCAAAGATAGATTTAGGAAGAGGCCAATCAGAGGAAATCTCAGGAAGACCGTCAGACGGACATCTGCGATATAACCATCTCACAGCATCCAGAAAGAGCCCGATCCCACCCTCTTCACGAAATACTAGTCCCACTAGCATCAATGCCATGCAATCGTCCGTGTCATTGGGACGGTAGGCATATTCGTCCCAATCACTATCACTCTTCCACTGCAATTCGGCCCAACCACCAATCCAAGAACGGAGCAGAGCAGCGCAGACATACTTGTTGCACAGAATGGCGAGCTTAACCAGTAAAGAACGAGGCGCACCAAATTTTGGGATATTGTCAATCTTGTGATGGGCAACGTGAAGCAGGACGAGCAGCGCCTCAGCATCATCATCCGTGAGATCGAGCTCGGCGACCGGTTTTCCCAAGTTCGTTGACACCGCAGCTATCGTTGGTGCAACACGCTCGGCAAGCTTTCCAAGGTCCAATCGTAGCTTCTTGATTTCCTCTAAAACCTTGTCTTCGGTACTTCCTTGGCTTTTGTTCTTCTCCACTTGAGTCACTTCATCGTCGACCTTATCATCCTCATCCGTAGACCAAGGTGGGAAAAGAAAGTTCTTCCAAACTGGGCTCGCGAGCGCCATGGCATGGGAAGAGACGTGTGCATACGCCAGGCCACCTTTGTAGATGATCTTGAGCCTGACGTCGGAGGGTGTGAAAGTGAACTCGGCAGGCGAGGGGATGTTGTGGGAGATATCGGCGACTGTCGTGGGCGGCATTTTGGATGCGTCTACGGATTCTGGTGATCGCTTGTTGATGGAGGTCGGTGATGGTGATTGACGGAGGAAGACGCGGTTGAAGAAAGGTGTGGTTGAGGAGAGAAGTTGTGGCCGAAGGAGGTTGCGTTGAGAGATCGGATGGGTTGGGCTGAGGGGAAATTCTGGGATGTGATGACGTTCGAGGAGATCGCAAGTCTGCGAAGCGATGGTGAGGTGTTTGTTGCAATTCAACATTCAAAGCTTTGTCTGGAACCTTTCAGGTGGCAACTTCAATGAGTTCCTAGAACGGATATCACGGTTGAGAGCAGCCCAGGCAAAGATTTCCAAAATCGAGAATACTGCACCTCATGTTACAATGCTACTAGGTCAGCTGCACAATTGTAAGCCTAGAGTAGGATGATCTAGTACGATTGATGTTATCACACCGCTATGCAGTGACACAAGTCCCAAAATTACATGTGAATGAGGGCTGGAGGACTTATTTCCAACCATTGATGCTCTGAATTTCGTTGCTAAAACCATGCTTCTCTAAGTTATCCCGAGGCTAATGGAGATAGCCGCATAAATCAATGCTTCGAATCGCCAGCTAATACCATTCGCTCCAATGGCCATCAAGACTCATTTTATGGCTTTGTAGTTTCATATGCTCGCGATGGTAGTCTTCAGTCATTGTTGGAATCGTCTCTTTACGAAAGGAGAGATTGATTGTTATTTGGGAGAGACAAGCCTTGTGGTAATCGTACAGTCCCAAGGATCTAAACCTGTGCAGCAATTCTTCGACACTTTGAGTGCAGCCACTCGATGATTCCTTAGGCCAGACACCAAGAGTTATCAACTCTTGGATGATGTTTTCCAGGATCGTAGCATCGCAATCTTGGTTATAGTGTCGACAACGGATGTGATTAACGTTGGCGTATTGTTCCACCCAGCTCTGAGCCATGCAAATGATCTCCTGCACCAGTGGCTTCCGGACCTCAAGTGCCTTCTCTGGAAACGAAATTTCAGCAAAGGAGCTTTTGAGCCTAGAGAAGCATCTTCATACCAATTATTCCAGTGGGCGTCGGTGTCGTTCCATCAACGAGAGAAACCAGTTCGTTGTCGTACAAGACTTCCCCATTTGCATTGATTGATTTCACAACTGCTCTGGCTGCATTCTCAAAGTCTTCGGGTCTGCCCAACGTCCAGGCTGAGAACAGCCACCTCGGATCTTTGCAAATATATACTTTATTGGCGTGTGCCCAGCCGTCTTCCCAAGGCTTGGTGAGCTCAACGCAATCGTAAAGATCACAAAGCTCCATGATACTATGAAAGAGGTCCGCACCCGGTCGTGAAGGAATGTACTTGAATTCGAGGTGAGCAATGCGAAGAAGTGTAAGGAGTGCATCACCATTGTCTTCCCGAAAGTCAAGGCGATCGACTGGAGATTCATGAATAGCAGGTCTCTGTGGAATGCGTCGCCTTCCTTCGATCACTTCGCTTCTTTGCTGATTTTGGGCCCAAGGTGGATAGAGGAACTTCTTCCAGATCGGACTAGCTCTTGCCATGGCTGTGGAGAGGACTTTCCCTTCTATCTCCTCGCCATGATAAGTAATTTGGATGGTGACATCTCCGTTATCAAAGGTGAACAACTCTGTTGCTAGCTTTCCTTGGCCTGCGGCATCATTCTGACTGCCGCCCGCTGGTGAAAGAAGCATGTTGTAGTAATTATGGAGGGTAAGGATGACCTGTGAGAAATCTTGAAGGTTTCGGTGGTGATGAAAGCACAGTTAAAGGTCCGCGAGAACGTGGAACGTTCAGCCTCGTCTGTTCAGGAAGGTTTGTCTGTTGAACTCCTTCCTCTTTCATTCGCACGCTGAGCTCTTGAAGATGGAATCTTGACCTTACGACCAACGTACCTCTCCCAACACCAACAATCCTTGGTCAACAAGACCGCAGAGACAATGACCTCGAACGATCCGGCAAAGGACGCGCCTGCTGCGTCAAAATCCACTACACCATGGACGACAAGCCCATTCAACCCATCCGCTCAACTACGTTCGCAGATGACAGCTTCTCCTGGGAGCTCACCTCCGGTGGAAGCCAGCCCACGTCGCGCCATATTTCCTGCAGCCTCTACCTCGAGCACTCCTGATGTTCCAGGAGCACCTACTGGACCAAAGAGCATGATGGCCGTTGACACTAGTGGATGCCCCGGTACCTTTATTGGCATCTTTCAGCCCTATTTTGAGGCAGAACCTGACAGTGCCTTGGGCCATCGAAAATCCTTCCAAAGCGTCTGCTCTAAGCCAGCATACCAGATGTTCTCACCAGAGGAATTACGATGGGCAGACTACAGCAAAGGCAGAAAATCGGTTACCTTTGGCGCCTCGAGTACACATACTGGATCAAACCTCCTTGGTGATGGATGGAAACTCTTTGGCGGTGGACCGAGTTCCTTTGGAGGAGTAGCTGCACCAAGTTCTCCCTTCGCGCTAAAGCCAAATCCACCTGTCTCCATGCCGTCCGTGTCGGCCAGTGACACGGAGGTGACACTGATTCCTGCGAACCCGTTCGTTAAGCCAAGCTGGCATGCCCCGGTATCATCTGGTCCTTTCGTCAGTGCTTTGGACCGGACATACCCGGCTTTTACTGGATTTAGAGCAAACGTTTTCGGTATTTCATATCAACATGAGCAGGGAACTTTGCACTGACAGATTATAGGGCCGGCGACCACTGCTTCATTCGCACCAAGTTCTACCCCACTTAGTCTTTCCAAGCCAGCGATTTCCATCTTCGAAGGACGACCATTTCCTCCTACAGGTACTCTCTATGAAGGACCACCAGCTTTTGGAAGTTCTTTCAACGTCCCTGTACCGAATGGCACGTCGCATACTGTTGCATGCGAAAAGCCAAACGTTGTTGAAAGCTCGGCCACGATACAAAGCAACCAACCCAATTTCAGCACAACGACAACTCCAGTCAAGAATGATATAGCTATAAGTGGAACTACCAAGGGGACCCCAACCGTTTCTAGCCCTTTCAACCTAGATAATGAAGGCATCCTTCTCAAGGCAACATACCGTGGCAACGCAGTTGTTGGGAAGGTGTCTCCTACAGCCTTGGCCATGGCTAGTCGGGTCTGGAAGAAAATTATCTACCCTTTTAAGACCGAAGATTCAGAAGCAAACAATCGCGCTGCGCCCAAGCCTGCGTTGTGTGCTGTGCCTGTTGAAATCATCGATCTATCCGATGATGATGGCGATGCATTGCTCGTTCTACTTCGAATCGTTCATTTGAAGTTAGGTCAAGTATCGAATAGTCCCGGAACTGCCTGTATCCGGAAGATCGCTCATCTATGCAAAAAATACGATTGCGTTGCGCTGACAGCTCCCTGGTTGTCCCAATGGATGCCGGTACAACACCAACCGATAGTTGAGGGAGGCCTGTACATGGACGCGATGTATTCGGCGTGGGTGTTTGGGAAGCAGGATCAATACAACAGGATAGGCAAATTCATGATCATGAACTTTCGTAAGTTTGACGTCGTTCCGACGCTCCTGGTCCAAACTCATGGAATGTAGGAACAGATGGTATGCAGAATGGCCTGACATCTTCGGGACTTCCCATTGACGAGGCTTTGCTACCGCGTGGTTCCCTGCGTAAGCTTTCCGAACTTTGTGAACCATCTTAAGCCATGCTGACTAACCATAGAACGGGTCTTGTCTATTCGTCGGGAGACTTTGGAGAAGCTCCTCGCCATCGTCAATCACCAGATTGAGAGGTATCTTAACAGCAAAGATTGCCTCTGTGAGCCAAAAACTCGAGACATGCCATGACTTGATGTACGGTTCCTTGACTAGAACTGCGAAGAAGCTTCGCTTGTACCCACCCAACGTGAATAGTATCCATGACAGCGTAGAGACTGTGGCACGACAAATCCGGGGCATTTTCGTACACAGCTACCATACGAACAACCGTTGCTTCAAGGGTAACTTTGGCGTGGAAGTCACGAAGGTGCTCCAGGGTATTCCGAGTTATGCAACAGAGGAGGAGCGTAACTTCATGAACGAGCAGGCAGCCAAGCTGAGATGAAACGACTGGTTGCTGGGCTTGGAGGCTGAATGACACTGTCTTTGTAGTTGTTTGACAATGGGTCGAGGCCTGTCGGAGATTATCTGTGTGAAGAAAGTTACATATTGTGGATGCGAAGCAGGTGATTCTAGAACTTATGTATGCTACCCATTGTCTTAACAACTCAATCAAACGAACTCATCCAAGCTCCATAGTCCCTCTTGCTCAGCCTCTGGACTGATGTCTGCATATAGTTGTTTTGGGCCTCTACCTCTCCATTTGGTGACATCGTCACAGTCTGGAAAGATGTCTGGACCGAATCGGTCAACCATTTCTCGAACTCTGACAACCAATACTCGTCTTTGCTCTATCAATCTATCGATGATGTGCGATGAGGACGGCTCTAGCATCAAAACCAGAGGATAAATCGACTTGAGTAAATCCATGCCCTGTTCACCAAACAGAAGTGCTGCATAAGTGATCATCGGCAAGACGACTAGGCAAGTGCCGATGATAAGAGACGTTGATGTTCGTGCAGGTATATATCCCCACACGTGGTTGTAATTGTTTAAAGCCACGAACAGGATCGTGTAGAATGTGTAAAAGATCGGTGCAAGTGCGAGAGCAATGAGGATTTTCCAGCTGGCCATGACATCGTGACCTCGGATCTTGACGCTGGATGCTGCCAAGGCTTCAGCTGTTTTCCGTCGTGAGAGGTGGGCGGTCAGAATGAAGATCGGTGCGAAGAGTATTAGGCCGGGTAATGTTAGAATGGCCAGGATACTGAGTTTGAGAAGTCGGTAGAGCAGGTTTGGCAAGTGGAACAAGATGGGGAAGTTCTTGTGGTTCGTCGTGGTTGAAAGAAGTTGGTGGTCTTTCAGGTTGAGGGCTTTGAGTGAAGTAATGTAGGAGCTGAGGTCCTTGATGAGTGGTTTCATTTCTGGGGTTTGAGAATATACTGTGTAGCCTTTGATGAGACGGCGATTGAGCTCCGTTGATTTTGCCAAAGATATCTTTCTCTTTTCGTCGAGGTATGGTGTGCTGGTGAGGTAGATGCGACGTGCAGCATGGATGAGCTAGCATTGTTAGCAGGAGTACATCCAAACAACATACAACGTACATTAAGAGTTTCGAAAGAGGGAGCTGTGAGTGTCACCGCAGTGAGTGCCTCGGATATGTCACTCATGAGACCGCTGACAGCATCACGCTTCTTTCCATTTTCATAGTCATCAACCCGAGATTCGGAAACAGGAACAGGCTCTCCGAACTCAATCACAGCTCGAGAGCGAAACTTGTGTGCGTTGAAATATGTTAGACCAACAGGGACGATAGTAACTTTGGTGCCTTGTGCAAGAGAACCAAGTGCTATCATAGCAATACCAGCTATGAAACTCAGTCAGCAAGCATCTAATTCAAAAAATAGAATAAGCAACCTTTCAATGGAAGCAATTGTGTACGGTCATGACTGCCACCTTCTGGAAAGATTCCAATACAGCCGTCCGCAGCCAATCTTTCAAACACAGCATTATACATCGCAGCCTGTTCTATACGAGGGGCAATCTTGAACTTGCTACCAGCAAAATTAGGCGTTGGAGCTCCTGAATACTCCCCAGTAAGGTGTGATCGTGCATCTGGATGCCAAGTCGATCCTTTCAGGAGGATCCTGTTTGGCGACAGTATCTGGTCGATGTCCAATTTCTGCGAATCGCCATTAATGTATGGTAGATAGATTGAGCCTCCAGCCTGGAAGTCTGCGGCCGTAAAATCCGTTCCATGACCTTTCAAGATCTTCGGTCCATGGGGGTCATCGATGTGAATCGTTCCTTTCGCAGGCTTTGCAATGTCCATCGCGCGGGACACAGGGACAGCACCTATCGCTGTGGCCATCGCACCAATGAACTTGCGATGGAACGACTTCTCAGCCATGAGCCACGATATTCTGCGATTTAAAGAACGTAGTGCCTTCATCAATACGACTGAATCCACGAACTGTATCCATCAGATCTCGAATAAAGGACATACGGTCATGTGATATATGTACCTGATTTGAATGAGGTGCAGCTACGAGGATGACAGCTCCATCAGTTGGAACTCGCCATGTCCCTCGATACTGTACTTCTCTGAAGAAGATACCTACGGCTAAGGCGAATGTCCTGACGATGAGATCGTAGACGCAGCCTATTGTCGGGGCTAGAGGCTTTTGTTGAGACATGATTGGTGATGATCTCAGATTCCTTTCCCAACCTGGACGAACTCGTTGTCTTCAATATACAAGTTGATAATACATTCGGAATTCGAAGTTAAACCATGCAGGAATGCTCATGTTTGATGATTTGAGATGAACATGGAAGTAAGATGACAAGCCGGCCGGCTTTGGCGCCTGAGAATCCAGGCCGCGAAACACAGCTCCAGCTAGTCACTCTTGAGCCTCTCTTCATTTTGCACAACCTGGAATTCCTCAACACTTGTTTTCTACTCTCGTACAACGTCAGCATAGACTTGACAATGGACGCAAGGTTTCGCAGAGCCCCATTGCATCTGATGGAGCCGGGGGCAAACATGCCTATCTCGGTGCCAAGGTAGCAAGACAGGACTTCTCAGTGGACAGTTTCTTCTGACGCAGACGTGTGAGTTTGATTGCCCCTAAGTGGAACAGGCATACCGAATGTTCCTTGTCAAGTACAAGTGTGCCAGATAAACATTCCATATACAATATGAGGCGCAATGGGCAAACAAGGGCACAGTTTATCCGGACTAACAGCCTCTTCGCGCTGCACAGTCGCCAGCGCGAGGCCGATAAAACGACATCTTCTTGAGTTGAGAGAATCAAACACATCAAGATACATGAACGATGAAGGCTCATTGGCAAGCTTTCATACATTTTAGTGCTATCACAAGTCAGTCCTTTAATACTCACGTGACATACCTGCCTGTTTTGCAGGTTCATCTGACCTTTCGCTCACAGGCCTTGCAGTCACTGTTGCAAATGCTTCTGTATGCTACACGGGAGGATCTTTTGCAACTAACTCCACTATCCTGAACCAAGAACAATTCGACACAATTTATTTAGGTTGCACGAGCCTAATTGGAGGGCTATACATAGATCCAGACTATGCCGGATCTTTCGTCTTGAACAACATCACCCGTATTGATGGAACGCTCGAGAATATATATCACGACTCGGATACCTTCAACGTCGAACAAGTCGCTGGGTCAACTGCCATCGAAGCACCAAACTTGATAAGCGTTCATGGATTGAGGTTATCAGGCTCCGAGCTCAAAGAGGTTTCGTTCCCGACGTTGAGCACAATTGAAGAAATTAAGATTCATTTCGGTGCTGATGGCGGCGAAGCATTCTTTCCTGCTTTGGTGAATGCTACGGATATTCTGATCTTTGGGCCTATTTCCAAGTCAGTTCTCCAATTTCGCTTCTGCTTGGACCAAACGAAGCTGATGGCTCTGTTCAGGCTGGACTTTCCATCCTTGACCAGCCTTTCCCACTTAACGGTTTCAAGCAACGACAGTTTCCGGGATCCTTATAATGTGTTGTACTCTTCTGATAGCTGGCTCCAGTACCCACCTTTGGATCTTGCATTTCCAGTGCTCCATGAGTGTGGTCGGCTCTACTTTTATGGCAACATTTCTAGGTGATCGATGCTTTATTTCTTATTTTGATGACTGCTAACGACCAAATAGCGTCTCAATGCCGCAGCTTGCGAATTGTTCTTCGTACTTGGGTGGCCTGAACATCAATTCTGCAGGGTATCTTGTCAACCTGACTTTGCCGAGCTTCCGCTCTGCTAGCCAAATATATTTGAGTGGAAACATTGGAAAGTGAGAATATCGCATCTTCTTTGATTCCTGTGCGCTAATAAGACTAGTTTCTCATTTCCTTCTCTCCTTTCACTTGATGGGCTTTTCAAAGTCGTCAGCTTTGTCCCAACCAGCTTCAATTTCGCACCCATCGTAAGTGCTCACGCTTTTGAGCTGCTTGGTAACTTGACAAGGTTCGTCGAGACCCTAGTATGACATTCCATTGCCCGAAACAGGCTTCTGACAGATCGCAAAGCGTAAATCTGAGTAGTATCCGGCAAGTAGCACAAGTCAAAATCTACTCAGAAACACGGTTCGACTGTAAACCCTCTGCTCAGGTCTGGGCTAGATCTCACAATATCTCCCTAGTGACAGATTTTAACAAACAGCAAAAGAATAACCAGTGGAAAGGTTTCTACTGCAACTGGGAACGTCCGGGAAGAAAAGCCATACCGAAACCAGCAATCATTGGAATAGTTCTTGGTATTGGACTTGCCGCTTTTCTGGTATTCCTCTTGTACCTTTGGAGACATGGGCAAAAAAGTAAAGATAGGTCGGCAAAACCACCTCCCCCATATGAGCACGAACTTGATGAGAGGCATCTTCAGGGAGAAGCAAGACATTCGGGTGTAGAGGGCTTGCCGACATACAGCCCGAGAACCCCGGAAAGAGCAAGCAGTACGAGTATGAGTGTGAGTGGGGTAAGCTCCTTGAGTAGCTTTGAAGCAAGGCGTTCGACAGATGATCATCGACCGCCGAGTCCGAAGGCTCGATCGAACGTTGCACATGGACATGCGGAGAGGGAGAGCAGATCTGAAGGACATTTGTGAATGTGCTTTTGCTTGGAGTATTCGAAGCTTTGAGGAATAGAAATCTCAATGAATCGATCAGTGGGTATGTACGAAATAGGTTCTGTATATAAAGATATGAGTTCACCACCTGAGCGTGGGTGAAGTAGCTGACCACGTGATGACACGATGATACCTATCTAGCTCAATCTTTGCTCTTGAAAGGACTAGGTCTCAAACCTGCTCAACTATACGCCATTCCCTCACAAACATTGAATTCTTCACCTTGTCTACCCAGGTACGCTTTCTCTTCGCCTCAATCCCGTGTCGGAGTGTTAGATGAAGCGAGTCCGAGGGCTTAGTAATTAGATATGACAAGCTCATTCCTGCTTGATAATGTTTCTTACCAACCGAGACACTACTGGCTATAGTCAGTACATTACACTTTTGGCTTCTTACTTGATCACGTAGACTTAATGAATAGGTTAATATTCCAGTTAGTCAGTTTTGAGTCACCCATATCAATCCGAACATTCTTGCTAATCATATGTCAAGACACCCGTACATTCACTTCTACGAAGACGACTGAAAACAAAAAGACGATTTTCCTCTGCTATCAAACCTTCAATCATCTCATATTTTAGCACAAGGACCAATATGGCTGAAATTACTCGAAAACCAATACTCATTTCCGGTGCGGGCCTCGCCTCCCTCTTGCTCGCTCAATCACTCCTACGTGCGAACATCCCATTTCAGATCTTCGAACGAGACACCTCCTTCTCTTTCCGTGCGCAAGGCTACAGGCTTCGTCTCTCCTCTGAAGGTCTCGATGCCATCGAAGCCGTCCTCGGGCCAGAAGGCTTTCAGAAATTCTGGGACACGTGCGGCAAGACAGGGGGTGGTGGATTTGCTGCTATCGATGCAAAAACGGGAGAGAAAGTCCCCTTACCTGTATTTGGACCGCCAAAGGATAACAAGGCGGGCGATGGAAAACCTAAGCCTGAAGGTCTGTCATCCCGCGGAGGAAAGATCGTGGGAATCTCGCGAGGTGATATGAGAAGACTGTTCATGGAAGGTTGTGAACCTTTCATACATTGGGCTCATCATGTTGCAAGTTACGAGTTGACAGACACTAGTATGCGCCTCATCTTTGAAGATGGCTCGAAATCAGTAGAGGGTGAGATGTTGATTGGTGGCGAGGGTATCTACTCCAAAGTGGCGAAGCAGCTTTCTGGAGGGAAACTGAAAGTCTACGATACTGGCGCGAGAGGTATTCATGGTCAAGCACCGACAACCGCGTTCAAGGATTTGGGTGAAGGTGTCTGGAGAGTCTCGGATGATTCCAATCCAGCAGGTCGAGTCTTCATCATCACAAACGTGAGAGCCGGCGATATGGATGATCCGAATATTCAATTTGGCTGGACGATGGGCGCTCAGCCTGGAGTTATCAACGCACCGAACAACGACTATTCCATGACTGGAAAGCCAGCAGCCGATATAGCGAAAGCGATGACTGCGAACTGGCACCCTCGCCTGAAGCCCCTTTTCGAACAGATGGATGAGAGAGAAGCTGCTTTTTGGAAGATCACATGCTCAACTCCAACCGGAGTTCCAGATTGGGCGAATGACCCAAGAGTTACTGTTATTGGAGATGCGGCACACTCTATGACTCCTGCTGGAGGAATTGGGGCAAATACTGCTGTGAGGGACTCGGCGTTGCTTGGAAAATTGTTGGCAGAGAGTGGTGGGTATGCAGAAGGTGTGACGGCGGCGTATGAGAAGGAGATGAGGGTTTATGCTAGTGAGGCTGTGGCATCGAGCTATGGGATGGCGAAGTCGCAGTTTGGGGTCACTCTCGATGAGAATTCGCCAACGGTCTGAGGGA
The DNA here is from genome assembly GCA_000292665.1 of Helotiales sp. EF0021. Classification (NCBI taxonomy): domain Eukaryota; kingdom Fungi; phylum Ascomycota; class Leotiomycetes; order Helotiales; species Helotiales sp. EF0021. The sequence continues at coordinate 144,718 of AIET01000400.1, forward strand.
GTGCAAACTTGATGTTAGATACTATTGATATCCAGCTTTAGACAATTTAATGTGAATACTCCCAAATTATTCCGCAACGAGCAAGCCACTATAGCTGGATTTATCTCTCCAACTCCAAATATACACACAGACAAATTATCAACCGTGCAATGGCAAGAAAGGAAATGTTTGCCTGATAGCAAAGAAGCAAAATGTAGAAGAGGGGGGGGAGGGACGAACTAGCTGGCGAAAACTCTCTCTGTAACACTACTTGCGTCACAGCAGCAAATCTCTCACCTTACCATCAGTCCCATCAAGATTCTCTCACCCCGAAAATCCTACCGAGAGATTTGTGGCTCACCCTCTGAGCCCTTTGAGCAGAGCCAACACAGTCCGAGCTATGTTCTTCTCAACCCTATGCAGGTTTGTTATGGACCATCCGATGGTCAATTTATCAATCTTCCTCACTCGGTTCTCGAGCAATGCAGCCACCATGTACTTCAGGTCTTGGGTACAAAGAGAGATAACCATACTCTCTGGCAGCCGGTATCTTGGAGAACAAGTCTTGCGATCACAATTGTTGTTAATAGGTTCAGGACAATATTCGTTACAGCATAGAACACTTCTGTCAACCTCAACGAATAATTTGACTTTGCGTAACTCTCCTCCATAAGAATCCAAGAGACTGTTTTGTGCTACCCAGTTGCAAGGCTGTCATCTTAGACTAGGAGCTGTGACGTGAATTTGAAATGTGGTGTGGGCGTAGAAGATGCTGGTTGTGATTTGGTTGAGGAGACGAGATGTGTACAGAGTAAGGTTTCGAGTTCCGAGACCTTTTCTGACGTCAATTCGATGAGGTTTGTGTTTTTGTTCATATTGAAATGTCGTTTGCCGGGACGATTGTCCTGGATAATGAGTATTGACATATTTGAAGGAGTATCTCTTGGGATAGCGACAAGAGGGGAGAAGAGACATATTTCAGCGATGATCATCGAGGATCGAAACAAATCTCATCTCTTCATAGGACCTAAGCCACAAGCTCATGCTCAAGATGTTAAGTGTCTGATGAGTGTCGTCTCCTTTCGAGCTAGATAGGGATGTGTGCACGGACCATCTATCCTGAAGCCGAGGTCCGGATTCCAAAGCTTCGCCAGCGACAATAGTCAACAATCACTTCACAAAGCTCGCCCAAGAGCTCCTATTGTAGCCATCATGGAGTTCATGACTGCTCTACATTCGACTTTCGATGACCGCAAGCCTTCTTTATTCGAGTTGCTCTCTGAAGCCCAACTTGCCTCCCTTCTCCCACCTTCTCTACGATACCTCCTCGCCGTAGCCACCCACCGACACCCACGGTACCTCCTACGCGTCCTCAACTCCTTCGACGAACTTTATGCCTTGCTCATGCTGATAGTGGAACGCCACTACCTTAAGACACATGGCGGCGGATTCACAGAGAACTTTTACGGTCTCAAACGCGAGAAGGCATTATCCGTGGGAGAGATCCCACGCGCGAACATTGCAGCACCTTCACACGTCCGCGAAGCCCTTACACTCAGCGATGCAGACATATGGAAGAATCTGGGGGTCATGGTGGGTTTGCCGTATCTGAAAAGAAAGCTGGACGAGAGTTATGACATCAATGCACCGAGAGCATTGCTGGGAGCTGCATATACACGGATGCCTCCGAATCCGACGCTCAAAGAGAGGTTTATGCATTATTACCGATGGTTTCTGCGGAATGTGTATCCAAGTGTGAATGCTGCGTATTATTTCTCGATGCTGGCATTCAATATTGCGTACCTCTTCGACAATAGCAAGTACCATTCTCCATTTATGTGGTTAATCGGGACGAGGATGAGAAGGTTAGGAGAAGCAGACTACAGAGCCATTGCGGCATTAGATGAGCCAAAAACAGGACCGGCGGGAGGGAATCTGGGGGTCACAAGCATATTCAGTCCAAGATTATTGGGAGATCGGGCGTTGTCGAGTCTGAAAATTCTCCTGCCCACGAGTATATTTGCGCTGAAGTTCTTGGAATGGTGGCACGCTTCGGACTTCGCTAGACAGCTGTCAAGGAAGGCTGCAGAAGGAATTGAGCTTCCTCCTCCAGTTGTCTCGGGACTTTCTTCACTGTCGGCCAAGTTCGGTCCTGCTGGTCAGAAGAAACGTGCACAAGAAGCAGAAGGCAAGTCCGAGAAAGAAGCGCCAGAGATTGAGAAGCCACCAATCGCCGCGATATCTCTACTTCCAATATACACAGTCCCTCCTCCACAGGATTCAGAGTTCTGTCCCATCTGCGAACAAGAAATTACAACTGCAACTGCTTGTCAAACAGGCTTTGTGTTTTGCTACACTTGCATACATAAATGGCTAGAAGGAAACCATGAAAAGCAGGAAGAATTCATGAATGGGAAGGAAGGAAAATGGGAGAGTGGCCAGGGTAGATGTGCTGTTAGTGGGAGGAGGGTACTAGGTGGAACTGAGGGATTGCGAAGGGTCATGATATAAAATGGCCAGCTTCCTAGAATTAGAAGCTTGTCCTCGGGATGACGAGGCACGGGTCTTGGGGATTGGCCTTGGAGTGCCATTCTGCCGGTCACAATGGGAGATAAAGCATCTGGGTGGAGTGTCAAATTCCCAGGTCCTCCCAGGAACATATATTTGACAAGGAGTTGTCCACTTAGTACGAAAGGTACCTCACTGTGCAGAAAAACCCCAGGCATTGAGCTAATCGCTCGTTGGGATTCGCCTTCACTGCTCGCCACAGGCCTACGTCGAATATGCTGGCATCGTCTGGCCGCGTAGACACACCAACTCAACTAAACCTTCTCCACCGGCCTCGAGGAAATCAACACGATAAGAGACTGTCCACCAAAAGATCTCGAAGTCCTCGGGGCTTCGGATTCCTTCTGTCGCCATGAGCAAAAAGGGTCATGCAGCTCATTCGACCATTCCAATGGGGTTTCCAGTGGCCCATGGCAAGATGGTTGCGAGGCGATGGTATGTGGCTCCGTTGCCAGTAAACCCCAGAAGAATAGGCTATGGCCTCGAAGTTTTGCAGCCCAGATTACGCTGAGTGTGAAGAGTTGGTGCGAAAGTTAGAGCCATCAAGATTCGTCGAGTCCCTGGCGCTTGCGAATGCCATGATCGATGTGGATGTTCATTGGACTATTGAGAGGCAGGTTAGTGATGTTTTCAAGACCATTGACACGCCTGTGCTAGCATCATATGGAAGCTTTAGAGTAGTCAAGTGCTGTCAAGTGTGGGTTTTGGCGATCTTGCACGAGGACCTGGACTTTATGATGGGTGAAAGATATTTTTGCTTGGAGCTGTGATGTGCTCTGTAAGAATTTTGATACCGTTTGCACACAGCTTCCTTGGTATGAAACGTCTTGCAATACATACCAGCCCCTCAAGTCCATGTAGCCTTGAATGTGCGCTCTTTGCTGGTTTTAACATTCTGATCCCGGATAAGGTACCGCTTGCAGTCCTTCCCATGGGTAGTAAATGAGATGTAAGGATTTTAAGGGGGCTATCTTCGGAGGATTATATGGATCAATTTCATCATCTGCCTGTATCTAGAGTATTGAAGCTGAATAGACGGCAGGCCGGAGTTCTGCCTCTTGGGGAGGGGCTTAGTGTGCTCTCCGCTTCATCGTCGACCTCTTCGTTCCTTTAAATTATATCCACAGCGCAACTAATAAACCTCTTCCTTCGACATATCCTCCGCCACATTAGAGCGGCCTTCGATATTCCCTTCGAAACAAGGACTCGGTTAATAACCAGACGATATGTCGAGCGAAGGCAACATCCCGAGTGAGAGCACCGTGGCGAGCGCGAACCAGGATAATCACGATGACCTGTTCACTTTCGATGGCGGAGTTATGGAGATCCTTGCAACATACGAAGGAGTACGAGTTGTCGGCCAGGTTGTCTCTGGTGCTATTGCTCTAGCTAGCCCGGTAAGTGCCCATCATTTCGACCATGAATCTCGTGTTGGGAGTCCCAAATTACGTGACATTTTCCCAATATCAAAGGATATAAATCTGATTTCGCCTTTCAGGTATGGAAACAGTTCATATTTCCACCATGGGTTCCTCAGCCAGCCCTGAAAGAGGTCAGAAGCATGGACCAGGCGAGCTCGATCCCAGACGGCCAACCTCGATCCCCAGTGATCAAGAAGCAAATCGATTGTAGTGGGGATAACGGCGAGGCACTACTCCTTCTACTTCGTATCGCCCATCTACAATTCCATGTCATGCCGAAGCAGATGTCTACTAAGAATTTGTATGGCGTTGCAATTCTATGCGAGCAATGACTACCTCAAGATTGTACAGCCCTGGTTGGACAACTGGATCAATGCTAAAGGGGATGATGGTATAAACGGTGTATTAGCTGACGTGAGAGCGGGAATCCCGTCCGAAATGTTGCTCTACATTGGTTGGGCTTTTGGCAAACAGGATATCTTCGCCAAGACCGCCGCCCAGCTCATCAAATCCATCAACACCAAAATTCCCACTGGTGAGCCTGCAGTCGGGGCTCACATAATTCGAGAGCCAACACCTGAGAATATCATTGGTCCGTCTCCAATGTTCACCTGATAATGTTCCATTTAATAATCACTAACATCTGCATAGAAAGCATCATGAGAATTCGTCTTGAGACAATGCAGAGGCTCCTTGACCTCCCATACACGCATATTCAGCGATTTCATGCAACTTCCTCTGGAACACTCCGCTCGTGTCAACACGGCTCAAAACTCTGTGCTGCAATCACTTACGGCAGCCTTCTTCTGGAACTTGGTAACGCTGGACTCTGGCCGGCACGACAAGTAGATCAGATTGATCACCAGCTCAATGTTATATCCTCCAGGATTGCTGGACTCTGTATCGAATCCTTGTTACCAACTATAGACGTTCTCGGTCACGATCATTCTTCTTGCAAGATCCCTTCGTTAGGACTGACGTGAACAACATCATGGCTTCGATCCCGAGCCCAGTACTCGACTGTCATAGAATCCATATGAATATGCGTGCCAACCCGATGAGGACAAAAAGGAGCTTGTGGAGCGAAACTGAGGTCGATGGCAGGGCGCGGAAGAGGTTGGTCGTTAAACTTGGTGTCGCGTTACCTGGTGGCCAGCAATAAAGCTCGTCGGGGCTGTACAACGATTTGGAGATGAAAGAAAATGGAAGAATCAATTATTCAGACGTCCCGGTCCGAGAATCAAATTCAGAAGCTAGAGTTTCTAGGCTTGTGTGGCCATAGTATTGATAATTAAGCTCTTAGCCTTGTGCGACGGTAATGAAAACTTTTGTTCTTGGTGCGAAGCACATCATGATCAGGATCTTGACGTGGTGGCGATACGAGTTCATATGAGGAGTGAAAACTACTAGCCCGAGCGGGCACAGCAGCGTAAGCAGTTGGCAAGCTTAGCTGCGCCGTGGTACTGTCGTGTCTCAGTCCAATCAGTCCTCATCATAAGCACAATGTATCGCGCCTGATTGCGGCCTTTACAGTCTACCAAACATACCTCAAGTGAGGTTGCCCCTTTTTCAGCTTGACACATACTCTTCAATGTTGCCAAGGTGCCATCTGCTGAAGCGCCACCAACCCGTCCCTCATACAAGAATATCCAGTAGGTTGAATTGCCTGAATTAGATCTCTCGCTCTTCGATACCTTGGAGGGAAGACACAACCTGGCAGATCAGCCCAAAAACCATTCCGCACCATAGGCTTGTTTACTGTGAAGAACTTCGGCATTAATGATGATACGATTGAGAGGGAGTTTGAGCTCACTGAGAAGGTCCTCACTTTACGTCGAAGAAATGCTTCCATTCCACTTTCCAAAAAGGACGGCAAAGGGAGACTTTTGTGGATACAGACCTATTGGATCAGCTTTGTTGACAAAATTCGATACCCAATCCATCCCCCCTGCAATGCTATGGCTGGATGGGTAGGGGAGACTTCAAAGGCAAACATAAGAACAATTCAGTTCTACAATGTACCGAAACACGACGGCATTCATGATATGGAGCACCCGGCCCCACTTCAAAAGTCTATTGATGAGGTTCAAGACTTCGCCAAGGTATTAGAGCTATACTCTCCTGTCTGGAACATACTGACAAAATTATAGCAGATTACGGAAAAGATCGTGCACCAAGATCCTCACACTCATAAAAATAATCTTGGAACTACCAGATGCAGAAGTGTTGCTCAAGGCCCATATCACTGCTCATAGAACTCCAGATGAGTCTCTGCTTCGATACATGCGATGCCAGTCCAAGACAGTGATGCCAACAGCGGTACCTACGCCGCCCAACACGTCGACTTCGGTACCTTAACGGTAAGCTTTCGCAGCCCATTGCGGGGCTCCAGATTCTCGATAAGGATGATCAGTGGAGATGGGTGCGACCGATGAACGATGGTATTGTGGTCAGTGTCGGCGACCGGTTGGCCTGTGTTACAGGACGACATTGTAGGAATGGCATTCATCGCGTTCACGCACCTCCGGCTGAGCAGACTCATCTGGACAGACATGCTGTGATATACTTCAACAGGTAAGTTTGCTTGGCATTCAACGTCATAGTATGGCCTCGAACTGATGATCTGCAGGGCCAACAGCGATTTTGTGGCCGAGTGTGTCAAGGAGAGTCCTGCTCTCAAGAAGTTAGGGCTGAAGTGGACCGAGAAGGAGATCACTAAACGATGGGTTGGTCGTCTGAAGGAACAACATGCGAAATTTCCGGGTAGTGTCAACATGGGTAGCAAACTTCTCCTGAAGCAGGAACCATAAAGCGCTGGCTGCCAGCAAAGTTTGGTCAATTGAGTTCATTCAATTTGGATTACATTAATATACATTCTGCCGTGGATGCTCTATATGACGGCCAAGTAGAATTGATAGCCAAGAATTTTGTTCATAAATTCAATACATCTATTCTTCCGATATGTGAGTTCATCCCTCTTTTCACATGTCTCATCGACCCTAGAATCTGGATACTTTGGCGATTGAGGATCCCGCCAACTACTTGCGCAACCAAGACGCCACCCAGCTAGCATCTCTTGGGCTTTACGGAGTAGCGCATAGCGATTCAACTGCACCTATCCAAGCTAAACCCTGATTCGACGTCTGTCATGGCTATCACTTTCACGAGTGCGAGCGTCGGCCCGAAAATGCAGACCCCCTCCAGAAGTCGCGTGGTCTCCTTCCTTAAAGTCCGTCCATACCTATCCAATCATCATACCGACAAAACTTTGATCGGCGATTGCTTCATGATGGCGATAACCTTAATCCAGCCGACCGGCTGCTTGGATACATTATTGGAGATGGCATTTAAAGAGCACTGTGCTTTCTCCTACAGATCATATGATAACACATGTAGAAGACCCTAGGTAGAGGCCGAGTGGTCCTTTCAAAGTGTAAGCATCGAAGTCACAAAGAGTACCTTCACGACCTCCAACCACGCTTCAATTCTCAGCCGGAAACGTCTCAAAGTTCGGCGATTTACCACATCTGGCAAACTTAGCCACCTCCAACACCAATGGATATCTCAAAATGTTTGAATGCCTTCCCTAGTATGCAGGTAACAGCCATTCAGTTTATGATGTTATCGGCGAGAAAGTGTTCTCAGCTCGAAAATAAACCAGACGGTGGTTTCGTGTGCATGGCAAAGTTCTGACAAACCAGCGCTTTCTAGCACCGTGATACGTCGAGCGAAGATTTGAGGAACCCCAACTCCGCAAAATGCGGGGAAGTTATTCTTTTCACTTATAGTAACGGTGTTGGAAACACGTCCGTTCGTCAGATCCCTGACATCTGCATTCCTTGCGAGCCGCCCCGCGATTTCAGGATGGGCAAGGTTCGGACACTTGCCTAGGTTCGTCAACCTTCCGTACATCAAGAGGACTGCACATGCTTGTTGAGGCTGTAAAACGGTTATTATGAGCCTCGGAACTTCAAATGCACTTCGTCCAATCAAATTGAAAAAGGGTTTCAAGCCTGTCACCTGTGTCAAAACCTCGCCGTCAAAGACAGGACAAGCGTTCTCGACAAACATCATATAGAGCCAATCTTCGTCATCTATTGCACATTGGCAAGTCATGCGAAAGATATTCTAAGGTAAAAACTGGGTGGCTGTACCCATGCGAGATTTTGCCTTGATCACGAAACAGACACTTCTCCAAAGTGAAACGTGACTTACATCAATTATTGCCAGCGAGATGAACTGAACTGCAACCTTTCAGAGCTCTGAGCGTTGTCAAATCTAAAGTGGAGGATTATGTCAGAGTTGACGCGTATTGAATTCTCCTCATTTGAAAGGTTTTCTCTGTTGACAGGTCGGCACGGATAGATATGGCCATTAATCATGAGACGGTTCAAGGTGATACTGTATGGACCAGGTTCTTGCCGAGTGGCGGTTATGGAAGTGCCCTGAATGTTATCGCAAGAATTCCTCGTTCAGGAACGCTATAAATCGCAAATAACATATGACAATACAACACTTGGGACATCCGCCGCATCCGTTCTTTCTTTTAGTTGGTTAACTTTCTTCATGATGCCGAGAGGCTTGTTCCATCAGTTTCCCCACCGTACTTGGGACGAAGCTATTTCGACGTGCATCCTGAGCAGATGTGAACCAAAGAACCAGAACTGCCGAGGGACGACAAACCCATCGCATCGGAATCATGAAGATATTCACCTATAGGCGGGGTATCTCCACCCTGACCGTTCTTCCCAGGGATCCGATTTCTGTTGCAGTGATGTCCGCTGGTATTCAACCTACCTCCGTATCCTCTATTAGCAGGCAGTTCTTCTCGCTGCATTTGGACTGCTGTACCACTTTCAAACCCTTTTAGAGTTCCTTTTAGTTCATTTGTGGCATTTCTGTGTTATCCTTGGGAAATCTCCAGTGGTTTTGCAGAAGATGGACACTGGACTATATGGTGATGCGAATCGACGAGCAGACTCGGCCAGCAGCTTCGTTGAACCCGGAAGCCATCGTTCGAGGGAACGGCCATTGCCCTCCCACAGGCACTCTGCCCCGAGCCAGCTTTCAATTAATAGCGACTACGCACACTACCTTGAACATTTGGCACTGCAGAATCAGTTCGAAGAGCAACGGAGGACCACACAGATAGGATCAGAGGGGGTCACACGAGCACGTACCAGAACGCAGAGAGATTTGGGCTTTGAAGATAGCCATGGAACTTTCTACGAGGAATCTTCTGATTATTCGCCTCTCCATCTGGAATTTCAGACACAGCACCATGGACCTCCAGTTACCACACCAAGTCGGACTAGTCGGAGACTCCACAAGGAACTTATAACCCGTTACTTCAATGAAATGCAAGACAGGGACTCGCCACTGCCTTCTCCGTTGTCTCCGAGCTACGAAAAGCCAGGCTCTTTTCGACAAAGCGCTCGTTCGAGTCGATTGTACAGAAGCGACACAGAAAATGGCCTCGAAACAATCGACGAACGGATTCAGTACAGAGGTTATACTTTGAGACAGTCCAGTGTTCGATCGTCTACACAATCTGTAGCGAATACCGCATGGGATAGACTTTCTTCTCCTTTCCGAAAGGTCCTGAGTCAATATGGCGAAAGTCAGATCAGTAGCAGCTTGGGAGAGAGTACCGAAGCCAGTACGGAAGACTACCCCCATGGAATAAGATTGGTTCTGGTTCTCTTGAGCGCCGCTCTGCCTTGTGTTGTGGTGGGTCTCTTTCTAAATACACTCCCCTGCCTTAAACGGAGAAATTGACTAATTCTTGTGCTGCAGGTGGTCTTAGACGACACACTTATTGGTATTGCCCATCTCCAGCTAAGCTCTTGAAAGTCTGTGACCTGCCGCCCACGACTAACCACTGGCAGCAATTATAATTCTTCGCCTTGTATCGGAATTTCGCAAGCCTGCTGATATTGGGTGGTATGCCGCAGCTTATTTCCTTCCTCAGATGGTCCTCATGCCACTCTTTGGGAAAAGCTATGCCTTGTGGGGAGTGAAATGGCTGTTTATCTTAGCATTGGCTATCATTACTGGTAAGTCGTCTTTGCGCTTCACATGTCATGTCTGACAGGCCCAGTTGGTTCCATACTGTGTGCTGTTGCCCAAACATCAGCAATATTCATCACCGGCCGCGCCATAGCTGGAGTTGGCGCAGCAGGTATCATTACTGGAGCGATGAGAATCATTGCCCTTGCCGCACCACGCAAATATCGAGCATTTCTTGAGGCTGCAAGTGCTATTGTTCTAGGTCAGTGTGCAAGTCAATGCCTGCAGCATAGCCGTTACTGATGGCGAATAAATTAGGAGCATGCACTGTTTCGGGTCCAATATTAGGAGGTGCTATCGCTAATAGCATTGGATGGCGATGGTCGTTCTGGATCAATGTCCCAGTTGCGACGATTTCGACATTGTTGATCTTTCTCTTCTGCCCGAGAGGACCGACCTATGTGCTTTTCAGTCTTCCCGTATGGGAGAAGATCAGAAGGTTGGACCTGATTGGGGGATCGCTTATGATATCGAGTCTTGTCTGCCTGACTTGCGCACTTCAGTCAATATCTGTTTCGACAGGGTTTAGTAACAATGAGAAGCTGCTTCTTGTTGGTGCTGTAGTCCTTTTTACTGCATTTTTGGTTCATGCCAAATTCATCAGTTCCGAGATATCACTCACACCTCGATGGTTACTATCTATAAGAGCCGTTTGGAGTTGTTGTCTCGGACTGTTCTTTCTTTTTGCGACCACGATAAACTTTCTCTTCTTTCTCGCAATATATTTCCAGGTATGCAGAGTCTCCCCTTTCGAAAACGATAGCAGTAGATTGCGAGATTAACAACGACTGTTAGGCTGTAGGCGGCGAATCTGCCGAGCAGAGCGCAATCAGTCTACTCCCATATGCTGTGTCAGTCCCCCTCGGGGCTTTCATAACCGGTTTGTCAGTATCAAAGGTCCGATACTACAATCCGTTCTTCGTCTGTGGTGGAATCCTCCTGGCCACTGGTGCAGGATTGATACGCACTTTCGACGTAGATACATCATTACGGACACGTGTAGTATACCAACTCATTTTAGGATCAGGGTTCGGTTGTCTAATGTTGGCAAATGTGGCGGCGTGTCAGACTTCTTTGTCGGATGAGCATCATTCTGTTACACAGGGACTGACTTTTTTCTCATCCTTATTAGGATCGTAAGTCAAACCATCAAAGCTCATATGAAGAGGAGTGTAGTAAACTTACTGGATCTCTAGTACGATCTCTCTGCCGATATCCAGTACGATTTTCAACAGGATCCTAAGAATTCGAATCGAGTCCCTTGACATACCATTAATGGTCAAACTCCTGGTCATATCAGACCCAGCCAACATCAAGGACGTCGTACCAGAAGAGTACCAACAAGCTGTGTTGGAGGTTCTTGTATACTCTATACGGAAGACGTTTATTTTCGGTCTCACTTGCGCCATCGCTTGTGCAGTATCCATTTTCTTTATACCATGGATACCTATCATGTCTGTACCAGACGCAAGGGCAAGAGAAGCGGCAAAGTCTCCAACTTATGCACCAACACTACCGGCACTATCGTTCGTACACGATTCGGAAGCGGAGGGTGCACAGAAATGGTCAAATTTGGCGCGGGCAATGTCAACATCCCGCTCTGGAACCCCGATATCTTTTATGAGCTCAGTACCTCAGAACAGCTCGAGGCTGGCGCTCGAAAACAGGCAAGTTGTCAGTTCATATAATTAATTATACCCAAACCAATACGGAAGGTGCAGCGAGCAGCTATTATGACAGAGATCAACGCGTTGGACGAATGCAGGTTCAGCAATGGAAGACTCTCGAGAAGTCATCAGTCTGTCAGTTCTGTTCGATCGAAAGCTCGTCACAAGCGCAAATACCGGGTTAGTAGTACTTTATTGGAAGCACAAATGCTCTAAGGTGTAAATACTAGGCACGAACTAATGAGAGTACATTTGAGCTCTACTAAGATCTAATCATAAGCTTCTGACTCACTCTCAAGCTCATCTAATGTCCGTGACTCATGATGCCGCCATTATCAACGGCGAGAGCACTGACGTCCATCATGAAAGTATTGTGTACAAGGACGAACGACCGTGCGACGTGTTTAACCGAGACTGAAAGGGGGCGGGGTTGACTAGTCAGGTGATCATACCTGCATGAGGGGCGCAGCCAACTTGAGTCATCGACTGGTAGGCAACATTGTCATACCGAAACTCAAACAAGCATGATTTTGTATGCTCTCAAAAATGTGGGCTAACTAAAAAGCTCTAGATCATCCTCTTCTAAATATCCAACGAGACACACAAACCTGTTCTCAGAAACACTGCTTCAACTCGACACATCAACAACGAATATGCAATCGCAATCGCAATCCCTTTTACTCAACCTCCCCGGTGAGCTACGGGAGCAGATCTGGAAAACTGTCTTCATCGACCCTCACCTCTTCATCTCCTTTTGGGAATGCCTAGGCTCTCCAAAGCCAAGAGTATTCCCCTACCAAGTATGCAATGACCGACGACCAAAGTTTCCGCCAGGAAAGAATCACGACTGCAGCAATAGTGAGGGATGCTCAAAGTTCATGTCGAACGTGCGGGGTTTAAGGAGAGTATTGAGTCAGAGACTTGGTCTAGCATTGACATGTCGGATGGTGTAGGAAATCTTACTCTTTGGCTAAGAAAGTGTCAAGTGCTAAAGAGACATAGATATTTGGAGACAATCGCTCTGATCTATACAGAACAATCCTTCCATTTCCCTTCGGGCATCGGGTTGCAAGCATTGCAGTCGAGTCTCTCGCATCAAAATTTCCACCAGATCCGACACCTCAAATTTGACTTTGACTATGCGAGGGATCCGATTATTGCCAGATCCTCCACAAGGGGGCACTTCGAAGGAAGCACAGCTTGGACCTCTTTATGGAGGACTGTGTCTGAGATGAAAGGCGTCAAAGTTCTGGATGTCGAGATTACTGCTAATACTCCAGATTCTTGGGGATCGGTGTTCTCGGCGTCGAAAATCTCCTCGGTGCTCGAGAAAATTAAACTTGAAAAACGGGTGGATGTTTTTGAAGTTAAAGTTAAATGGATTGAGGAGGCTGAGAGTAGTATGAAAGACCTGAGGGGGTGGTTGGAGGGTGAAGACGTTCCTTTTCGAATCATCGACTTTTAGCATAGGGAGGATTGATATGCTGGAGAAGGGTCTGTAGGGATGCCTGACATTCCCACTAGAGGGCAAGAAAGGCTTACAAACTCGTAAAACAGTAATGCTAAGCATTGACTTCTGGGAAAGCATTCCTTAGTGTTACTCCATCGACGTCCCGTGACCATCAAAAATGAGACGAGTCGACCGTCTCAATCAGCATGCCGACTCCTTGCGACAAGATATAACTATCGGCATGTCCTGTCCGAGGTAGCCCACTTCTGCAGCAGACTAGAGACATGGTGGATAAGTAACCTCCCTTGTTATTGCTTCATCTCGCTCTTCCTCCACGATCAGCTTGTTTCAGCCACAATAGACGTTAAAAGGGAGCCATATGCGAGGATCCTACAGGATGTACGGCTCTCACCGCCATCGATTGAAAATGGGGTGTGTATTTTGGTCTTCGAATGATGTTTCGCGAAAAGGCTAAGGCTCGAAGTCTTGAGTAGCAGCCGTGTTATTTTGTCGGCCACTTTCAACACTTTACTCGAGATACATATTTCTGAGAAGCTACACCCAAGTTCTTGCTACAGTACTTTCGTCTCATGTGTTGTCATTGCAATGTTCATTCAACGGAATGCTGTTCAAGTCAAGGTCTAGATTCGTTATCATGTCGATCATGACGCAGCTTCACGCGTGGGCTTTGTATTCACTCTCTGCAATAGCAAGCAAGATGGAAACTCTTGAACTCCTGTCAGAGTGGCCAATAAGCCATCAGCCGAGCCAATATCCTAACCGATTGACTGACGAGGAATTCCTTGGCTTACTGACTGGCTGAAGTTCGCTGATCAGCTAGCCAATGTACTAACATACATTAACGTAAATGGCATGCGGCATACGAATTACTAAAGTAGCTTGAAAGCTTTACTAACTTAAGAAACTTACTCTCTAAAAGGCCTTCTTCAAACCCCCTTCCTTCTACTGCGCAGCTAACAGGATAAATAGGAAAAAGCGTAACTAGTAATTACGTTACACTAATTCTGTACTAGAATAACAAGATTTCGAGACCTTTTAGCTGATCAGCCAGCTGACCTATTGGCCACTCTGACTCCTGCATTTGAGCTTCGCACTCAGTCACAAATTTACTCGTCTTCCTTCTTCAAATCTTACATACTGGCCTTCAGCTCGGAAACTTCGTGTCATAGTTTGAGCATCCAACGCCAAAGGAATGGCAGCAAACGTCCCTCATCACGATTTGGTCCCAGGAACTATTCCTCTGGTGGATATATCTGCCCAAGATGGTGGTCATATCCTCTTCCAACCACGTCACAGCAACGACCCAGAAGATCCCTTGAACTGGACCTGGGGACGTAAACAGCTTGCCAGCTTAGATTGAAAATCTTTGGTGCTTACTTGTCCAGTGTTGCTAGAGGTGTTCGGCTCTGGGATGACTTGAGTGATTACGAGAAAGGTAATTAAAATTAACCCTTTTACTCAAGCACGCTATCCAATCTCATACTTCAAAACAAGCCTCCCCATCCTCCCGCCTTAATCCCAACTTCTCCTAACCACCAGGTCTATCAACCCTCCAAACCTCCCTCGCAACATTAAAATACCCCTCATACTCCACCTCCACCTCCGCTTCCTCCCCTTCTCCCACATCCCCATGATAATGCCCACCCCGCCCACCCCCCGTCTCCCCAACCGCATAAAAATGCGTGTGCTCCATCCTCAACCCCAATCCCGGATCACGACTATGCAACGTACTCAAACACCTCATTTCCCCACCCTCATACCCTACTTCCCACTTAAAGAATTTTAACCAGTTTGACATATCTTTATCTTCTAATGGCTCCGAGGAGAAATCGGGCATGACGTGCGCTAAAATCGTTCCTTTCTTCATCAAGAAGATACCGCCTAAACTAACAACCCGTTCTCCAAATGAGGCTGCTAAAGCTTGCCTAATGCATTCTGAAAATGATTTCTGAGACCCATGTCGTCCTTTCACGACAACCTTCAAAACATCCCCCGCTTCTCCGTTACTAAGGGATAGGTTTGCCATCAACGCACAATCTGTGCTATCCCTCCAGACTGGCGTCGCGACCATTATTCCTTCTTTCGTGGTGATCTTGGCGGTTGTGGTGTTGTTCTTTATCACGGCGCCTTGAGAATCGATGGTTAGATCGGGGATTAGTTCGGAGTTTTGACCTATGATGTGGAAGGGTCCTGCGCCGGCTCCTATTGCGAATTTATTTGTTTTTTCTTTTCCCTTAACCTCCTCATTCTTTTCTTCCCCAGATCCAGATTCGGATATATGTCGAATAATATCCACCATGTCATATTTCTTGCTAAAATCAGGCAGAGGATGCAAATAGGGAGGGCCACCAATATCGATGATTGATTCTTTCCCCGAGAGGCCGGGAGATGAGAGATGAAAGGGTCTTTTCGTGAGGTCTGGACAAGGGACGATAGAGACGGAGGCGTAGGTGTAGTTTTCCTGGAGGGCGGGGGTGAGGATTGGGATGAGATCGCGGAGGGGTGGGGGGTCGAAGGGGTAGCGGGTTATTGGCAGGGTGGATATTGGAAGGGTCATGGTGATGGTTATGGTGACTATTGATGTTGTTCGGTATGCGAAGTAAGCTCTGTAATAGTTTGATGTTTACGAGTCTAGAGAACACTGGTGAGGAATTGGAGGCGGGGTTGATTGAGGTGGAAAGTCACGTGTGAGGGGTCGTTTCGGTGTCATTCACGTACATCTTCATCAGCTGGAGTTTGACAGCGTTAAGGCAAGTGACTTATTCACCAATATGGAAGAGATTTGGGACATTTTAATGTGTTATTTTCCATTATTGCTGCTATTTGCAGATAATTATACTTCTAGAGTCTAGAACCCCTGTAAATGGAAGGCATAAAGAATCATCTCATCTCGTTATCAGTTCCCAAGTAAGGTATGTATCTCATGCCCAAGACATTTACAAGATGTAGAAGATATAAGAGATATAAGAGGATCTGGGAATAGTAGCAGATTTGAGGAGCTAAGCTAAGGCATTCTAGATATAGCAGCAAATCCCATTAATGTAGACTTTAAGAGTGGCCTAAATTTATATGTAATTATAATAAAAAAACATATAATCTTAATAAGAGCTTTACTATAATAATGAGATTTATACCTATAATTATAGGCAACATATCTCATTATAATGGGTATAAATCTTATTTTAATGAGATTATATAATTATAATTATGGACTAGAAGATTATAAAATCATGGTCATGTCCTCCTTTAATACGATTATGGTGCTCCCGTAGGGCGATCTCAATTCCAGCTCAATTTAATGTGACCGGGAGCCCTTTCCCACCTCAACATCCTCCCAGTACTTCTCTGCTGAAAACATTCCGAGGTGGTTCCTCAGTAGAGAACTACTGTGCTTCTCGTGCCTCTTCCAACCTTTCAGACGTCATGCGAAAGTAAATCATAATCATCTTTCATGAAGAAAAGAAAGAGACCGTGATTATCAATCACGAGAACCAATGCACCAAAGTACATAACTCACTTCCGTCCCGCTGCCAGCTCAATAAAGCCTGCCAAAAAAACGGTGCCAAGAAGTCGTTCTTAAAAAGAGTGTACGCATACAACGTCATATAACTTCCTTTTCCATGTGCAAAGAAAAGATCGGGAACGCTAACCTTTGGCAGACTTTCCACAGGCACAGGATTTCCAAGCAAGATGCGATGTGTAGAGTATACCAGGCATTCTTTCCACTAATTGAAGAAAGAAGCCCGAGCCATAGCGGCGATAGATATTAGACAATAAATGATGTACAGTAGACTCCTCGACGACCGTGGGCCCCCGCGACAGGTTACCAGAGAAGGTTTATTCAGCCGAGCCGGAAAGAGGAACATACGGCCTGTACTGAGACTTAGTTGGCCGACTGTGATGCCAGCCGGTGGATATCTTTTGTTGGTCAGGATGGCGAATACGTTAGAGTAGACGGGGTCCGTATAATCAAACATTTAAGTTAAATCTACGGACTTGAAACTTGGATAATTAGACTATTGAAGATGACTCTTTTCTTATATCGAGTACCAGTAGCATTAAGAATCTTTGTGAGAGGATTACGTGATCTTATATCCTCACGCTGGGATTTCTAGAAGTCTCAGGCACGAGGGGTGGAACCGGGATTGCGTATATCGCAGTGACAGTCTCTTTATTATACATACATCCTCGCTTGAACATTCTTGGACATGTATTTGCCCTTCTCACCAACATCTTTTTGAGTCAATTTGCCAGGCCTACCTGCGATTTGCCACGAAGGTCGTAAATCGGTATTGATTCGTTGATTAACATGCAAGAGCTGGGATGCGGCACGAAAAGATCTGAAGTCTCTCCAATCACGAAGCGAATAAGAAGTGTTGGAAGTCTTGTGATGAAATGTATATATATCAATAGAGGGACATTATTAAATGAGAAGGACTAGGACCGCGACATCTCATTCAAGTTTGATTTTCATATACTCATGAATTTGTACAATTGTGATTAATATTATGTATATCCATCCACTCTTCCCTTCACATCATTTACTCCTCCACCATAATTCTTTAAATACCCGCACATTTTTATCCAGCTTGGTACAAGAAAGGACCAGCAGCAACATGAGGATTGATATTGCTCAAGTTGAACGCAGTATAAGTTTGGTTCGTATCGGTGAGAGCAATAAACATTGTGCCATTGATCGCTGGATCACCCTCATACGTCGAAACATCAGGTTGAATGGTCATACCGGTGTTAAGCCCAGATGACGCATCGACAGAGATGTTGGTGAGTGGTGAGTATGTGACGTTGAGCTGCGAAACCCAGACGACGAACTCGGGAGCACCAGCCATGGTGGCTGTGATGTAGGAGTTGTTGGGTCCGACAGCCTTTCCGGGGTTCTCCCACTCAAGGTAGACGGTTCGTCCTGGGAAGGAGAGGGGGATGGAGCGGTTCTGGCTGATGGCGGCTGTGCAGTCGAAGCCAGTTTCGTTCTTTCCGACACAACCTTCCCCGGCAGGAGGGTCAGAGCTAGGAGCTGCAGGGCCGAAACCAGTAGTCTCATTGAAACCTGTTTGAGTCGCATTCCAACGAGCAGAGTTGGGCTGATTGAGAACATTCAGAGCTGGGAAGTTTTGCCATACCAATCGCTTGGAATTGGCAGGGCACTCGCTGATATAAGGAGCGAGAAGAGTCCAGGCCCATGATTGTGGGATACCGGTCTCGAACCAGACAGGCATTGGGAAGAGGCCTGAAAATTGTCGGAAGATCAATTGTTGACGTGCTTCGGTGGCAATGGATTGATCGAGTAGCTGAGCGACTTCGCGGGAATCGAGGTGGGATTGGAAACCCCAGACACCGGATTCACCGAAGCGAGTGAGCTTTTGGGTGAAATCAAAGGCTTCGTGGACCGTGGTGAAGGGGTAGTTGTAGGTGCCTATTCATCATGTTAGATGGTTATCATCAAGATTCCAATGGGGGCTTACACTGAGGTGTAGCACCGCCTGGTCCACCGAGCAAGCTGGACAGGAGGGTAGCATGACCAGATTCCTGATCAGCCATGAACTCAATCAGGAATCGATCGCTAGCAGTGAGTCCAGCAACCGTGAACTCTTCCTCCGAAAAAGTAGCGAGAATATAGTGGAAGAGATCAAGCTCAATCCACTCTTGGTACAGACCCAAAAGGATTGACTCATAGTCGAAATCGGACTGAACGCGGTAGACGGGCTCGGTGCCATTGGTACCAAGACCACCAGCTGGCTGATATGGAATCGGCTGAGGGCTGTTCAAGGTACCGTTGGGGTTGTAGACCAACGCAGTCGGGTTCGGTGGCAGGATTGGGATGGCGGTGCCAGTTGGTGTGTTGCTAATAGCACCGGTAGTGGTTGGTGCTGGGCCAGTGTATGGGCCGTGAGTTGTAACACCAGTAACCTGGGAGCTCACAACTGGGAAAACAGCATTGGTAGCACCTGGGATCTCAGATTCTGGAATGCCGGCGACAGATGCGACTGATGAAACAGCTGCACTGTTGACAGACGGACTCTGCGGGTATGTATAGGGGAGGTTGGTATTCTCTGCAGAGGCACTGGAAGAGGTAGTCGTCGCAGCATCAGTCTGACGCTTCTGTAAATCTACTGTCAGTCCTGGTACTCATAATCAAATATCCAATGATGACTTACATTTGGAGCAGCAGAGGCAACGGCAAGTAAGCCAGCCACAACACCTGTTTTGAAAAACATATTGATATGTGTATCTGTTTCACAGATTGTTTCACAGAGTTGAAGAGGAGGGAAGCAGAATTGAGAAGTGGTTAATATACACAAAGGCAGCCTGTCATTGCCACGGTTCCGGAGCTTTGAGCATGACGCCTACAATGTCGAGCTCCTGTGGGGATATGAAGTAATGGGTACCGTCCCGTACTGCCGAGCACGTTGTGGACATGGGTAGCTCTTGATTCGTGCAAGGAAGAAAGAGAATTTAGCAGAATTCATACAGGGGAAGAACCCAATGACATCTTAGGATGAAGGTCCCTGCTTGCACTAGTTAGGAACACTCGAAAGAGCTCTTTCCAACAGTTTGAACTTCTTTGCTTCGGCAGAATTGATCAAGCTTTGAGATGTGAATGTTGAAGGTTCGCTGGCTTGTTGCAATTCAAATTCTCCCGTTGATCTGGAATCTCAATTCCAGATGTTCTCAACTTCTCCAACGGACATGATGCTCCGTGTAAACAAAGTGCCATGAAGCTGCATGCGGAAATATCTTTGAGTGATGACTTCAACAATTTTTGTCTTGGAAACGTCATCAACAGGGATATAGCTTTGAGCCTCCCATTCGCTTCTCCACGACCCCAACATGCGGCTGCACAAATAGAGCGACATCGCTTCTCGTTTATCTTGCTCGTACCAATCGCATTGGGATGAATGTGTTCGTGCTCCATAAGCGATCCAATATCAATCGATCGAGTATCTCAAAGATCTTGTTCCGGCCTGGGCAACTCGATGGCGGACAATATAGAAAGCCGGTCTTTGGAATCAATCGCATTTGCAAATCTGCATGGCCGCCGGATGTGGGAGTCTTGCGGCAGATCTTTGGAATCATCTTTGGAATCATCCGGAGTACCTGACTAGTTTGCGAAAAACCTTCCTGTGGTGGAACGTGAAATAGTTCTACCGTGAACGTGTAGATGGAGCTTCAAAGCACGCAATGGGCTCCTGTTCCCACGAAAGGACATGGGAACTCGAAGCGATGCCTCTGCAATGTCAATTCACAGTCGAAATGTCTAAGGTTGACGTCGAGCTGGTGTTGTAAATCGATGGTCGAGACAAAAAGGAACGAAGATTGTGACATCAGTGACGTGCATGAATAAACGGTCCGAGACATCCCTGCAACCAATTCTCTTTGCCACAAAGTAGTTCCTGAGGCTGAACACATCAAGATCTCGACCGCAAGCTCAGTTAAAGTCCGGCGGCTCGATCGTTCCGTCGGTAAACCACTCGGCTTTACGCGATGCTCAAAGTTGTCTCTCGGCAACAAAGAATCGATTTGACTTGAGTCATGTGACACTCGATGACATTTCACGAAATCCTGCTTTGTCGAAGAGTATGAGAAGCGCAGGTAGATTGGTCGAGTTCGGACGAAAGTTTCAAGTCAAGAAAGACGAGACAGTTGTTGTACTTCTCGGAGTTCCTGAGGTTTAAGTAAGAGGAAGAGGCCTCCATCATAATCGGCACTGTAAGAGCTCTCAAAAGCCCCATCATCCCAGTCATGAATTCACTCTCGTGAAGCTCTCCTGATTATTCATCAAGTCTCAGTAACGCAATTGTTCTCCAAATCCTTCTACTCCTTTCCCACAAAACTACTTCCTGGACCCCATTTATGCAACACCTCCAGCCCATGCTCCTTTACAACCTTCTTATCCTGAAAAGGTTCCAATCCCAAGGCTTCTTTATAAAACTTCTTCGCATGCTCTCCACTCGTGATCAGAAAGCTCGTCCTCAACTCAGGCCATGAATTCATCTTCTCCTTAATACATTCCATCAACCATTTCCCAAGTCCTTTTCCCTGGTATTCTGGGAGGATGAAGACGTCTGTGAGATAAAAGACTGTTGCTTCGTCGGTGACGCAACGGCCGAGACCGATTTGGGTTGGTGATGCACGACCTTTTCATCATCAGTACGTGTACAGTGCATTTCTTGAACATGGCTGAAGTATGATAGAAGGGAATGGAAGGTCTGCTGACCAGCAATTTCAGCACTCGATTGAGGCAAGGCATAGACTCCAAAACAAAGAGACTTTGACAACATAGCTTTCAAAGCCTCTGGCGTGGTCTTTTTCGTCCAGTATACGATGTCTGAATCGAAGGTTTTGTTGATGACATCGAGTTGGAGCAGCTTCTGGTCTGTCGAAATCATGAATTGATCTCTATACCAGGTAGTAGGAGAGGACATATTGAGTCGTGAAATCAGCTGAGTAGAAACAAATGCTCAATGGATGTGCAACTTTCCTCAAGTTTGACAATGAGTCAAGTTGATGCTTTGGTAATCGTGACTCGTGATGTGATGGAAGACAATGTCTCAAAGCGGCGATGCTTCCTGTAAAAGCGGCTCCGACGATGACCCCTCCTTTTCTATCTCACGCAGCCTCCTTCTCCTCATGCTCTAGAGCCTCTATAGAGGAAGATGTTTTTTTACATAATTGAAGGCTCCGAAGACATATCCTTTGAGCCCAACGACCGAGAATCTCCTCCCCATTACGCAGACCCAATATATATCTCATATGGCAGATTCGTGACGCGCCTATGTTCGGGATCAAGCAATATGGCAGAAGTTGGAGCTGCGAGGTCCCGAGATGAAATGCACAGGCTGAACGATATATCATGCAATACTATATCGAATTCTCGTGTCTCCTTTTTTTTCTCCACAGTCTGTAAAGCTCTTGGCTTTAAGCAAAATTTCTTTTGTTGGTTCTGGGCATGTTCCCCACGCGTCAACACCGGTGCCAAATGACACACCGTCTCTCAATTTTGCTTCGAAGATGAGCTTCAGGTCTTATTCATGATGATTTTTCAAGAACATCTACTCCGCTTCTTTGTCTCTACTTCTTTTTTCATTCTTGCATCATGCTTCACCACCAGTTCTGAGGTTGTGTTGGAAGCACAAGTGTACGGCGAATCATCAGGTTTCTCAATCGACGCAGTCAGAATTCCACCACCTGATCCAAGTAATGGGTCAGAAATCCCAACAGTCTCTGGATCAGATAGTCAGTAAGTACATCCTCAGCCACATCCAGTGCCTCAGTACTGACCACACACTAGTTGGTGGGTCACAATGACCGTCGGAACCCCTCCACAGCCCATCACCATGGTAGTCGACTCCGGTACAGTCGACCTCTCAATGATGTCTACGTTTATCAATCCCGCCCAGCGAGGTGCAGCACCTGTATATGATCTAAATCGATCGAGTACTGCGGTACTTGTGGAGGGCTACACATGGCGGCAGCAATACGCCGGTTCGGTACCGAATATGGGATACGTTGTTCGAGATACTGTTAGACTTGGATCACTTGTCATGACCAATTTTACTTTTGAGGTTGATAATGTTACTGCGCTTCCTCATATCAACTCACCTCCCTATGGGAATCTTGGTTTGGATCCGGATTTGAATGGGCAGCCGACGAGTCCAAAGAGAATGCCGGGATGGCTGCAGACTGTTATGAAGTTTCTCAAGCGTAGGCCGCCCTTCATCTCTCTCAACATAGCCGAATCCAGCACCTTGCGGAATCGCGCTGACCCTCAGCAGAACCAGTCTTCACAATCGACTTCCGCCGCAACACCCTAAAAGGCATCATCGACTTCGGCTACATCGACCCCAAAAAATACAAAGGCAGCATAACCTACACCCCCATAACCCAAGCAACACTCTGGTCCATCACCATCTCCGGCATCTCCATCGGCACCACCGGCACCTTCCGCTCCTCCCCCTTCGAAGTAATAATCGATACCGGCGGCGACGGGCTTGTTTTTCCTCGCTGGGCACTAGATGATTATTTCCACAACATCACGAACGCGACGTGGGATGGGGATGTGAATACTTATATGTTTCCTTGTTCGCAGATTAGCTTTTTGCCGAGTATCACGTTTGGAGTAGGGGATTTTAGAGGTGTTATTCCGGCGGATCATATTCATGTTGCTTCGAAAGCTGGTGATTCCACAACTTGTTTTAATAGTTTGAGGACGGGAGATAGGTTTATTTGGGGGACGTCGGTGGTTGCGAGTCAGTTTGTGGTGTTTGATTATGCGGGGAGGAGGGTGGGGTGGGCGCAGAAGACGATTTGATGGGGTCGGTAAGGTCATGTGAGTGGATTGAGGATGAAATGTATAGGTTGTCTGATGCTGAGGTTGGAATTAGAGTACTTTGCATCGTTCTTAATACAAACTTTATAAGGCTGTTGGGTTCGAATGTTGGAATTCTCCCTATTCCCTAGGAGCCAGAGATGAAAAGATGTTTCGCACCTTGTAATTCGTCTCTTGAAGCTGCAGCTTCAAAGATTGTTCAGAAAGCCGATGTGCTGGAATATATTTCTCACTATGCTTATTACCATACACCTGATAGCTAGTGCTTCAACGCTCTCGATATTCCTAGGCACAGACTAGTGAGTTAACAAGTGGTTGCGGATGCCGCAGCTTCTACTTCATGTGAAGGTTTTATCAGATTAGACAACTTTATTCTCTTCCCCGCTTAATGAAAGTCTGTTGAGTGTGGTAATCACGTTACAGCTCAATTGCGAATTCAAGTTTGATAATATCATAGTATTCAATTCATCAACATTATATGTAAGTTATATTCAAATGTAATGGCTCTTAGCATTTAGCATATCAGCTTCGACGACCATGCCTCGCTTATCAACCCGCTAGTGTTGACGACGTCTACCAGAAGCACTCTTTTCCATCATCAGATCTCTCATCTGGATTCAGAATTTGACACTTCACTCACTCATGGACCTGCTCTTTCCTTAAATGATTCCAGCCCACGACCTCAGATTTCTCTCAGCTCTCTTTGTGAGCCTCACCCCGCTCCCCTCTACGCTCTAATGACTATGACAGCACAAATTGTTTTGCCACGAGAGGTTCAACTTATTTTACGGCAGCTATACAGTCGGTGCTGGTAGCTGATTAGATGTCATCAGCTGATGCGAGTTCTTGCAGACTTTAACATTCCAAGTCTCCCCCCTGTCTATGCTATGGGGCTGGGAAGGATAGGGAGTAGAGAAGTGATATAGGTAGATAGAGGAGGAGACTCAGAGATGTTCGGTTGAATAAAGAAGAGATAGAGAGCTAAAAGTTGAAAGTCGAAGAGTCTTAAAAAGAGATAATCTCAGAGCTTTTGGGTAAGGAGAGAAGTGATGTAGAGGGGAGAGTTGAAACGCTGCTTGCAGTGCAATCCGTCGTCGCCTCTCAAGATGTACCGACAAGTGCCAGGGTCAGTAAGAGTCAAAAGCAGAATTATTGATATCCTATACTAAGGGAGAAATCTATATGAGTTCTTTAATCTTTATGCAAAGCATTGTACAATAGTGTGTATATTCACGTCTACCTTATCATCCAACACTGCCAGTACCCTTTATCAAGTATTATATAAAAGAATTCGGTAGAGTAGAGAAATAACATTCTAAAGATCTCATTATCATAACATTTCCTCGTTATAACGGCCATCGCCTAGTCATAAATCATTCAAGGTATCAAGACCCCACCTCTCGCAACCCACATCCGTCTCAACTCATCCACCTTCCCCTTCAAGACCTCATTCTCAACTTTCAAATCCTTCACCTCTCCCTGCAATCTCCTAATATACCTCTCTGCCAGAATCATAACCTCCGCTTTACTAACCCTCTTTGCTTCAACCTCCTCGCTCTCCTCCCCTCTTTCTTCGCAGCCAACAACATCCTCTCTTGGTAATGTAGATAAAAGACTCTCGAACTGAGAGTTGAGACGATTCCGGTATTGTTTCTCGACTTGATTGTGGTTTGATCTCGTCGTCGTAGCTCTAGAGCTGCTTGAAGCTTTCGTCCCCGAATTTGTTGGTGGAGGAGAGAAAGCACCGATGGATGAAGAGGAACGAGATGTACCCGAGGACGTCGATCGCAGAAGTGGTTTCGGCGCCGCCAAGGTTATGTTTGTTTTCGTCGGCGACAGTTGAGGGCTGTCCATTGACTTGCGACGTTTGTGCGAGTGTGATCTTGTTGTCATGGCACTGGTGGTGCTCGTCGAGGTCGATCCAGAGTTGGCGCGGCCTCGAGAGCTGCCCCATGCGGGCCGTCGAGTTCGAGGATGAGCTTGCGATGGCTGCTCGGATTGTGTTTGCGCATTGAACGACGATGTGAGCGGTGATATAGGGGTTTCGAGTCTCATTCCTTGGTGCTGCGGGGACTCTTCTTTTTCGGCATCGAATTCATAGTCGAAGTGCGGGTACTCGTCGATCGATTTCAGGCTTACGTACGAGGGATCGTTCTGTCCTGTAGAATTCAGACTGCTGTACCCAGTCTGGTAGGTACATGGATCGGTGAGGAATGGATTCCTGGAAGTGAGTGCTTCAGATTGATATGCCGCATTCCAACCTCCTTCCTGAAAATTATTTCTGCCTGCTGTGTTTGGAAGGTCCGCAAGCGATGAGCTCAAAAGAGGACTTTGGCTCCATGGGACTGGTGGAAAATATGCTGATCTAGACGGCGAGGTGTTGACTTCTGGGTTGACATTTAGGTTTAAGTTGAACGTGAATTGATCAAAGCAGGGATGCTGCTGATTGGCGGGGTGAACCTGCGAATTTGTTAGATGTAACCCGTTCAATTTGGATCCAAGTCTTGCCTGCCCTTCATTCGTCGACAGAATATCGGTGTTCGAGATTTCATCGTCAAGCTTTTTATGATCGTTGGAGCTCATTTTTGCGACTTTGAAAGAGCTTTCACTGAGGAAGGCTTCTTTTTTCGGTTTCTAGGAAGAAGAAACCGAGTCGCGACATCAGCAACTCAAATATATATATGTTGGCGCCGACCCACTTCATCAAGTTTCCATGTTCATCTTCAATCTGCCACGAATCCTCGGTTGAGTATTGTAGATCCGACACTCCTATATAGAGTAGACCTCCTATAGTAGCCCACACCGGTGGCTATGATAACGTTCTTGATGTGCAGCTACGAGGATGTGTCTTTTTCTATGCTCCGGAGCATTCACAGAAGGAAGCTATAAGCGACAACGAAAGATATGACATGCATCAACTACCGCCAAGAGGAACATCGAATCATTCTCTATGATAATGACTCAAATCCACGCTCGGGATTCTCGTGGTGGCGGTCGCTTTCGAATTAGCAGCCAAATGCGGGGATATTACTCACTTCATCTTGCCACAATTTTGGGACTACTTGAAAGCTGAAGCATCCAATGCGAAGTATGGATATCTTGAACGGACCAGAATGTCCTAGATACGAGAAGTGCGGATTTCATGACCATCGAGGTCCTTTAATAATCAACATCAAGGATTGTCGATGCTGTAGAACATTCGAGATTTATAGCACCGCACCCCACATTTCACTGCACAGCCGCAGAAATTCGCCAACCAGAAGCTGATTCAGGGGCCGCATAACGATTTTGGGGTGTGAAGAACCTTAAATACCCGAAGGTACAGTATTTGAACCCTGTACGAAAGTACTTGAACGGAGGTAACTCCGGCTCAATTACTGCTCTTCGATATGCTTCAACTTTTGAACCACGTAGCCTTCGGACTCCAGCGAATGACAAACTTTGTTTCTGGTGACTCTTAAAGGCTTGGGAAACACTTGTCATCTGTTGGTATCGGCTTTGGTGCGCGGGAATCTTGATATTTCTGATAGTCCCGTTCCATTGGTCCCTTAGCACTGGGTGGTTCAAGCTGATTTATCTTTACATGGTCAAGAAAAATGGCAGATATTCCGAAAATTATTAGTCACGCGAACAGTGTCTTAGCGCCCACTTAACTCTATCGAAGCTTGATAAAGTCTTGAAGATAACAACTAGACGTTAGTAAGCAGATTGAAACTACTGGTTTGTCTGAAGAGATTTGCAGTAGATCTTCCTATTCATTCCTTACTATTTTTCAATGCGAAAACGCCCCAAGTTTTCCAGTATCCATGCCATTTCTTTATTTAACAATCTCTTCTCTAAATGCAAATCAAAGCATCCACTACTCCCTACTAAGCACACTTATGCATGCATTTCCGTACGCGCAAATTAAATCTGTCTGTCTCTCACAGCCAGACTTCAGCTACCTATCACAATACTGTCACGCCCATCATCTGACCTCTATCCCGCGTCGACACAATTCCGCCTCAATGATTTCCACAATATTTTCTAAGCCACATCCCCGAGCAATATCTAAAGCTGTCATGCCATATTCATTCTTCAAGCCCAAATCGATATTTGGGTGTTTCAACAGTGCTACAACATTCTCTCTCGAGCCGATATTGGCTGCTTCCATGAGCGGGGTTCGTCTTTTCGAGTTTGCCAAATTGACATCAATATTAGGATGAGCCAAAAGGATCTCAACTATCTTGGGATCTCTCCTGCGAGCAGCAGTGTGCAAAGCACTCTCCCGATGTATTCCCGTGCATGCATTTATATTACTTCTCCGATGATCCGTAAGGTATTGAATACCCTCAACAAACTTCATGACGATTGCCACCTGCAGAGGGGTATAGGTATCCCGAACAAATGGATTGCTGCACACATTCACATCAACTGTTTCGTCTGAGCCCAAGAGTCCCATTATATCAACGTCGGACCTAGTAACAGCTAGTGTAAACGGGCTATGGTTAAGTTTTGCTGAGAAGTAATTTGCATCGGCTCCATGAACAAGCAAGTACTCAACGGCCTTAAAGTGACCATTGTAAACCGCTATTGTCAACGAATTATAGCCGATATTGTCCAACCTGTTAATATCGACCCGCTGACAAGCTATTAAGTGGCGCAACGCTTTAATATGCCCGTGGGACGCAGCATAGAAGATAGGAGCTCTACCGAGTAGATCTGGGCTATCGACCTCGATGCCATCTTGTGCAAGCAAAAACTTGCACATGTCCCAATCCCCGACCGCGGCGGCGTAATGTAAAGGCTGTTGGCCCATACAATTCTTCTTTCCAACAAGTCGGGGCCACGGCTCCCCTTCTCTTAGCAAGGCAAAATATCTTTCTTTGATGAAGGATATCGCTTTGGGGTGAGTCGTGTCTACCTCGCAAAGCTCATGAAGCATTGAGCGCCCGAGAATGTCCTGTTCCTCGTTGAGACTATAACCGAAAACCCTACCCGAAAAGACCCAAACAAGTTTCTGAGGCGACGAATTCGTCTTGTCCAAAAGGATGTGACTTATCGTGCGTCCCAGACAGTCGGCCTTCCAGCCCACATGTTCGAAGACATTTCTGTCTCCCAATAATAAATTTTTCATGGCCAGATCTTCCGAAATTGGTAGTGGATGCCGTAGTAGACTTGGAGGCATTTCGGCAATGGAATTCTGCCATAGGTCGGCTTGCAACAATGTTTTTGTGACTGTATCACCAAATTCCTTTTTTAAGTTCATTAGGCTCTCCCAATCTCTTTGCCATGCTTCTCCAGCTTCGACATTTGCGTAGTCGACATTAAAAAAGTATTCAATCATGAGCGTATTCTGAGCAATCATGGCGTGCCCAAAATCACCCGAAGACTTCAGAACTTCGACTTGATTTCTATGATTTATGATGACTTCGTTACAGCTATCATACTTGTGACCGGGACGTCGGTAGCCTGAGATTTGGTGTTGACTTTGAGCAAGAATGGCGGATAGCATTGCCTGTATATCCACCGGACCAGCACGCAATTCGGTCAGCAATGACAATTGCCGACGGTAGCTTACAACGAAGCACTCAAAGTCTCGACAGTCATCAAGCCCTGGAGTTTCATCCCAAAACTCGGCGAACAGGTTCTCTTTGTCGAATAGAAGGATCAACCTCTTTTTCAGTCCTTGAAGTGTCTCAAGTGCTTCGTCCAACATGCGACCATAGCTCACGCGATTTATCCTTGACAATGGTGAGTGAGTGCCAACAGTATGAGTTCAAGAATGTCCACAGGATAACATACCAGTCGGTGTAGAAGAGTCCTGATCCTTCTTCAGCAACATCATGAACCCCAATTGGTGGACTTGGATGAAGTTCTCCAAGCTGAG
Organism: Helotiales sp. EF0021; assembly: GCA_000292665.1. NCBI lineage: Eukaryota > Fungi > Ascomycota > Leotiomycetes > Helotiales > Helotiales sp. EF0021. Next base: position 174,107 of record AIET01000400.1, read on the forward strand.
GAGTTCTTGACTTGCGCGGCCTTCCTCCCTTCTTTGTGATTGGTGCTGAACAGGGCAAGTCTTTCAGAATACAACGTTCACACTTTTGGGCCGGCCAAGTGCGGTCTCTTGGTGAACACTATCACGTGGTATTAGCTGATTTGTCAAACTGGTCAATACTGGAAGCACATAAGATGTGTCATTTCCAAGCTGGAAAAGATACAATAATTTAAACTGATGCAACACCCACCTTCTGCTTGTCCATCCTACAGTTTTCGCAATTAGAATAGTTCAGTTCTCGAGGGCGCTTCCTAGGCAGCAAGCCAGTTTGTTCATGCCCGGAGAGGTTCAGGGAAAGGAGGTTTGCCACGGGTTGAGATCGAGGTGGCCCAGCTTTAGACACCAGAGGCGGAAGAGGATTTGTGTGGTGACGTCCAGCCATCTGAGCGTGATTTGCGTCGCCAGAAGTATCCATGTCGAACTGGCCCAAAGCAGATGAGGAGATTGAATGAGACATTGAGGCTTTGTCTTGGTAATCGTTCGCGACTTCTGCTCATGTGGTACAATTGGGGTCGAAGACAAGCGTGCGTGGGAACAGTCTCTTATGAAGTTAGCCAGTTGGGACTTTTTCGCACATTTCAGTAAAGGTTCTAAAAAAGCAAGCAGAGCGTCGCGTACTGTAACACAGACAGCTCAGCCTCAATTCAGCAGCATGCCGATCCAGCCCGATCGAGCCTGGTCACTTGCAGCCCTCTTATCGGGCTGGCGACCCTGACCGAGCCTGGTATCTTTCCTCCCTTCCAGGTTGGTGCTGCATGCTGGATTGGTGACGCAGACCCCTTAGAAGCATTATCCATAGCCAATGGCACTTTTCGCACCTTTTTCGCACATTATGCATGCTCCGGACCCGTGGCTTAACTTCCCTCCGCGCTTGTGACGCCGAAACAGCCACAGAAGGCACCCATCCAGTAGGCATTTCTCGCACTTTCACATCCTGGTTCTGAACTCCGCCCGTTCTTGAGACGGGGTCGTGTCACAAAGGCCAGCAACCAACACATCCCACCGCACGTTTGCGCACTTTATCGAGGTTACTGGTTTTCTTCGAAGAAGTGGTACCTTACATATCAGATGGCGGGACATGACATGCAACGGCAGCAGTGATTCCACTCGCAACTTATCGCATATTTAAGAACATTGACGTGGGTGAGGCTTCCGATAATAGCTTGACCTCGAAATCCTTCTTTGGCAAAGCCTGACCCTCTCGCACTTTACCGCACATTATGTGCAAGAGATCTTCGCGTGGACCGCTCCTGCAATATATCGCAGCATCCCGACAACTCGTAAGCTGCTGGAAGGAAGCAAAGCCTCGAGGAGACAGCGAGGAGTAGCTATAAGATCCTCGATGGAGCCCAGAAGGTCATAGATTCATCACTTCTACTATGAAAATCATTTAAACACTCGAACACTGTTATTGTTCCCAGACCACCTCATCTCCATCAAAATCTGCCATGGCTCCACCATACCTACCCACGACGATGTCTTCCACCAAGAACTTGCATCACATGATGAACGCAGCACTCAACACAACTTCTTCACGGACGATACCAGATAACTCAGCCCTCCTAACACCCCTCAACAACTCTTCGCCTCCTTGGCAGCTCCAAGTCAGCTTTGGAATTCTCGCCACCGTTCTCACGGTGGGAACCTTGGTCGTAGCAGTCTTGCACTTGCAAAGAGGTCAAGCTAGAGCGTCTCAATCGGGTGCAGAAGGGACAGGGGCTCCTGCTGCTTCCACCATTGGAGATGCCGATGAGATGTATGTTGCAGGGCCGATAGACACCGATGTCTCAGTTGAAAGTGGTACTGAACTAGGTCCCATATCCGGGTAAGCCGTCTCCGCTCGCACTTGCATGCAAGGCTCTCAAGTCTTGGGCTGACTTGGACTTAAGAACTAGTGCCGCGGACGATGAGGCCGTTCAACCTTCGGCCGGTCTTTGATATGACATCTCTCACTCTGATTGGAAGGAAGGTGGATGATTGTTGGAAGGGAATTGAAAGAACGATGGCGAGTTAGAAAGAAGGAAGAGTTAGCTCTCGTAGTCTTGGCTGGGCTCGGAGGCGACTTGGAGTTGGGGTACATCTAATACAGTTGAGTACAATATAGGACATTATTTTCCCTTGAAATAAGAGACAAATGCTGCCTTAAAGAGCTTCCTTTCACACCATTGCCCATGAGAAGATGTCTATCAGAAAGTCGCTCCATCACACTCCCCTGAAAACTCTAAGCGAAGTCCACTAGGCCCCTGACTTAGCGAGTCTCTGGACCCACACCACAATTAGCTCAATAATTCATGAACCATGCTATGTCAAATGTATGATCATTGTCAGCGTGCGCGATTCTTCTTCTAGTCCTCGAGACTTCAGTTTTTCTGATTCCGTCCTGTATTTACGAGTCGTTGTAGAGTTGCGGGGTTCCGAAGTGCGGGATCATTTGCGCTCTCCAGAAGGCGCATGCCCTAAAATTCCCCTCGCTTCAGCGTTCACGCCTATTGCGCCGACTTTGACGTTGACAACGTCTGTTTAGGGACTGGGATTGTTCTTCGGCGAGGATAGCGTTCTCTCTCAACATTTGTCCTTCTTATAATATAGTAATTCGGAGAAATCTCAGCGTGCGACGAAGCCATCACATTTCACCCAAGTCACATTCTCAGAAGGTCACTCTGCCATGCATAGGAAAACGTGGAAAATCATTATGCCTTTGTTAACATCAATAGCATAAAACTCATCTACTCATAATGGTTCCCGACCCTCGGCCACTCAACGTCCCAACTAGTAAAACTACAATGTCCAGGTAAGTCCCCATCCTGATGACTCAAAGCACCCCACATAACCCTCTTCTCACTCGCTGCCTCATCTCCATCCGGTCTATGACACGCTGCACTGATCGCGAAGCTGCTGTTCACAACCAACGGCATAGCAGATTTATAGCTTCTGAACTCATTCCATATCAACACTGCTAACATGATAGCAGAGACAAGAATTGCTGCGAGGATGGCTTTAGGAGAGTACCCCGGGACGGTAAGTGTATTTCCGGTAGGTTCAAAGAGAGTGGAGGAAGATGTAGGGAACGTGGGTGCGCCCGTACGGTCAAAAAATGAGATCCGTACCAAGAAGAGGGATTCGGATATTATCCAGTGTACTAAGCCACTGCCAACAAGAAGTGGTATAGAGTACAAGTATGGGAGCTGAAGCCAGTAGGTGCTTCTCTGTATCCCTACGGGACTGCTGACTCGAAGACTCTTTCGTTCCAGAGCAAAGTCCGTCCACTCTACCATTCCGAGCATGGCGGTGTAGGAGCGGTTGTAAAGGAAATAGAGGAGTGAGAAGTAGATCTGAGGCGAGTTGGCTATCATGACCATTTTGAGGAGGAGCCAGCCAGATTCGGAGGTAGGATCTTCTTCGCTGTTAAGGAGAAGTAAGGTGGAGGGGTTGGTGGAACCGAAGGAGAGGGAGGAGAAGGATTGGAGGCCAAGTGATTGCGTTCCTTTTACAAGCATTCCTATGCCGAAGCCAAGGACCGTGAGTACACTGAGTATCTGTCAGCCAAGTGCACCCTTGGGGTCAGCGCGGGAGTCTTACAGTATGAGTAAAGTCATCCAAGTTCCACGCGCCACATCACTCCACCGTTTCGGCTTATCAGTCCAGAGCTTCTTCCTTGCTCTATCAATCTCGGTCCCTTCACTGAACTCATGCCTCTCTGCATTAGGTCCTACTATCAGACAAAGCCCTTCTGATGTAACATCACAATCGTTCAGAAAGGAGGCCACTGCATCACCTAGTACTACTAAGGGTGGTTTCGTGAAAGCAAAAATGGTGGAAACCATGCAGATGAACTTCAAGACATTGCAGACAAGAACGATGCCCATCAGGTATACTGAGAATTGCACCTGACACTTCTCTGGCACGATTTCATTGAGACAATAGTCTACTTCGTAAGTCTGATTCTGGAGTTGAGAAGCGATGGTCCATTTATTGGAGCTTTTGAGATTCGAGCGCGCTTTGGTGATGTCGCAAGTAAGATCAAGACCACCTGATGGGACAAAAGCTTTGGGAGTTGCGTCGTTCATCTTGCCTTCAACGGCCAAAGTGGCCGATGAATCGTTGACGGTAGAGCACATCCAAGCGGAAGGGTTCCAATGCACGCCACCCGTTGTGGTTAAGTCCGCCTGCCAATTTCTGCTATCAAGCACTGCTAAAATGGACCCGTTCTCTGCTGTCTGGCGTGAGGAAAATTCGACCGGAGACTTGACAACGATAAACAGGTTCCGCTGGTTGGACAGAAAGGTGGCGCTGTACTCTTGCATGCAAGTTGCTGCGTCTAGACGCTGCATATTGGAATTCTTCGATTGCTCGTATAGGTTCTGCGCGAAAGAGAGGAAAGCAGTGGAATTGGAGAATGGTTTGACGGTCTGGCCTGTAAAATCACCTTCTAAATAGCCTTCTAGGGACCTTCGATAGTTGCTATAGGAAGAGTCCGACATCGTAATGTTTCGTTTCGTTCCTGTGTATCCGGCGAAGTCAAAGCCATAAAAGGAGGAATATCCACCACTGGATTCAACATTGGCAAGGTTGTCGTCGAAGATGTCAGATGTCAAGAAGTCAGGAGTGACAACCAGGATATTGTACATGTTGGTTTGCCGTGTTGAGAACACGATCGAGTTCCAGCTGGACAATGTCAGTGTTCAGTCCCGCCCCTCATTTTGGGGCAATGTAAAAACAACTTACACAAAGTGCAAGGGCCAAGTACTTAGAAACAGTACCACAAACAACAGAACTCTTCTCTTCGGGAGATACGCCAAGTTCTTCATGTTCGTCAATCCAATACTCAACCACTTTCCCCTCTTATGAGCCCGATCAACCTCCTCCCTCGTAGGAGAGTTCAAACACTGCATCGCGTAATTACTTGCCCCTAGCAACGCCGTACTCAATACGTTGATAGCGATATGCAGGAAGATATTCAGTCTGGAAGCTTTCGTACAACTTCCTTGATACAAGGTTGAGACCCCAGCTTTGGTCTCGCATCTTGTGACAACAACTATAAGCCATATTACATTTAGGACGAGGACGGATCCGGATAACGACGTGGTGAGGAGGAGGGCTCGACGCCATTGTGGTCTTCGAGGTTTTTTCTTTGAACTGGTACTATGGTTGTGGTATTCTGGTGGTGGTATCAATGCTTCGGACGATGTTGCGGTACTGAGTGGCGCATAATCAGTTGTCAAAAGTGTCTTCCGACCAAAGGGATTATGCAATGAAAAGCTATATGTATAAATCAGTTGTGAGATGAATGAGAGATGGTTTCAGAACACGATCGTACCTGTCACCGGATCTCGTTTGCGATATATCCTCATCTCCATAGTGGCTTACGTTGAGCAAGGGGTATTGCTGGTCCTTGCTGCCACCACTTTTTCCTGGAATTGCATTCTTGATAGACGACAAGATAGAGCTCATAGTACCGACTGCATTGTGGATCTTTAAACTGATCAGGAAGATGGATCCGAGATCTGGTGGATGCACAACCTTAAATCAAACCTGAAGGATCGTCGTGTGGCTGGTGTATGCAGGACTGCGGCACGGGAAGGCTTTCTTCATGTCTCGTCCCGCGACATAACGCCTGGAAATTGCTGCTTTTCAACATTTGATTCAAAATATCCTCGTGTAACAACAGAATATTCAGGGTGTTAAGGGACTTTTGGATGATATCTATTCACGGATGCGACAAAATACGAACTATATATCTGTGTTATGTGTTTTCCACGAGAAAAGCTCCCAGTGCTCCCTCAAAGGCTTCATCTGCCAAGCGGGAACATTCCCAGGCGTCTGTCACTATTTATAGGCTCCGACAGGGAACCAACACTAAGGCGGAGGGTAGTAGCCCGCGATACGCGAAAAGCTTCGATTTCTTGTTTCTACTCCGGATCGTGCAGACCAATCGCATTATCTCATGTTCCTTCCTCCCAGACATATTTTCTAGTCCAATCCCCAGCCTGTATTTCGTGTATCATATCTATCATCGCTTCGTATCTCATCTTTAAACTACCCTCTCAAATCCAGGGCGCAGGACCACCAAGTTTATTGACAAAACTATGATTTGTACCGGCATCAACAGGAACTCGATACTTCTCCGCGTCTGGCTCGAGATCCTCCTTTTATGAAATATCAGTATCATGTTCCTTCATTTCTATAATGCAGGACAACTCACCTTCTTCAGACTCACTCCCTCATTATAGCTTCCTCCAAAATGTCTAGGTTTCTTACCCGTCTCCATCTTAACACCTTGTCTTGTATGGATACTCGCATCTCTATCATGGAAATTAAAAGGTGTAAACATAACCGAAGAGGATGATGTATGCATCAATGTATTCGGGATATCAGAGGAATGAGGAACATGGTGAGTTCCGAGGTTAAACCAAACCACTCTGCCATCTCATCATCAGCCGGTGTTACTCTCGAAAATGGAGCGGAAGCACTCACAAGTCATCCTGCACGATATCCTCGCCATCCACAAACTTACCGAAATCAACAATAGGATCAAGAGGGGACAGGGCATTGAGCGGACTCGAAGATCTCGGCTCGGTGTCTTTCCTCTTCAGTACCCAAAGATCTTGGCTCGCAAACTCAGCTGATTTGCCTTGCGTTGTGGAGTTCAGAATAGTAAGGTGGACTGGAGCACCGATTCCAGTCCCAGGTTGGACTCTATATCCTCTTTTCTCGCCCCACTTGTTAGTCTCGTTCATGTTCATCACTATGAACATTTCCCCCGAGTTGTGAGGCCAATCGATTCCCGCCTCTGTTTCGACAACGGTCTTAGTGAGATGCATTGTGTTTCGAGGAGTCGTGTTCTCGTCGTCCCATGGATAATCTGTTGTTAATGGCTCAATACCGATGCGAACCATCGTATTTTCTGTGCCCACGATGTCGAGATCGGCTTTGAAGTTAATAACATGATCATGCATACTCGTCGACAAGGCTTCGTTGATCCGGAATCCATATTCATCTTCATTCGCCTGATTTCCTGTCCAGAAGGCTCCGAATATGAAACCCGATGCTCGGACCTTGACTTCGATCGTGCCATCTAGGTAGAAGATATAATCGAATGTATAATCATAATTCCATACTGTGCTCACAAATCTGACAACCAGATAGGTGTTGCGAGAGATAGAAACCCGTCTATCTGCAGTATGTCGTTGAAGTGGGTGATCGGCTGTATATTCGAATACACATATGCTATTTCTGTTGATCTTGGAGAAATCGCCAAAGTGGAACTTGGTATCGAGAAAGGTTGCATAGGCGGGACAGTCGTATCCGGGGACTAGATCATACATATACATTCCCATGTATAGGAATGTATCCAGGAACTCCTGACCACCTTGCATGGGATCATCACCTGCGTAGTGAGCCAGCGCTTCTTGCATACCGAGTTCGTACATGATTGTATCGTCATTGAAGCGGATGTCGTGAAGAGCAAGACCTGTATCTGAGGATGTTGACATGTAGAATTCAAACCCCATCCAGGAAATGAATTTGTTGTCTTTGTCAATTCTGAAGCGTGCGCCGTGAGGTTGTATCATTGTTGGTGATGGCATTTCGCGGCCTGGTGGTGCGGAGTCGAAATCCTCAATGTCGTTCCAATGTCCATCGAGGTTAAGGCGAGTTTTCTTGAAGTCTGAGGACGACATGGCTTCTCGAAATGCGTCTTCGTTGGAGTACATTTTGTTGTTGTAGTACCATTGAAGGGTCTTCCAATTCTCGGGGTCTCGTGTAGATACATCTATGAAGATCAGTAACTGGATGTTGGACACTAGGTTATCACTTACTAAGCTGAATGTAAAGTCCTTGAGGCAACAAAGAGTGTGCATCTGAGTTGAAGCCCATACGATACATTTGCATCCAGAGCATTAAAGAGTCGTTCTCGACATAATTTATTCTGGCAGCAGCTCTTATATCGTCCGGCTGAAGTGGATGCTCTAGCTGTCAAATCCGTCAGTCAATTCCTTGCACGAGTGCCATCGCGCTTACGTCGTTCAATAGGTCCTCTAAAATGTCCATGATACCTTTAGCGAATGAAGTGGCCCAAGCCTGCAACTTGTCCTGATCTGCTAGCGGGTTGACAGCATAGTTCCGCGCTGAGCTATAGCAAAACTCAAGAGGCATTATCACAGTCTCTTCCGTGATCGGTAAAGGTCCAATCTATCAACTTTAGTAACCACCAACACCATGGAGCAAGATTAGCACGTACCATATAATTCACAACCCTCGCCTCCTTGCTCGCACCTTGTTCAACAACAGCACGTGCCCACCTCTTGGGAGCCCCAGATTCTCCATCAAGATAAGATAGGACATCAGATTTGTTAGGTTGTAAGACTTCCACAAGAAGAATAGCATTATCGTCACTGCTTCAGATTAGTAGACAATCCTCACAACCTCAGAATATCTGACCTCGACGCCTTGGCCGAAACTGTCAAGTTCAAACTTGAGGACTTCAGCATGAAATCGATCACGCTGCTAGCTTCATCCTCACTCAGATCAGACCAGACATTCTCTCTGGGTGCCCTGTAGACTGTCTCATCTGTGATATGAATTGGGAAGAAGCTCGTTTTCACATGTGTGATGAATGGTAAAGAGGCTGCTATCACGAACAAGACAAAAGCGACAACACCCGATATCTTCAGCCAAAGACGAGATGACATCTTAGCAATGTGACTTTGAATGGATATGAGACATGGAAGATCAAGATGGAATGGTGACAATCAAAAGATGGGATGAGACATGGGTGGATTACCCCGAAATCCACTACTGCTTATCTCCAACAGGGATGGTGGGGTTGCGCTCGCTAAACTTTAGGGCAGGGCCTCGCATGCCGCTTGGCGACCCTCATGATATCTCATCCATCACAACATGCTGTCGAGATTTCTTTTGCAAGTATGATCAGCATCAACATCGAGTTGATATTTTGTGCTATGAGTATATCTACATCTTTGTACTCTATTGCTACAGTGGAAGTGCTGTGGACCCAACTGATCACAACCACCAGAACCTAGACTTTTCCTACCCTCATCCTAACCCACCAAACCGATGAATTCCCTTGATACCTAAACTCTTCTTCTCTTTCTTCGGATCCGGCGTCGAAGCTCTACCATCCTTCCCAGGTTTTTCTTTATCCTTATCACTTCGTCCAACGTTCTGCACACCACCTGATGGAATGTAAGAAGATGCACCTGTCGGAGCATAAGGAGGAATTGTATTACCTCGACCATATCGCCTTCCCTCGCTCTCCGGCTTGATCTTCTCCTTCTCCTTCTTGGAACGGCTATCAGCACTACCACTGTCACTTGCCTTGCCAGTGCCAGAGGGTGATATCGGATCAGGGTTGAACGGTTGGGGAGACTGGAAACGATGGACCTGTCCAGAACTAGGCGATCTTTCCGGGGATATTGCGCGGACTCCTGTGTCTATCGTCGGTCGTCGAGGATAGTATGACGTGCTCTGCTGATTGTCACCCTTAGGAGACCATCGCATCTCCGAATTAGAGCTGGCAATAGATGGACTAGAACTGTCACGCAGAAGTGGCTTCTGGGAAGAAGGAGACGATGAAGTTCTAGACTCCGCAGTGCTGACAGCGCTGTGAAGGTAAGCTATTGGTGTTGGTGCTTCGGAATGGTCGTAAGGGTGTGGGCGATATGGTGAAGGGCTGGAAGGCCAAGGGCCAGCTAGGGATATGTCGTCTGATAGGAGAGCACCTTCATTAGTGTCAAGTCTTCTAACACGGTCCCTCAATTCCAAGACCTCTGACTCAAGAGACGTATACCGATCTAGAAGACGATCGTATGCGCCGCGATGTCCTCGGTCAAGCTCATCAATCCGTGTGCGTGACGCTGCTAATGCTGAGTCAAGCCTCTCTTCAGCTAGTTGAGCCTTCGCTTCTGCACGTTGGTAGTCAGAATGGCGTTTCTCATAGATCAAGGTATCGCGCTCCTGATTGAGAGTGTCTAGCTCTGTCTCAAAAGCTTCCTTCGCTGCAGCAAGCTCACTGTCTCGGGACTGCAGCTCCATTTCTAGGATTTGCATACGATTTAGCGCCCTCGTCTCATTCTGCTTGGCCTTATACGCAGCAAGTTCTTTGGCCTCGTACTTAACGACCTTACGGCTCAAGTCTTCGACCTCAACACGAAGGCGTTTAAGCTCGTCGAGACTATCCTCAACACTTGCCACTTTTTGCTGAGCTTTGAGTTCCCGAGACTCCGTTTCCACGATAATGTTCTTGAGCTTGTTGACGGCATCTGTGGCTTTATCGAGTTCATGCTTTAACTCGTCCCTTTCCTTGTTCCATTTTCTCTGCTCTTCACGCAGTACGCGCAACTTCGAAGTGACCTCACCCTCCCAGCTTCTGCTGTGATTCTTCGATTTCTCATGCTCTTTCTTCATCTGCAAGTTGAGTTGCTTAGCACCATCAAGCTTGGACTTCAGCGTCCGATTTGAGTTCAAGAGATTCTGAGTTTCAGCCTCGACGCGTGCCTCACGGATCTGCTTCCTACGCAGTTGTCCTATGTGCGACAAGTGCTGTTGCTTTAGATAGCGCTCGAAGTTCAGATCGTTCTTGAGTAACTGGATCTCTCGTTGAAGGTACGCGACCTTGAGAGCTGGGACGGTATCGGTGGTTGTTGGGTTCAAGGATGGTGAACGAGGAGCGCTGTCCCGGGAGAGGCTCGTCAGGTATGCATCGACGTTCGACTCCTGGTGGTTATTCGAAAGGGACAATGATGCTACCGAATCGTTGGTGAGAGCCTTATAGATGCTTCCTCGTGCTGATTTATGGGTTTGCGTGTTCAGCATATCAGATAGGCGATTGTTAGCCGGAGACCCAAACCTCTGGGGAGGAATAGTAGGGCTATCAAAATGATCGTAAGGACGTAGTGAAGGTGAGTCTGTGACGGATGGCATGGACTGGCTAGTCTGGGAGAGCTTCCGGTGCAACCCTGATGAGCGAGTGACTTCAGGAGAAGCGACAGCAGTCAACTGGGTATTGCGCCAACTTGTGTGTCGCGACTGGAAGGGCGTAGCTGCTTCAGAGTCAAGAAGCGAGTGGTCTGGGACATCTGAATTTGCCTCGCCCTTCGTAGGCGGGCCTCGAGATCGTGTCATATTTTGGGGTCCCTCCTCACTTGGCACATAAAGAGCCATGCATTCAGCGACAACATCTGCTGCTTCGCTCTTCGAGAAACGATCCTTATCCGACACCTCAGATTCGATGGTCAATCTGAAGAAGTTTGGATGGAGTAAGTGGACTTGTCGAAAAGGTTCAGACCTATGTCGAATTTCTGCAGGCTCAATATCGAGATCATCAGCACCAGGGACATTGGCATGCCGAAGATATCTCTGTGGCTTTCGGATATAGTCCATGAAATTAATTGGATAGAGACCATAAAGGAAGGTGAAGTAATGTAAAAGCTCTGGTACAGAATCGTCCTCAGACTCGAGCAGAAATGAAAGCTTGTCCCATCCATTCCCAGTAGCTAAGTTCTGCTTGTACATCGAGTCAGAATCCTCCTTGGTGTCCAAGTCCGACCTAGGCAATATGTCTGCTGCTTTCCTTTCTCGGTCCCAGAAAAGCAACCGACTATATATGTTGAAAAGTGCAGGCAAATGCTTCGATGCAGTATTGGGTATATGTGGCAGAAACATTATCAAAGCCGTGATTGCCAGGGAAATTGCTCTCGTGGACGTGTCTATCTGTAGGCATTGTAGAAGGTTATCGAAGAGAGGTGTTTGAAGGAGCTGGTGGAGATGTGGAGGTTGGTGTCGGAAGAATTCGCATAGGAGGGAGAGAGCAGGTATTCTACTACTCCTTTTGACGAAGGCTTTGTTTATGGCATTGAGGAAGTCCTGGGTCATGTTAGCATACTAATAAACTGCTCCTCGTCCAAAGCCCTCCTTACCTTTGGTCTCTTCTTCCCAAACCCAATCATGATTGATTTGATCTGTTTCGACACAAACAACGAATGCTCGTCATATCCTCCAGCTGCAAGCTCTGCCTTCTCCAACCATGTTGCCAGGAGATTATCTGCCACGGCATCACTGGTAGCTCTAGCATCTTCTAATCGACAAGCCTCTTCTTCTTCGTCATATGCCAGGATATCCAGTAGTGAGTCTCTAGCTTCCAGTGCCAGCCCTTTCTCTTCCCCCAAATGTATCGTCACAGGCGTTGATAGCTTGTCCCACCATTGTAGCGATCTGCCAGAGCCTCGGAGTGCAGGTTTGAGAGCTCGTAGTATTCTGAGAAAGGGTGCCAGACGTGTTGGGTGGTCGAGGAAAGAGGATTGATAGACATTGAAGAGCTCCTCCTGCAGCTTCTGCGCGTCTGCTTCGTCGGGTGGGGAGTGTTTCTCGAGGTAAGTGGTTATGATTTGGAGGAGGTCATCTGGTAGAGGTAATGAAAGATTGGTCGACGAGCTGGTGATAGCTTTTGATAGGTCCTTGAGAGACCTGTAACTTCGTTAGTTGCATTCGCACATATAAATAGGTGCAGAACTGCACTGACCCGGATGACATCTTTGCGGTGAGAAAGCAAGTCTGGGATGCTGCTTGGAGACAAAGCTTTTCAGGGAACGCGGGGTTCAGGTTCTGAGCATTGATTCAGACGATTGAAATTGGCGCGGGTATGCAAGGCGCCGCTGACTGGGACGAATGATCTCCTTGGCCACCACTTCACCACGCCCGTTTCGGAGCTATGAAGCTCAATTCATCGGCGGCGAGTTGTCGTGATGTAGGACAAAGAGAATCGCGAGCTTCGGATCCTTGTTGCGATAGCTGAAAGCTGTTATCGCCGATAACGCCGATAACCTTCGATGTCACAGGTAACCAGTCTCAATTCACCATCAACACCGCATATATAAAAGCAGGTAGGTATCTTCATAATGTTATCTTTCAAGTCTCAAGTCTTTCTCTTGTCGTTATCAGAGCCCTTCCTTGTCTAGTAACCACTCTGCATCCTCTTTGCTAAGTATAAGTCAACACCTCAAACATCAGTAAGATGGCGTCTCAACTCTCCAGCTTGCCATTGAGAGGTAAATCAGCTATTGTGACTGGAGGTAGTAGAGGGATTGGAGCGGGCATAGCTCAAGAGCTGGCAATACGAGGAGCAAATGTTTGTCCCTTCGAATTACCACATGGTCGCATCTGATACTGCTCCAGGTAATCATCATCTACACTTCTGAGCGAAGCGGCCCCCTCGCTGAAGAGGTCCTCTCTAATATCAGTTCCCTCGAACACAAACCTCTCGCAGCGAAAATAAGAGGAGACCTCAGCAAAGTCGATGTCCCGACCAAAATCGTGGAAGAGACTCTACAATGGCTTGAGTCCAGGGCAGACCGAAGACGATCGATATTCTAGTCAACAACGCAGGCGTCGAAGTCGTCAAATCACTAGAAAAAATTACCCCCTCAGATTTTGCTAACGTCTATGACCTCAATGTCCGCGGAGCCCTCCTCATGACACAAGCAGTCCTCCCATACCTACCACCCAGCGGACGGATCATAAACATATCATCTGTCGGTGGCAGAGCAGGATTCAAGGAACTCAGTCTATACTGCTCCAGCAAAGCCGCTCTCGAGGGATTGGCGCGTTGCTGGGCTGCAGAATTAGGGGGAAATGGAACGACGGTAAACGCTGTGAACCCCGGGCCAGTACAATCCAAGATGTTGGACAATATCTCAAAAGATATTGTTGATGCACAGAAAGCTGCTACGCCTATTGAAAATAGAGTCGGGACTGTGGAGGAGATTGGCAAGATTGTGTGTTGGCTTGCAGGTGAGGATAGCAAGTGGGTGACGGGACAATGCATCAGTGCTAGTGGAGGTTGGGCTATGTATTGAGTTTGAAGCTCGAACAGGTTAAAAAAAAGTCGAGATTATGAATCGAAGGTATAATTGCAGGTTGAACCGACATATCCAATCACGAAGTCGCGGTCCGATATCTTGACAAGCGTCAAGCTGGTCTACCGTCTCACGTCAGATGAGACGTAGCTGTATTACTACCTCGGTACAAAAGCTTGATTGAACATCACTCTCTCCTGATTGTAGTTCTATAGCAATTGCCTCCATTGTTAACTCATATACATTCCATCTACATTTGACTTCTTACACCAACATGAGTTCCTCAGCAGTATCCTCTGCCGGGACCTCCCCCACCGGCATCCAATGGCTCAACTTTCCTGGCTACGACGAAGCAGAAAAATACAAGATCTCAGCCGCTGTCGTTGTTCCCGCTGGTCGAAGGCTCGTCGCAACATCCGGCCATGTAGGTCGAGATAGTGAGGGAAATCATCCTGAGGATCTGGAAGAGGAGCTTGTTATGGCGTTTGATGTATGCTCCTCTTCTCAAATTAGTATGGTTGTGGAGTTGAAGTGGGTATTAATGAATGTGAATAGAAAGTCGAGAAATCTCTCCACGCAGTAGACCCCTCTCTCTCGGCCGAGAAGCTTTGGGGGAGTGTATATCAACTTACCACGTATCATGCTGGTGGGATCAAGGATCCTTATGTTTTTAAAACTTTGCTCGAAGTGGGAGCGAGGTACTTCAGGTTCGTGATCCTTGGAGAGAAGTTCATGGGACATTAAGTGGCCCTCGAAGGCTTCAAAGAAACATGTTGACTAGAGTAGGGAGCATCGACCTGCTTGGACGGCTGTTGAGGTCAAGGGGTTGAATGGTGGTGTTAGATTTGAGATTGCTGTCAATGCCGCTATGGTTTAGAGCCCCGTGGCTTGTTAGGTTGGACTGTTGCATGTTATGAGCCTCGGGTACTTTCTAGTCCTTCAAAGGTGTATTGTCTGAGAGATTTATGAAGTTATTGTGTTTCTGCTTCTGGTTTGTGTCATTTTTTTTTTGGTCTGACTTGTTATTGTACTTTCTTGATCTTATCGGCAATATCGTATCTTGTTGACAGCAATCCAAGTGGATATCACAACATTGCTCTCCATGAAAGTAAAATTGTTGCAGCAGGAAAACTGAATGTGGAGGTCACAACCGGATGAACCGAAAACGTCTAGGTCTGTCAGTGCAAGTTATCTCAGGTTCTATTCCCAAATGAAGCAAGCTAGAAGACTAACAGCAAAGTCCATAAGCGGAGTCGTTTCACAGCATACTTTGGTCTGGAGCGGGAGTTTGCTCAAGATGTGGTCAAGTTTTGAAAGAGCAGAGCGGTTTATGCCAATGATCACGAGGTATACTTGCCATTAATGTCATCACTTTCAATTTTACATGACATGAGTAGGTAGTCCATATTTCTTTGCTCCAGAAGCAAAGCCATGAGTTAGTGACAAATAGAAAAGGGACCTGAGGGACCTGAGGGACAACAAGGTGCATTGGCATGATGTTAGACTAGAAATTGAGCGGTCTTGCTTCTTCCACCTTCCATCTTTTTTGATTTCACAGTACTTACCAGTAACAGCTTGGTGTACCAATTCCTCGATTTGATGGATGTGGATCATTCTTAGCTTGTACATAGACTGAGGCTATGGATCCGTCTTCGAAGCTATCACATATAACCGACCGCTTTCAATTATAGTTTGCAGAAACGTTAACAGACCCCATGCAAACGCATGTTCTCAATGAACATCAATACCTACCTTTCGAAGACTCGTTGTTCCAGCGTCAACATTCCTTCCAATCTTTCAAAATGGCACCAACAACTTTCGCTGGCGAAATGGTCGAGCGCCCAGATCTCGACACCACAGAGCAAGACCATACGAGCACCGCTCCCGAAATACCCCATGAAACAGAAAACGTCCATGACTCCAATGCCTTGGAAGAAGGCTACTCAACAACAACCCTAGAGATCGCCCATTATCTAACAAACGAGGACAACGCGCACACCATTTCCGGGACAACAGGACGGAAATGGGGCAATTGCATCCTATTCCTCGACTTCTTTGCCTGCGTCTTCCTACTCGTCATAGTCCTCATCGTATACAGCGTCACAGTCACGAACACCCCTCCCGAAACACCAGAACAAAAAATCAAAAATCAACAATCCCAGAATGAGAAATCAAAAGATCCCGGCTGGTGTGCAAATTTTCTCGACACAATCATAGCATTCTACTGTTCTCGTGGTATCTCACTCCTCATCGATGTCGTGCTTCGAATCACGGAGTCAAGGATAGTAGCTGGCCGAGAGAAAGTTCAGACTCCGTTATTCGGGCCGTGGAGATCTGTAAAGGTCGGCGATCCGGATGAGAGGTTGAGAAGGAGGCATGGGCGGTTTTTAGAGATCAAGGAGCTTGTTGATGCGTTTGGGAGGGTGGCAAGTACGGGCTTATTTTGGGGTTTGTATTGGGGGAGGGCGGGGTGGTGGACGAGGCGGTGGGTGGATGAGTGGTGGGAGGCTCATTGTGGGAATTGAGAAGCCGTAGGAGGATGTGATTTCGTTTTCATGTATAATGAGGCTGTTGATGTGTGAGGCTTGAAAAACGATGACGATGTACCGCTCTTAAGTAGGGCTCATGAGAACGCTAAACTAGAACACACATCGAGTCCTTGGAAACTATTTTTACATAATAGCATATATTTCCCACTCTCGACAATCTGGAGAGAACCTTCAAGTCCAACATGGCATCAAACACTTTCGAAGAAAAGGCCACAGAGCGAGCCGATCTCAGCACTTGGACGAACACACTTGAGGATAGCGAAAAGACCTGTGAGATCAACACCTCAGCCTCGGAAATATACCTCATCCACTCTCCCTCCACCCAAGGTCGTAGTTTCAATCAAATCCTCCTATGTCTTGAGTTCGAAGCTGCATTTTTCAGTCTCATCATTATCTTGTTCATCTACGTTGTCGAACTGCACTCCTCCAAGATTCCCCTCGCAGACCCGAGTGATCCTGACGATCCCGACCATTTGCAGGCACGGTTAAAATGGTTCGATTTTTATTTGATGCATTTATCGCTTTTTATTGTGCGCGGGGTATACAGATCTTGATCGAGGTGGTGTTTTTGGGCTGGAAGAATCAGATTAGGAGAGAATCTCAAGATCAAACTCACAAGGAGGAGAAGGGGGATTTGATGATAGGGTGCAGAGAAAGTATAGGAGAATGTTAGTGTGTAAGGATTGGGCACTGGGGCTTGGAAGGATCGCGGCGACCGGGTTGTTCTTCTGGCTGTACTTGGGAAGGGCTGGGTGGTGGTCGAAGAGAGCGATCAATGAATTCAACGATAGGCATCCAGGAGCTTGTGAGCATTATCATATGAGGTTGTAGATGGGCAGGGTGATATATTCCTGGAATGTTTCTGTCTCTAGAATTGCAACAGTGGTGATGAAGGAGAGCATGCACACTCCCAATTCAGTTTCGGGAGATCTTGATGACTCATTTTGATTTGATACATTGCTGTATCGTTGGAGGTTGGCAGACGTGGTTGAAAGAGTACTTTGACCAGTCCCGTCGGAATGTTGACATATGTCGATATTGACGGAGATACTGAAAGCGTGCCGTGAAGGCTGACTTTGGAGGCTTTTGGAATGGCCACTGGCCGAACAAGGAGATTCGCAACATTATGGGGGCTTGATCGCAGATCTTGCCGTCGCCGCCGCTCCGAGTTGTCCAGATAAGCGTTCGTAACTTCGTGACCAAGAGCTCAAGCACAGCTGCCTCTTTAAGTAAATAGGGATAGGCCAGGAGAAGCTTCGATTTCAGTTTCCATTGTTGCCTTATTGTGGCTGAACCAATGGCACAACACGGAATGGAGGCAACATATTTATAACCTGTCGTTTCCAGTTCTCAATTTCTGATCGGTCCTTTGAGCTTGATTACATCCCCAACCACCAACGCTCTGAAATCTCCATCGTCGCCCGTCTTCGAAACCAAGATCCTCAGATCGCCAATCAAATCATACTCCTTCGCCTTGACCACAGAAGCATCTCTCCCTTCACAAGTACCTGGCCTCCTTGTTGCCTCGCTTGGCTACCCTCAACGTCCTCCTTTCCAGATCAACGTAGAACGTCGGGCATGGGTGTTATAGTACAGTACCTAGCTTCTCGGCGCATACCTCCTTCGCTTATCGCCAGAACACCGTCTTCCCTCCGAGGACTTCTTCTTTTCTGGTGGCCATGGCAATTAGAATTATCTTCGACACTGAATGAAACATGACTGACTGAACGAGACCGAAACTCCATTCAATGTAGTATGTACCTCTAGACAGACAATGCAATGCCACGCCCAGCCCATCCCAGCCCTATGCCCAGTTTCATCCCAAGATCAATCCAAACGGAGACTCGTTCGCACAAACAACAATCCTCCAATCTATATCCCCAACCACGTCTTCCCTCTCTCATAGACATAGAAGCTCACGGCGGCCATCGGCACAACCTTCACATACCCAATCGACAACCCAACCCAAAATCCCATAACCCCTCTCTCCCTAAAGATCAACTTCGCTGTCTCTCCAACGTGTAAACGATGTCCATCACCGACTGCACCGCCGACCTGCATTCTCCTCCTAATAACCTCCATCGGATACGCTGAAGTCTGAGAAACCATTCCCGCGATACCGCCAGCGAAGAGCTCAGCCCAATACCTCAAAGGCGGTGGTTTTCCAGGCGGTGAGTCTTCAGGTTTGGGAAGTGTGGTGTAGCCTGCTATGGCTGGGAGACGGAGGACATCTCCTGCCGTGTCGTGGGTGAGGAATGATACTCCTGCGTACGGTAGCATGCCCATCATCGTTGCTGAGAATCCTCTGTAGAAGTTTGCTAGTCCAGCTTGTTTGGTGACGTTCCGTAAAGCATCTACTGGAGCGGCTATTACTGCTGGTGCATTTGCTGTGTGTCTGCTAGGTGGGGGTGCTTCGTTGTATATCCTTTTGCAGATCGCGGATAAGGAGGATCGAGAATCTCGCTTTGTTTCGAATGCCAATCTTACTCGAATGACTTCCAACGGATATGTGAAGAATACACTGGTTACTCCAGCCAGGGAACCAGATATAAGTCTTCGGAAGGGCGTTTCATGGTTCGCAGAGGGAATAATGACGGATCGTATCTGTTCATATGCAAGGAACTTGATCGCGGCGTAGGGGAATATACGAAGAAGAGTCGCAGAGTGTCCGCGGAAGAGTCCTCGCGGTCCTTCGTCTGTGTAGATATCTTTCATAGCAGTGACGACACCAAACCAGGAGCCAGTGTATTTCATATACTGTGGATTCGAGGCTTGGAAGAGGATCTTGACTCTATCAAGTGGGGCGACTAATGTTTTTGCCTAGGCTTATCAGCGACTGTACTTTGCATGTTTTCAAAGTTGTTTCCTGAGAGATACATACAGCACTTCCCGCCAATCCTCCCGCAACGCCCGTCCTCCAGACATACTCTAGACTCTGTTTATGGTACTTTTTTTTCGTGGGTACTATCGTCTTATCATCTGTCAGACACAGCGCAGGCTCTCTCGTCCTCTGCCTCCCTTCATCATCCATCTCTCGTGGTTTGTCCTGGAGTACTGTGGATGGAGGGACATTGTCGATTAGAACTGCGGGCATTCCTAGCCGCCCGATGGCTTTCTGTTATCTCTCTTGGCGGTCTCCTGGGGTCATCTGGTAGTCATCTCGTTGTTGTGTAGATTGAGAAGAGGAGTATAGGAATTGGATGGTCGTTGTCGTGAAGTTTGAGTTGAGTTGGTAATGCGCCGAATGTGATTGCCGAGGAACGTCATTCTCTTTCCGAGCCCGGCCAACAGCGGCTGACGATGGAGTTTTCCCGAACAATGGGATTTCTTTTATCCGACATTTTTATAACTCGAGTGCTGACTTACACTTTATTTGAGCTTTTCATTCTTTTCTTCTTATACTATAGTATATATTGAGATTTACTTTTTTGGTCTGGCATCAGGTGTGATCAGTAGCTTGCTCTCTTCGCTCTTTCCTGTAATATTAATTTTGCCTTCAATTTCCTTCCAACTCGTTCATCCTTTTGCAGCCTGTTTCTGGTCTTTTTCTGGTCTTTATATATGGCTTCTTGCATACTGTATCAGAACGTCGATGCAACTATTTCCATCATCGACATTCCACGCTCTATAGAAATAGCTCAAAAACCTTTGCTTTCAAACCGAAGATTACTTTCATCCGAGCCTTTGAGAAATCCTTATCCGTCTGTTGAGCCAAAAAGTGACAAGGCGAGAGAAAGAGTGGGTGATTTGTCTTTGGAGGAGTTGATAGTCTCCAAACATCTGCAATTCGCGCTTGATGAGGTGACGGGCGAATATGAAGGTGAATTTTGCCTACCTCGAACTGTCTCGTCCAAGTCTGTTGGGACGAGACTTGAGTGTCGGAAACGGAAGAACGGCAACTTTGAGTCTGATGACAATCGAGGCGAGAAGAGCCAACCTGGCGCTCTAAACACCACCCAAGATGTGGTTCTAGAAGAGGACGCATTTGGAGTCATCTTCTATCAGAACTCCAGTGAACAATATCAACCATTTAAAAAGAAAGGAAACGAGAATGGAGGAATGATTCCACCGGAATCGACACTACTGTTGGGCGAGATCACGATGAGCAGAGATATGTTCATGTCTTCGGCTCCGAAATTCGACCTGATCATCCTTGATCCACCATGGCCAAATCGCTCTGCACGAAGGAAGAAGTCCTATGGGATATCATACGGAAACTCTGAGATCCAGGAGCTACTATCCTCAATTCCAATACATGACTATCTTTCAGACAATGGGCTGGTTGGAGTATGGATCACAAATAAACAAGCTTTTAGAAATATGCTGCTCAAACCTGGAGGGTTGTTCCATGAATGGGGAGTCAGCTTGATAGAAGAATGGATTTGGTTGAAAACTACAGTCTCAGGAGAGCCTATCTGTGCATTAGATTCGGTCTGGAGGAAACCATATGAGATTCTCCTTGTTGGCAGGAAAGGGGACTCGGTAAATGGGGATATCAAGAGAAGAGTGTTGTTAGGTGTGCCGGACTTGCATTCTCGGAAACCCAACTTGAAAGTCCTTTTCGAACAAATCATTGAAAGGGAGAAATACGAAGCTTTAGAGATATTCGCCCGTAACATGACGACTGGATGGTGGGCTTGGGGTAACGAGGCCCTCAAGTTTCAGATGGACGAGCATTGGATAGACATAAAACACAATTGATATCCCTAAACCCTCTTCATGTCTTTCTACACTGTACTGGTACATATTATACAGCTTTCCTGATATTCGCACTTCATGATATGCTCTTAGGTGTTTTCTCCGACACCGATGGCACCTCAATATCCTGCTCAACCTCAACCGCTTCTCCAACATCCTCCCACTCATCTCGTTCAGCTGTTTGTCTCCAAGCATCTTTCCCGGACAATAGAGCTTTAGCTTGTTCAGCCATGCTTTCTCGTTCTCTCGATGGCTTTTGGCGGGCATCCCATTGGAATACTGATTCTTCGTCTTCCCTCTCCTTCGTTGCTGCTTCATAGGTTTCCTTGTCCCATCTACACAGATATCGTTAGCTTTCTCTCTTCATATCGCACAATAGCAAACGTTGTCCTCCCATCCCCAAGTCGCCCACAGGTCTCACGATATTCTCTCCTTGGGAGACAATAGTAAATTAAGAGAACTCACTCCTCAAACGTCTCCGGCACCGCAGGCCACACAAACGGCTTCTCCATCTCAACCATCATCTTCTTGATAGCCCTCGGCCTGAACCATTTCCTTTGTTTTGGTCTCTTCGCTCCCGGTTTATCCTGACGAACTTTTTGCTGCTGGATGTAACTCCTTACTCCGCGGACATTGACGCCGTAGACGTTCCATAGGTAGTCTCGCAGATCGAGCTTGTTGAGATTGAGAGGTACGATGAAGGATGCGAAGGTTGCTGGGTGGTCGGGAGTGCGGAGGAGGGTGAGGGTGAAGTTTGGGCTGGGTGGTTGTGTAAGCCGGGAACGGACATAGGAATGGAGATAGGGGTTTGAGGTTGAGTGAAGGTGAGCAGATGAACGTACAGGAATACTTGTTTCGATCCTAGTCTGGGCCCTAACCGGGCAGGTATTTGTGATGCCATTGTCGTAAAGGATCGAGTATCAAGCAGATACAAGGCGCGGCCACAAAATATTGATATCCTTCACATCTCGAAGCTCAAAGAGGCTTAGCTCGCGGATTTAGTACTTTGCCAAGCCCGACCCTGAACGGAAGTAACTGGCGGAAATTTGCCGAGGGTGACAAGGCTGTAAGATCGCAACATCAATTACGTCGGAATTTGTAAGCTATCATGGAAAGAGCCCCGCCATGACCCCGCTGCCACACTCGAGCACACTGTGGCAGCGGCTTTAAGTATTTACAAGGTCAAGCTTCCCCCAGGCATTCAATTGAACCTTAAATCTCTCTACAAAGTCTACATCTCAAGTTCCTTCACTCTTCGATAAACAATGGCTTCAAACCCACCCTCAACCTGCTGCACTGTTGGTGTCAAGCATGAGTAAGTGATTCAATAATTTTCAGAGCTTAAGTTGGGCTCTGCTGAAGAGGCGGAAGTATTCTGGAACTGATGTTATGATAGAGGTCAGCCAACTGGCGAATCCATCAAGATTGGATCCATTGAGGCATATGGTAAATTCATTGAAGCGGCTCCTCCTTATCAAGAGACTTCTACTAACACTCTACAGTCGCCAAGCCAACTGGCAAAACCGTCCACAAGGATACTGCAATCCTGTTTCTCCCAGATGTTATCGGTATCTGGCAAAACTCCCAGTTGTTGGCAGATCAATATGCCGCCAACGGTTATTACACCCTCATCGTCGATACCTTCAACGGCGACCCTCTTAGCTTGAACAGGCCCGAAGGCTTTGACTTTCCTGCTTGGTTGACAAAGGGAACTGGTGGAAACAACCCACATACGGTCGAGGCCGTTGATCCTATTGTTGAGAAGTCGATCAAGTACTTGCAAGAGCAGGGCTTCAAGAAGATTGGCGCTGTTGGATACTGCTTCGTATGTCATACCTATGGGAATGGTTCGAGCGCTTGCTGATTTGACACAGGGTGCCAAATATGTCGCTCGCTTCATGGCAAAGGGCAAGGGTATTGAGGTTGGATATGTTGCCCATCCATCATTCGTTGAAGAGGATGAGCTCGCTGCTATCCAAGGCCCCTTCTCAATCTCCGCTGCCGAAACCGATCAAATCTTCCCTGCCGAGAAGCGACACAAGTCTGAGGAGATCCTCATCAAGACTAAGCAGCCATACCAGATCAATCTTTTCTCGGGTGTTTCTCACGGCTTCAGTGTCCGTTGCGATATAAACGTCAAGGTTGAGAAGTTTGCCAAGGAGAAGGCTTTCTTGCAGGCTGTTCAGTGGTTTGATGAGTATCTGATCTGACTACCTGTTGGCAAGAGAGGTGGCAAGTTATGATGATGAATAAGTATAAATGAGAAAATTAAATGAAGCTTTATTGGCTATCATACACCAACACGCCTCTTCTACTCTTGGACTAGAAGTACTCTTCAATTTTGACTTTTGTGGAAGCCCATAGCCACTAGTTTCCTCCGAGCGGAGTACACGTTCTTCTATTAAATACTTGTTGCACTGAACAAATCAGACATGCCTCGTTCCTTCATACCTACGTTGTCAGTTCTCATACGCCACATCATGCAAGGTACAATCACATGCCAGACATCAGGTTGATCCACCTGCAGCCACAATCGCGTTAGAACTTGCCAACATCAACAATCGTGTCCATGCTTCAAGATTAAGATCCCTTCAGCTGAAGTGTTTCTGAAATTTGCAAATGGCGAATCAGTCTGCATAGTTTGGCGTTCGTCTTCGATTTCCCCTCGCCCGTTGCGAATCCAATGCATCCACTTCAAGCCTAGGGTTGTCTCTAGCTACGAGTGGAATTTCGAGAGAACGATGCGAGTATACCAGGAGACCTGCTCCGAGCAAATTCGGCTGTCGGAATTATGGCGACTCTGCCCTCACATCCAATCTATCTTGATCTCACCAGCGGCTTTGGAAACCAACCTTGGAACCTTCATGTGGAGGACACATGAGCTGCTACACCATGTGCCCATCTCCAGTGCTTGTGTTTGGGTCGAAGAGGAAAGATGCTGTGGGGACGTTGTGAGGGTGAAGATGGGGTGCTTTCCCAAGAAACTCCCCTCCCCAGCCCATCACGGAGAACAATCAAGCCATACCAAACCATAAAGCACTGATGCCAATCTATACTAAGCTTTATGATCTTCGATCTCTTGCATTTCCCGTACGTCAAGTGACATGAACTAATCGATGCTGTCAGGGTAAGCCACTGTCGCAGGCACGACCTTTAATTTCTGGTACTTGATGTTGAAACTCATCTTCGCGGTAGAACTTCATTCCGTGCCCTGAGATATTCAGGAGCTTGCGTTCGAGTAAGTAGTGTATCCAAATTTCGATATGTCATTGGGGGAAGCTATCTTGTAATGGCATATCTGTTATGCATCTTCTAGAATTGATATTCAAACACTAAACAGTTTGTCCAGATCTTTGGGATAATCTTGGTTATTATGATCACACTTGCAGCTTCGACACCAATAACTTCTATTAACTGGTTGGCACTTCAAGCTTGAATTTAAGGTTACTCACACCGGTTCACCATGGCGATGCTTAAATTCGCGTCATAACCAACACGGACAACAGCCTAAGATACCATCAAGAGTATGAAGTTTGGTACCGTATGTACCCGGCGGTTACTCAGACAGATATGAAGTACGTTGCATGTTTTCGGAGCACGGGAGGAGTCTCTTCTCATTTTATCCGGTGGCAACTGTCGCACGAGATGCTGACGTTACTCCTTCATACTTGCTAATAGCGGGTATACTCTTCCAAGATCTCGGTACCGAAGGACGAAGGTGGTTTCTGCATCTCTTGTGTCTTTGCCTTTTCTGCGACTTTTACAGCCACGATACTGATATCGACGAAGAAGTGATCGCTTCATGTTCTTGGCATGTGTTTGTTCGCAGCATAGTATACAGGAGCTTCTAACGCATTTTCACTATCAATGGAGGTTTCTCTCCGTTTTCATGCTTCATGATGGTGTTCGTTACTAACAAGGACATCTTCAACATATCAAGCTGTGATTTCTTAGGATGACATTAATCCTTGCGCGCACAAAACGTGGGGTAGTCGGTAATCGGTCTGCTCTGATGACTCCCGAATTCATGCCATAAAAGTTCAAGGACATCCTGACGAGTTATCCTCATCTGATATTTGCCTTTCTTGAGATCAGCCTCATGCAAAAGATCAGACCGCCACTCTGTTGATCTCTAGGATTGACGAGGACTTGGAATGAACTGCTTGAGCGTGCAATTATACTTCGTCCTGATCGCGGGATATTAATTGACTTTAACCAAAAATTTCCTTCTCTCCCGTTGACAGCGGGCGAAGCATAGCATTTTCCCGAGCAAGCCTTCAGACTATCAAGTAATTGACACGCTGCATACGTGGTTCTGGAAACGTGTTTGTTGCACCACCTGAGATGAGCTGGCCGCGTCGCCTGTTATGCTCTTCTTCTCAGGTGAGACGAGGCATGAGAACTCCAGATGGATGACGACGGTGACCAGAAAGTCGGTGATGTGGGGTCCGCATCCAGGGGTCTGAGGCCCGAATTTCACACAAAGGTTCGCAAGGTTTTGCGGCGGCTCGAACCCTCTGCCCTTGTCGGATCTGAACCTGACCCCTGAAATGGTCACGTGTGGCGTCTCAGCCAGCCATGTAAGACATCCTCGCCTAGAGAATTCAAACCTTATGAGACGACATCCGTCCCAAGAATTACCCGGCCATCTGATGTCGAGAGTCGCAAGACCCTGAGCAGAGTTTCCACCAATCGTGAGGGCAAGAAGAACGAGTACCGTGGATCTCGCGAGCATCAATCGTGGGCCGTCTCTCATTCCAGACACGAGAGCCGCTGGAGCTCATCTGGCATGCCTGCTCCGTCTGATACCGCGCATCCCATCTCAACAGTGTCAACGACGTGGGTACATCTGAGTCCTGAGCTCATTCTGTCTCCGTAATTGCCATCCTTCACCAATCGGTGAGCTGGCCGAGCGCGATGCGAGCGTTGGAAGGGATCTAGCCGCGGTCTCGCATGCATCGTGAGGGTGATCTCGCCCGTTATTGGGCTCAGCGGCTGCCCACCGGAAGGAGTTCGTCCAAGATGAGATGCGCCTGGTCTGAGAAACGCCATGTTCTCCAGTATGATCTCCCTTGCAGTAATTCGACAGCATGCTAAGGGGTGCCCGGTGTGGAAATCCATGCCGGGCTATCGTTTGATCCAATTTTCAGATGGATGGTGGATGACGGTTTCCCTCATTCGATTCAAGCTATAAGAGCCCACAGTCCTTTGCATTGCTGTTTCTTTCCCCATCGCATATTCAGTCTTTCTCTTCGGTTCACTATACATTCATTCATTCCCCCAGTTCTGTGAACTTACTCTTCAATACATTCTTTATACTATATTCTACCAACCTTTAGGCCGGCCCTTCATTTACTGTTTATACTTTACATCGCATCTATAGTCACTCCCTACAACCGCCATCATGAAGTACGAAACCGCCACTCTCCTCGTCGCCTTTTTTGGCCTCATCTCGGCAGCTCCTATGCCATCGCCTAAGAACGTCTTCTCCGTTCCCCGTTACCGCCTCCGAGGCCGTGAGGTTCCACAAGAACACTCCCACAATCGCTTCCTTGATGGCGTCCGTGTCAACTTGGCCCTCGACAACCCTGATGAGATCCAAGATCCAATCTTTGGTCTCCTTGGTAATGCTGCGGCTGCAGATGGTGCAGGATCCATCGCCAACTTGGACTGTCTCCACCAAGCTACCGCCGATCAAGCTTTCACAAACGCCAAGGCCGCTGGAAATGTCACTGGTCAGGCAGATGCTTTGGTCTACGCCGCTTTGGAGAGAAACACTGGTAGCGTTGGACTTAAGAGTGTTCTCTGCAACGAGACCGCTGTCAATCCCGAGATTGCGGCTATCTCACAACATCAAGACCCTGCTTCCGACGGAGCCGATGAGGAGAACAAGGCTATTGAAATTGCTCTTGCTCAACAACTTGCCTCTATTGGATCTGATCCTCAATTGGCTCTTCTATCTGGTACCTTCGCACCAGGAGAGATCGGTGACCCTACTGGAGCTGGTAATACTTGCGATGTTGCAGATGATGTTGAGGGTTGTGCCATTAGCCAGAACCTCATCGTTACTGCTGCTAGTGCCGACGATATCGACGCCGCCGTCGCAGGTGTTGCATCCAGGTAAGCCTACCTATCCTCATCCTGTTTTGCAATAACAATCTAATTCGATAATCAGCGCTTCCGGATCCGCCGCCGCCTCCAATGCTACAGCAGCTGCACCAGCTGCCAAGGCCACCGCGAAAGCATCGGCTGGTGGTAAGTTATTTCACCCTTCCCATCTTTATTACCCTATCTAACATCCATCCTAGCTGCATCAAGCTCAGCAGCTTCATCAGGCTCCGCATCCACAGCCGCAACCGCAGCTGGAACGAACGTTCAAACATTTACGGGAACTCTGTAAGTAGGAGATCTCTTTGTTCCCATTGTTCAACTTCTCTCCCACACCCTTCCGAGAAGGGATTCATCCTTCTAAACAGAAACATAGTGCTAACCTCCTGTAGTGGTGGAGCTGCCCCGGCTGTCGTCTCTTCCACAGGAGACCGTCCCTTCTCCGTCAACGGTGCCACCTTCGTCAATGCAGGAGCCGCCCTCCAACGCTCATGTGCCGTCCAAAACACCGCCTGTGCCAATGCCGCAAACTCCGGTTCTCTTGCTGATACATCAGTCGCTGACTGCAATGCCCAAGAAGCCGAGTGCAACTCCGCTGCCGCTGCCAAAGTAAAGCGCGCCGCTCTTGACTTCGGAACCTGTGGTGACCCAGCCGTTGAGTTCGCCGTTGGTCTTGATGGACGCAAGGAAGCTTCTTTCCAGGCTGTGGACCAGACTAGCTTTAACCATGGTTCGGCGTTGAACATTGGTGTCATTGCAAGCTTCGTCTGTGGTCAGCTTGAGTCCTCTTGCAAAGCCGGTGCCGATGCTGTCGCTGCATGTGCTGATGCTCAGACCGCTG
This sequence comes from Helotiales sp. EF0021, assembly GCA_000292665.1. Lineage (NCBI taxonomy): Eukaryota > Fungi > Ascomycota > Leotiomycetes > Helotiales > Helotiales sp. EF0021. The sequence goes on from AIET01000400.1 coordinate 202,213, forward strand.
CTGGTATGTTCTCCTTTCCTGTCCTCAAATCATCCATACTGATAATTTTCTTAGCCGCCGCAACCGGTCAAGCAGCAGCCGATGCTTTCAACTCCGCTCTTGGTGTCTCCGCATAGATGGTTCGTCGCTCTATGGAAGGGTATAGGATTGGAAACCTGTTTTGATTTCTTTGTCTTTTGGAGCGCTAGCAAACGAGTACACATGTATAGGGGAAGATTTGATGTAAAGGTAACCATGGGGATATGATATGATTGTTAACGAATCTGTTTGAGTGTCAAGCTAGATGGGCTGGGGATGTCCGCCCTTAATTGAATGATGGCGTTCCGAGAGACTTTTTTGTTTGCATTTTGGCGGTCTGAGACGAGAGGAATCGGATACCCTGTTTAATCAAACTTGCTCATTGCTGAAATATCCTTGCTTCTTATTGTTCATTCGTACTCGAACAAACGCTTTGGGTCATATTATGGATGTCTCATTGTCCTTGCAATCGAGTCACGGAGATGAGAGTGATCATTTCGGATGTGCACTTAATAGTAGGTAAGAAGTCCATTATTATCCATTCAATATCCGTACTTTTTGAGCTTGGATGCTATTCACCATGCAGCCCTTTCGGAAGTGGTCTTTTCCCGTATATTCAGCCTAGTAGAGCATGTCTAGGCCGAGGGGTAAATGCTTTAACCCCGGAATTTGCTTTTCGCGTCGAAGGAGTCGGCAGAACTTCTGTGACATCCAAAATATCATCGTCTGCATCTTTGAGCTTGGGGTTCAAGCCTTGTAGGACTTATCAAGTGGCTGCCGTATAAAGAAAATGAACAGTGTTGTCGTTGGAGGGGTTCAGGGACCGAGACGATCGTGTCTGTTGAAGCGACTTGGAGAAGTCCAGTCTTCTAGTATGATACTATCACATCATTGTCGAAGCTCTTGTTGGTCAGTCCGACCACAAGACTTGGTTTTATGAATGGAATACAGAAACAGTACAGGCATTGTTTTGGGACTGGCTTGGCAGGATCAACTACATCTATACGTTTGTCAAACGCAAAAACTTTGCTACGCAGAGTGCTGGTGATATGAAGGGGCGTGTTCAATAGGTGTCCAATCAACTAATGGCCGGTGGCAGTGTGGCACTCTAGATAGTCAGATATTTAGTGTTCTATAAACCTTCTTCAAGAACATGAGTTAGTGTTGAGACTTGGTTCAAGTCACTTGACACAATTTCCGTCTTGTTTCCTTTCGAAGTATCCAAAAGTCTTCGATCGAATTGACATTGAATCCCAGTCTCTAGATATCGCGAAGTATCCATCAGAACACTTAGAGCAAAGAAATGTAGGCCTAGAGACAACCAAACAACGAACTCCAACCTCCTTGCTCCATTCAATATATTCACAAGCGAAGTTTTCAGGCAGCATTGCTGCCATTCAACTCCTTGTCCTTCTTGAAATGCTTAGCATGGAAGTCTTTCGCAATCCCACTTATCCCTTTATTCCCAGAGTCGGGGATCGGTTGCTGAATTCCGTCTATGTAGGTTGTGTTATATCCTGTGCCGGCGCCCGTGGCTGTGATTTGATGTTCGAGAGGGCCGCCTGAACACGCACTATTAGTCCACACTACCCCAGAACAAGAGAAGCGATGAATAGAGTAGCCATACCCTGCTCGTATACCGCGGTATCCTTTTGCCCCATATCGAAATGAATTTCCACCTCCTGAGCCCCAGCAAGGAACAAGTACCAGTATACCGCTCCTACAAAAACACCTCCTCCGATAGTGTTTCCCAGCAGACTAGGAATCAAACTCTTCCAGATATAGTAGTTGACAGTCAATGGCTCAGGGGCTCCAAGAAAGATGGCGAGGGGGATGAAGTACATGTTAGCGATGACGTGGTCGGTGCCGAGGCCGACAAAGCACATTACGGGGAACCAGATCGAGAGGATTTTGGAGAATATCTCGCGGGAGGAGAGGGCGAGGAATACGGCCATGCAGACGAGCCAGTTACCTGGGGATGTAAGCTCGTTGAACTGATATGGATGAATGCTGAGACGTCTGGATGGGAACAAGTTGTTGATGCGAACGAAGTGAGGAAGGCTGGAGGAATTACGTACAGAGAATGCCTTTGAGGAAAATTTGGTGCCATTGAGGGGTGACAGCTTTGGTCTTTGCAAAAGCTAAAGCTTCTGCTTCATATGCTCCCGTCTCGAAAATGCCGCCATCTATGATGTTCGTCAAACAAGCCTAGGCTCATTACTCCGGTCAATTACTTACATCCAGTCAGAACAGCCATGAAGAACAACGCTCCTGCCAAGTTTCCAAAGAAGCTCACGAACAGAGTCTTGAGGAGATCCAAGACACTGCATCGACGATGGAGAAGAGCAACCACAGAATACATGCAATAGCTAGTGTACAGGTCCGCTCCAGTCAACACGACCATGATCAAACCGACGGGGAAGACCATTGCCGATATTGTACGGATAAGGCCCGGAGCGTTGGTTTGGAACCATGGAGAAGAGTTCGTCGATAAAGAGAGGGCGCAACCAAAGGATAACAAGGCTCCCCCCATGAAGGAGTTGACAAACATCTTATCAATGCGCATTCGAGCTTTCTTGGCTCCGATGCGCGAGACCAGCTCGGTCGTTTGAGCAGGCGTGAATGCATCCATGATAGTTGAGGTAGCTCAATTGGAATAATTGAATCAAAAGGTTCCCAACTCCAAACAAGATGGGATGGACGATATACGTTGAGATAAAATATTTTTGGAAAGATAACACCAAATTTCGGGGCCACAGTCAGCCTTATACTTATCTTGACTCAACACGTGAATGCATCAACAAACCCTTGGTTGTAAGCTAGTAAGCTGATGCAAGCTCGACGGTAACTTCTTGACAATCCACCTGGTAATAGCATGCCAAGAGCCTAGGTTGTCAGTTCCTCCATGCCACCAACCCCACCATATGCGGAGAATCCTGGTATATCGTTGGGTCTGGGGACGCTCGAATCTCTTCAGGAAGCAAGACCGAGCAGTGATTCGCTATCTTGCGGTGATAACTCGGAAAGGAAATAGATCGCTGGGACTACCGGTAGAGAGGTGGGAGCTTGTATGCATATTGGACATCTATTCTCGATTGTGGGGTCGTATTCGAGATTGGCCTTATCAGTGACGTCCCTGAACAGCTATTCGTTGGTAGGCATGTGAATAATTGAGATTGGCGGAGAAAATGTGATAGAGTGAGTGAGATATCGAATAGTTGTAGAGGCTGACCATGCATAGACGAGGAAGCATCCATCCCATGCCCTGTTTGCCAGGCTGCTAGTGTCCAATTTTGGAATTTTCAGCTTGTGGCCTAGACTATCCCACGGCCAAGGAATGTGCGTGCACACTTTCACATTTGCTGCGCCTCCAAAACAGGAAGCTCTATCTTGAACCTCCCGAGGGTCTAAAGAATACCGAATAACCTTAGTTCTGCTCATTCTCCTCTGCATCGCGAGCTATTGCGGGAACTCCATGGGAGCTGCTACGGACGACTCTCGGAGATGATTCTTGGCTGTAGCGAACTGGATCAAGCATGGGCCTCGCTGATACTCGCTGACTCGAGGATTTGAAGGATGTCGTTCTTGGTTGCGGCTGAAGTAGACAGAAGGCTTACGTCGAAGCTTTTCCTGCAGTGCTTGGCTGCTTGGTGGCGAGTCAGGCCCAATTGGAACTGTTGTTTTCAGCCACACCAGGCGAGCCGAGCAGTCTATGGTCCGTGCAATTCAGGTGACATACTCTTGTCAACATCGACGCTGACGTTCATGATGTTGCTTGTCGTTGGTAAAGTCTTTCGTCTGGAGAAAGATGTCTGGAGATGTGTGGGCTTGCCAGGCTGCTAGTGTCCTCTCCTCAAGCCATCCCAACTTTAGAAATGTGAGCCTGAGGTTCTGGCCATTCCAGCACAAGAATTTGATTCGCTTTGAGAGTTCCTGCTTCTCCATAACATTGATTCTAGCTGCATTTTGAAGTTGTAAAGCTTGCTGGGTGTCTCTGCTCACTGATACCTCCGGCGTTGCAAAACTCTTCGACTGGTATCCCGGCGATTCGGACTTGAGTGCATATATGATGGTGTCATATTCAGCAAGAAAGCAGATAACTACTGTAAAGTGCTTGGCGGCAGCACGCAGAAGAGAAAAGGACAAAACAAAACTACAGGAAGAGCCACAGCCAAGAGAGCGACCAGAACCACGCGAAGCAGTCATCAATACGACTGTCACTTCCGCCCAAGAAAGAAACATGACCCGTTACCCGCTACCCGCTACCCGCTACTTCCACATGATCGAGCTACCTCGTACAACCCCTTCTCGATTATGCAGCCCCTAAGCCTCAAGACCCCTCGTTCTCCCGATGTATGGTAGTCCTGACCGAACCATCATCGAAGATATTGAGTGTTGACATTGGGTACAACAGCTTCGGCTTATCAAGCGGAGTTCCAGCTTCGTCGGCGTAAGCATACAGAGCAGGCTCGGCACAAATACTTGTCTCTGTTATCGGCCCCCATTTGATCTTGAACTGCTGTGGCGAGCCCCAAATCCGAAGTTGAAAATCCCTCGCAAGGATATAGTGCTTTCTAACGAATTCCTTCGAAAAGGGGTAAAGGGCTTCGATGAACGGATCGAAAAGCTTCATTAGAAGGTTGAGGGTATCGTCTAGTTGATCGTTCATTTTGTCGACATGAGCTGCCTCTTGGGAAAGTAATCCGCTCATCAACTGGGGGAAATCAGGCGACACTTGATGCTTGCTAGTTATGGGCAAGACAATTTCTAAGTAACTTACAATGTGCTCGGTCATTTGCAATAGCATTGTAGATGACGCTCAAAACTTGAGGCTCAAAAGGAAGGAAGTGCACCCCCGAATCGTTGTTCAGTGACGTCCTCTTGAAGACAACTGAAGCTGTGATGTGCGCGATAGCAAATAGGCGAGTTCGGCTGTGTATCAGAAATCGGTACATAATTTCTGGAGCTACAATATCATATTGCAGTCTTTTCAGCAAAGATATAGTACCTTCTTTGACATCAGGGGTATCTGGGATCTCGTTATCCGTCACCTCGCCCCAAGCAATCGTGTAACTAAACGCGCGGCTCGTATCGTGCGCCCAATCTGGCCGCTGTACTGGGGATAATCCATTGAATCGGAGTTGAAACTTCTGAGGCTCTCTAGAGCTGGGGGGTTGTGGTGATACATTGTCGGATGGAACGTTCTGAGCAATGGCATTTGTTTGCTGCAGGGCACAATCAAGTTCGTTGCCTTTAGCTGGCGAGCCCCTCGAATGATGTAGAATTGTATCGCGCAGATAGATGTCAAGATTGCACAAACAATCAGAAGTACAGTGAGAATGATGATAGTAACACGATCCATACTCGGAGAAAATCCAGGGGGCAAGAAGGGTGGGAGGATTTGGATACTTTCGTTCCTTTGCAGGGCCAGTGACTACTTATTCAGCTAAGAGGGCAGTTCTCCACAGACACTCTCGAGATATTCACGTTTGCGTCCACATTCCTCATTGAACTACGAAGAACGTTGACGTATTATTTTTAGTCGGTTCCTTTGAAGTGGTTCATTCGGCTAAGACTGCCCACATTCCTGACCTAGACATGGTTGACAGGGAATGCCAGTGGCCCATTTAGCTCAAAATGCATGTTCCCACGGAGATATCCGGGAGGACACAATTGACACGGAAAGCCAGTGACTCATCTAGCTCAAAATGTATGCACCCACGGAAATTTCCGAGCCACAGTTGATGTGGAGAGCCAGTGGCTCAGAAATGCATGCATGTTATCACGGAAGTCCCGAGATATCCATGTCCTTGAATTGACATGTCAAGACGACGCTCATCATAGTGCTTTCAGTTATCTAATTGCAGTGGTCTTAATGAAAACATTGAAGCTCGTATATCCGAGTGTAAGAAAGTCACAAGTGTCAAACTTCAAGAATACTGATATCAGAGGGGTCCAAGGGCAGTATGCTGCTGACCACTTGAAGCACTTCATTACATTTTCTGATGCACAACACATCTCACTCTAAATTCGAAGAAATGGTTTCTGTCGGATACGTCTTGAGGCTGAAAGACAACGCGTTGGAGTGGCGCAAGCCCCATAGGATCTGCATCACCTTTCTGGGTAGCATCGAGTAGGAATAAGAATATTCATGGGTCCTTTCGGCATGCTAAATCTCCACTGCCTCACAGTTATACAACATCGTAAGGCGCTAGTGGGCAATACCCGTCTCCAAGATCCACTAGTAAATATCGCAGTATACAGCTCAATCCCGAGACAAGATTCCCGAAATATACTTGGTTAGAAGTCATGCAGCTTCCCAAGTCCTGGTGACAGATGTCTTGAGAAGGTTGTTCCTCTTACGGATGTCACCCCAGGAGGAAGGTTGAAGCGGAAGACCTGTCTCCAACGACATAGAAGGTTTATTTACTCCCCAAAATTCTCTTCTGAAGAACAATTCGCCGTATCACTCTCGACAGCCTCAACAGTCTCTATCCATAGCCAACAGCATCACATTCTGAAGAACAATTCGCCGTATCACTCTCAATGGCCTCAACAGTCTCTATCCATAGCCAGCAGCATCACGGCGCCGTCATGCACATGAAAATTCTCATAGACTTCGGCATGACTGCCTCCGGTAAGGAACTTACTCAACCTAGCTAGAGCTCGCTGACCAGTGCCATAGGAGCGGAATGCCTGGGCTTTAACGCACTCGATTCCTTCGTACCCATCATGCAATATCGAATACCGAAAATCCCTACACGCATTGGGTATGGGATCGACGACAACATTGAGGAATGGGGCACACCATGCGGCCGCAAGAACCTCAACGTGAAGATGCTGTTCAAAAGAAGGGTTCGGAGATCCAGAAAGCCATGGAGACAAATCGCACGAAAAATGGACAGCGGACTTCCTGCGGTGTTTCAGCAGCTCCGTGCTCCGTGAGATGAAGCGGGTGGGCCAGATCGACTGTCAAACAACAACAATACAGTGGTATTTCACTACGCCCAGCTGCTGAGCGCCCGCCCAGCACCTCATTTTCAAACAATTGGCTTGTCGAGAGCTGACTGCTGTTGCACCCGGCTCGTCCGTTGTTTTTGAACCTGACGAGGCCGTGGCCAGCTACGAATTCTGGAAGTCCCAGCCGCCCCTTGCTTCTGGCACCTGGGAACTCTCATGTGATATAGGAGGAGCCACGGGCGACATGGCACTCGGCGTCGTGCAGGCCAACGGTCCAGCCGATGTATTCTCCATCGCTACCAAGACGTCGAAGAGCATAGCCGTGAACTGCATCGACCGACTCTTCATGGACTCGCTTCTTTCTTTCTTGCAGACTCTCCCAATATTCACTTATGAGAGCGCTTCTGCGCTTGCACATGACGTGGCCTCCTCTCCTGAATGGGCAGCCGCCCGCCACGCTTACGATGGTTCCACGGATGTGACTCTCTCTGTTTCGAGTTCACTACTACCAACGTCAATATGTGAGGCCAGTGATCGGTTTTCCATACAGGGTTCTATCATCACGATCTTGCGGTACGTATAGCACTCCCCCTCACAATATACCTGGCACACAGCGCTGATTCATCTCGTGTGTCCCGTAGCGATGCTATGGAAGTTGCATTTGGAAGTTTCCCGTCCGCGTTCGGTACCGGTCTCGACGAGGCATCCGCCAAGCTGGCCCGGATCACATTTCGAGGCAAGAGACCAGTATCTCCCAGCGAGCTGGTCATCAAACCAGACCAGATGCTAAAGCTATCTAGGACAGTATTGCTCTATGCGGTGGAGGCGGTACCATGGCCCGGTTGTCGAAATTCATGCTGCAAATATACCCAAATTTCAAAGTCATGGTCGCCCCTAAACACGAAGCGTAAATTCTTGTCCCATACACTGCACCATTTGAGCTTCTTTCTGACCACAAATCTCAGGGCACTTGCAACCCTCATAGGGCACAGTTTGTATCGCCTGCGCGTCGCGAAGGAGAATTACCTCTCCAGTATCCTACTCGGGGTGGCGGGCGAGGAGGGACAAATCACTTGGCATGATGTATGTTCCCAATGTGCACGACGAGCTCTCTGGCTAACGGAACCCATGATAGGATATAAAGCAGGTTACGAAATTGACCTTCTCCACCAGGCAGGCGCATGTCCTCCATCATTTTCTCGTTTACCCGAAAAGCTCCCCATGCCCGAAGCCAAGCACGATGAGGGAAATCAACGCGGACAATGGCATGTTGCATTGGACTGTGGGGGTCAATTTAGGTCGTCGTCGTCGGGGCTTCCAACGCCAGCACCAGTACTACATCAACGTCACGTGCATCGACAGTGCCCAGTTCGAGAGTGAGGCCACAGTCCGATCAGACATACAATACAACGTGACAGATCCGATGGTGGTAGGGCTGCGGTCGACGGCGGGCCGCTAGCCTTCTTGGACTTGGTCTGTTATTCCCAGAAAGGCTATCAGCCTTCACAGCGGCTTTTCGGTTGGGGTCCAGGTCTGGGAGAAGGATGCAGGGCGGATGTGTTTTGAACATGCTGTAGCCAAAGTCATCTTTCTTGTACTGAGACAGCGTATTTTTGTCGCTTGCAAATGAATCTGAAAACCGCCACAATGTTCTTGCACCAATTGCCCTTGTGAGACCCTCGTCCCAGCAAACAGTCTTCCCCCTCGGAACCAGTCCAGTGATATCTTTCTCATTTCTGCAGCTGGCCTCGCCAATTTATCAACCGGGGTCTCGGGATCAACCAAGGCCGCTGTATATTGCGACCCTACGCGTGAACAGAACTAGAGACTTTTAACGTTATGCTGCTTCAACACTCTCGAAATTTGCAAGCCATCCATGCTTCAATGGCGCGCCATCCAGAAAGGGACCGCGAGAAAATGAATCCCCCATTCTCATGTTTCCGCCAAATACAACGTGCTAAGTTTGATCATGCTCGCGCTCTCTCAAGTCTCCCAATGCCACATGTTGATGAATGTCTAGGAATAAGACCACAGGCAATATTGACCAGGTTGGGAGGGAGACTTTTTGGGATGTCTGTGGCTGAATCTCAGGGGCACCAAATATTGAATCTCTACCCGCACGGGTTGGATCTCTCTCCAAGCTCACGATGTGGGTATGAGGTGATGAAAAAAGGATGATCGATTCCGCCGGCTCGGCTTCTCCGATATGACACTGATTCCAATTTCCACCACTGGTCATTGTCGCTCGAACCAGGGAGTAGCGTATCCTGGCTATCGGCAGGAGAGCATAGCCGAGCGAAACAGGCCGAAGAGATACATCTTTTGAAACCTCCAGCTGGAGTGCTCGCTTTGTTCATCACATGCCATCCAGGGAGGAGAGAAAACTTCGCATTGCAGGAGCCAGTGGCTGTGTTTCGTCCTCAAAGGATTTGGAAGCCATGATTCACAAGCTTGGACAAGCCACCTCGCTGGTCGCTGTGCACTGAAGCGATTTTGTAGACATAGGCTATTTCAATTTCGTAAACACCTTTGAAGTGTTTCTGGCTCAGGAAATGGCAGTTGATACTTCAAAGAAAATAGGTCTATGCTAACAAGACTGTTTCAATGAGCTACTACCAAGAGAGGTAGATGCTGCGACACAGATCTTGCTCTGTAGCTAAGTAGGTGTATTCGTTCTTTGTTGGACTTGTATATAATATCATTTGACATTCAATATTCCACACTTCCAAGCTATAACGAAACTCCTTGCATCGCCATTCGCCATGAGTCTCATCAGCATCGGCGAAGTCATCGCTATCTCCAACCAAATTGTCGACCTCATCTCTCGCAGTCGTTCCGCACCCGACGATAAACGTGATGTTTGGAGTGTTCTAAATGAAGTCAAGAATATCGTTTCCTCGCTGGAAAAGCACCAAGAGCAATACCTTCTATACCAAGATCAGTTGGAGTCATGGATCGAGGCACTTAATACTTGCAAGGACCCATTGATTAAGTTGCTCGACAGACTAGGCAGCGAACCGTCAAAAATGAACGTTTTGGGACGAGTGAAATACGCCTCAATCGACAGTAAAAAGATTGAAACGGACGTAGACAGATTGAAGGTGCATATCAAGCATTTGAGGATCCTCGAAACGACGTAAGTACTGATGGTGCATCCTTGACGAAACAGCCAAAACTGACTACAACTATCAGGATCATCCGCGAGGCAACGCCGAGAAAGGCACTGGAAAGCCTGAAGACGGACAAAGAGATTGTTGACCATTAGCACAGCAAGCTCACATTATCACACATGAAGAGTGAGGGCTGATGGGAGATGGGAGATGGGACATGGGAGATGGGACATGGGATTTTTCAATAGGCGTTTTATATAGAAGTGGCGGGTGGCTGTATGACTTTCATAACAATGTGATCCAAAGTCACTCTATCTGCCTTCCGTCTTCACTGTTGTGCAACTCTCACACGGCTCATTACTATGCGTGAAGTGTGACGCCCTGTTGAGAAATGTATACAAGTAATCTCATTACTGAAAGTGGCCTCATTCCACAGCTATACAAGACTTGCAAACTGGAAATCGAAACTTGTGAAACCCAACAACGTGTCGGCTAATATAATTGACTTTGATGAAATCATGGATAAACTACCATAAGTTCAGCACAACTCTGCCAACTCGGCTTTCCGTAACAACACCGACTACTTGTATTATACGTGTCTATTCAAAGGATGCGAAAATGAGACACTTTTGGGCAGCAAATAAAGATGAACAATCTGCTCTACGCTGGAAATACACTTACCCCACACTTGAGGCTACCTGCCCTGCTGCTTTGATCTATCCAGAGGGAACTGACCTGCTTAATTCTTGGAACAAGAGGGACCAATTCACGAACATCAAACTTGAAGCTCGACCAGAGAGGAACAGCGATGACTTCTGTTCAGATGCAGGATATATGCAGAGGTTTATGGTTAGCTGCAACATTCATTTGGAGTTGGGAATCTGTAATACCTCGGCTACACTCGCAGTGCTTCTAGGACAAAGTGACATTGGATTTGGACTTATTTCTCTGAGTGTACGAGTTTTGTGAGAACATTAAAGATGGTCGAATCGACATACTGGTTTAATGACTCGAGGGATGTCGTCCGTTGGTGCGGGGCGGCTTGACACAAAGCTTGTTTCTGGAGTGCTTGGTGGCTTGGCGAGTTGCGGTCCACTTGAGGTTGTCATTGCCAGTCACACTGGATGAGGCGATGATCCGTAGTGCAGTTGACATAGTTTCTGTCTATGTTAAATGCGTCGCTGGCGGTTCAATGTTGTTCATCTGCCGTGAGATGTGAGATGCAGGAAGTCTGGGTACGTGAGCCCACAATGCTTCGGCCTTGCACAACTTTATACTGGCTATAAACAGTCTAGCGTGGGAGCGAGTTCCCACTTGAGACAGTCCACTCTTCATCGACATCGACATCCACATCCACATCGACATCGTCCCCAGGCATGACAGAAGGTTGGATTACAGAAGATTTGATGAGGCGCAAGAAGGGCTGAGGTTGCGTTCAGCTGCATTTTGACTGACGGCAAGTGCGCTCTACAGGGCACAGCCCTTTCCAGCTCCAACATGTTATCCTGCAGTCTGACTTCACAGTCAGGACGTCAAGAAAGCCCTCTCATATCATACAGATACGTCAAATAGTGTCTTTCTCCCGGCCGACGAAGCCACATGTACTTGGATAGACGACTCCGTTATGCCGAAAGACCTCCCACATGTCGAAAGACAAACATGCACTGCGGCACACAAAGACAGACTCCAACGATCAGAATGTCAAGCGTGTCCTTCTCCTCACAAGACAACTTTCCAACACAAATGCGGTGGGCTTGGGGTGTCTGTTCTACTGGGCGGTGGCGGAGTATCTTGTCAAGGGCGGCACATCAACCAAGACGAGCCTCGGATGGAGACTCGAATACTGGCATAGAACCACAGCTACAACGTTTGAAATATTTGGCGGTTCCATGGCATGGATAAATCTATGCCAATGGACGTTGTTGGGCACGATTATTGGGCAAGACAGCGCAGAAGCTTGCACCTCTCGGGCTGTCATCATACCATCATGGACAGTTTTGCTTTGTCTCAAGAATGCGAAATGGACATATGAACCCAACAGGATCCAGTGCAATCCAAGAGATATGATGGACAGGCACAACTCGAAACCAGCTCGAATTCCAGCACACTTTTTTCCCTTCACTTCTTCTATTGCGTGTTCGAATCCTATGTTTCTACATGTTGAACGTCTGCCCAATACCTGTCGTGTTTTTTGCTAGCATCTGACTTCTTCTAAGCACTCTGGGATACTGTCCGTTGGAAATATGCGGACTGCTTCCATCCCAGACAGATATAGCTGCTGCTTACAGGCACATTGCACGGATGTCAAGGGCAATGTTCAGCGAATGGGTATCGTTGAGTAGGATCCTACATCAAGATGTGATGCCCGCATTGGGCGGCTCACACCGTGCTGAACACAAAGCGTTATATCTTGTTCTCGAGGATGATGAAGGCCTTAAATCCGAGTAAATTGCCTTCACATTCCTGGGGAAGCATATATTTCTCTGCCAACTCCTTCAGAACGACACAGCCAGGGATTTAATGCTGTAGCTAGCATCTGTAAGGTTCCTATCTTGATCGAGTCCGCGAGTACTTGCTTCCTCTCCGTTAGATCTATCACTTCGTGTTCAGTCTTGGCAGCATCATCTTGCAGCATTGACTTCAACAAATGTCCTTTCTGAACTGGATGATCAACAACATTCGGGTGGGTGCTATTACCTTAATTTCACAGCTGCGTTTCTGGATCCTCTGGGACGTTTCTTGCATAGCCCGGCACACAAGAAAACTTCTGCGCTTCCATTCGGCACTATCCTTCCTCGCCATTCGCCCATTGCAAAAAGTAGAAGGTATCTTTGATATCTCGCATATGGACAATCGACTTTGCTGCGTCTCCGTGTCATGCAATTTCCGAGTAGCAATCTTGACAACCTTTGACCTGACGCCGCTCGGTCCAAGTTTTCAAGAAAAGCTCTTCCAAATCTACATTTGCCATTGAACTCCCAATTCAGCACCAGGAGGCACCCAAATATTTCTCGACATCCCTGCTGATCAGTTGGAGCTGCAGAGAGGGCATCTGGGCTGTGAAAGGAGGGATCTTTTTAGTTCTCCCAAATTCGACCCAAGAGAGGGCATGGAAATGGGTACCGAAAATTATATGACGAAGAAGTCAAGACCACCTAGTCAAACAGCTCGGGTATATCTCGAGCCTCACTCTCGTTGTTATTGATGCGCCAGAAGTACGTCCCTCATATGATGTCTCGATTGCTGAAATACAGTATGAGCCGACCATAATTCAGACTTCGCTTCGGTTACTTTCTCGACAACACTCAGATCAACGACAGCGACAACTTCTCTCTGCGACAACAGTTACTCGATCTTCGAATCTCTCTGCATATCACAAATCTTCAAAGCTTCACCCACTCTCTCCACATCAGAACTCCTCCGCGAAGAACGCACAATGGCAATGTCACGAGCAACTTTCCTCCTCTGTGTGCAGGCCATCCTCCGCGCCACCAGCATCATCCTCCCCTTCCTCGCCATTGGGCTCGGTCTATCTTCACCTGCGCGGGCTTCATTGCCCTGTATCATGGCCTTCGTTACCGTAAGTTGCCCCAAACAAGAAGCTTTACCCTGTTGCTCCCGCTCTTGCTGCTGACGTTCTCCCGATCGATGTGCTGCAAAGCAGGAGAATGTTCCTCCCCCTGTAAATTACGAAACCCCTTGCTAAAATATTCTGCAGACCGCCATCACCCTCCTCATCTCCGCCACCGAGTCCCGCCACCACCTCCTCACGTGTGCCCGCCTCCCGCCTCGTGTCCGCTGCCCTCCCTGGCTTCTCCTCCCCCTTGATTCCCTGTCAGTCGTTCTTGTTGTCGGGGCTGTATGGAGCCTCATTGCTCTCGGTAGTGTTGGTTCGGGCGATGGTACTCGGGTTGCTGTCATCTGGTTGCTTGTTGGGCTTGGGTATGTTACCCTCACTTTCCACTAGTTGCAAGAATCCGAGGCTAACGTTGTGTGTGATAGCCTTTTACAATTCATGTGTGCTGTTTTCGACGGGTTCGAGTGCTGTGCTCTCCGCCAGCGGGAGTGGGCGCCGGAGGATATATGGCTGTGACGATGATAATTTGTGTCGGGAGTACGGAGATTACGCTTGCTTGCTTGTTTGAGATACCCCTTTGCTCTGCTCTATGAGCCGTTTTCAAGTTAAATGAACTTACAAGTTGAAATGTCCAAAGCATCATTGTACAATTCGGATCCAACGAAATGCACATCTGATTCCCTCTCCTTTACTCTACCACATTTTCAGGCTGCCTCCTTCCCACCTTTTTATCCCATTTCTACGCATTCTCGCTTCTCTGACTGTTGAGATCGTGATCGAGTACAATATGACCTATCATGCTCAATCACACGCTTCAAAGAGGAGATTCGAGACCATTGTTCTGGAGATTATCAACACAATACCAACGAAAGTCCTCTGCAATATGACTTGTGAGACGGTAATACTTGAGTCTCTATCCGTATCCTCTCATCATCTATACTGGAGTCTGGGCAGCGAGGAAAGTGGGAAAGTTTGCAGCTAAGAGCCGATTCGATGATCACTGCTATGATGACCTCAATTTCACCTCCAACCACGGCTACTTGAAGCTGGGAGAGAAAAATCAATATCAGCAAGGTGCTGACCGTTTCGACAGCTGATCGGAGTTCGGTGTAGCGTCACGTGTATAACATCGGAGTTCCGGTTGGAAATTGCTTGTTTTGAGGGGCACTTTTCCTCAAACGATATTTTGTGCGTTTTATCGAGATTATCTAAGTATGTTAATATCCTCAAGAACTATCAGCCTCCAGAAAAGAGTTGTTGCCCTGTCCGCCTTCCGTGGGATCCATCACCCTACATCACTATTTTTCTTCGTCGGGCTTGATATTTCCTGCTTCCGAACAAGATCGGGTAACATTTGTGGAAACTCAAGCGTTTGGTATTCAAAATTTGAAGCACATCATCGCTCTGGAAAGAAGTCTGGTTAAGAATTGATAATATCGTTCTAAATCACGAAGCACTCTCAAGTGGTCATATTTGCCTTATGGCTGAGGCAAACATATGACCCCTGACTTCTTGGAATCCACACTCTTTACTTGGCCATCTTTCCACGGACGGCAATTGGTTTCTTACATCTAAATATAAATATAAAGTAAGCTTACTCCTCTTCTCCACAACGACCACGCATTGCCAATGCGCAGGTCACCGTCAGTCCTAGGGAGGGTATCAATGCAGCTCACCATTGACCGAAGTTTAAAGGTACGTTATCAATAAAGCCCGCTTGGAGCGTATTTCTCTGGACCTGAATCGAGTTTCCGGGGCTGAACTGCGGCTCATATACGGAACTACACACTTCATGGTTAAATCCATAATGCGGTGTATCCTGTCCTCAGCAGCGTTCGACTCCCACTCCTGGATCAGTTCACAAATATCAAGATGACGGAGCCCCAGAAGGGTGGGAATAAGAGATTTAGGGCCGGGAAGCCTAAGGTCAAATCTGGATGTCGAACATGTGAGTACGGCCCATTGCGTTGAAGCTAGAGCTGATGTTCTGCAGGCAAGTAAGTGATTCTCAAATGTGCCGCGTGTACGACGCGCTCTCCCTAACAAAGGAAAAATCAGGACCCGGCGGGTAAAATGTGATGAGACGAAACCACATTGTCTTCGATGCCAGAAAGCAGGATGGAGCTGCGAAGGATACGACTTGAAGTTCAACAGGAGCTTTTCTCAGAAAAGGACGTTGTCAAAAACTCAAGTGCCAATACGTCCAAAGGAACCATCCCCGAGTTCTCTCCCAGAGACACCCTCGTCGACGGTCCTCATTGAACCATCCTACCATCCCAGGCTCCACAATTTAGACGAACGTCGATACTTTCACGTCTTCCATACCCAGACCGCATCGGAGCTCACGGGATTCTTCGACTCCAAGGTCTGGAATAAAATCGTCTTACAAGCATGCGACGCTGAACTCTATGCCTGGCATGCAGGCGTCGCGATAGGAGCCCTTCATCGGACACTTCAAGAATCAAAGCAGACAGGATCAGCGTCTGCGGAAAGCATGATCCACCATACCTTTGCGCTGAAACAATATGGCCTTGCGCTCCAAGAAATGCACAAATTAGGTGGGAGAGCAATGAACGAGTACCGACTTCGGGATACCTTACTTTCCTGTCTCCTCACAACCTGTTTCGAGTCGTTCATCGGTAACCAGGAAGTTGCTCTCAAACAAGCTCAATCTGGAGTCGAAATATTGTTAAACTGGCCTTGCGAATACCCTGACCAGATATCTGCTGCTCAGAATGCGACAGCGAGAACTAGATTCCTAGACGAGGACTTGATCGATGCCTTTACCCGTCTCGACTTTCAGGTCATGCAGTTCAACGGCACGGTTGTGAAAGGCAGGCGAATGAGTCCGCACTACCCCACAATCCCGCCAAAGTTCGAGTCCTTGACCGAAGCCAGATTTTACTGGGATTCGATGGTGAGAAGAGTCCAGCAGTGGCATATTTTGGCTCATTCTGCTGCTACAAACAATGTCTCCACCTTGGATTTCGGGGAGAATAATTCGAGCGAGGGCTTCAAAAGAGGTCCAGCGCTTAAGGAAGAGACGGAGAAGGAACTTTCTGCGTATGAAGACGTCACAGCCACGTGGTATGAAAAATTCCTACCACTGTTTGAAGAGAGTAGAGAGCGACCAGGAAGCAAGATGTACCTTGCAGCCAATATGATGATGATCCGATTCATCGCATCGAAATTCGCCATTTCGAGAAAAGCAACCAGCGACTCCTATGCAGACCAATACCTGGAGGATTATAAGAACGTCGTTCGACTTTCGCGCGAGGTGCTTGAAGATTACAATACGGGCTTATCAAGAATTCCAGTATTCGGCATGGATGTTATGACGGTATTGAGTCTGTTCCTCGTAGCGACGAGATGTCGAGAGCCGAGTTTGAGGAGACAGGCAATTTCGTTGCTGGTAACGATTCCGCGGAGAGAAGGATTGTGGGACAGTTTGATGGCGGCAAGGGTGGCGACGTACTTGATGGAGAAAGAAGAGGAGGGTATGGTGGATGGGTGAGTCAAATTTCATTCTCTTCCTCTGAGTCAGTGATTCAGTCTTATGCACTCCGCCATGAAAGTAACTAACGCGTACGGTCATGAAGATATGTCCCGTACACAGCGAGACTGAGGATTGTGAAGAACGACTTTGTATTGAAGGAGCGAAAGGCTGTGCTGAGGTGCTCAAAGGTGGTTGAAGGGAGTACAGAGAGGATTGATCTTCCAGATGTTGTGCTTACGTGGTAATCCATGTCGAGTCCAAGATGAAGTCGGAATGCGAGTTTGAGAGATCGCCGGCCAAAGGACGGGATTAGTGCAGTTGGCAGTCAGGGGCAGCACGGGAAGACACGGCTTGGACACCATTGTATCAAAAGCAGTGGCTTCAAGACCGATCTAGAGCCTGAGTGCTTATCTGGTTCAGGCATTACTTCAAGTCTGATCAGATCCGCTTGTGTGAAGAGGTGTTCCTAGGGGTTGTCTGCTGGGGAGCGCAGGAAACACTTGCGTGGTTGAATCCAAATCAAAGAACGTTGGAGGACAAGAGAAGGATGAAGGCTACGGTTCTGGGAAAAGTGGTTATGATAAAAGATAATGTGGAATCAATGATGGAAGAAAGAAGTCAGGCTGCATATATAACGGAGTAGGAGATGGAATTACAGGACTCTTCGAACCCCACGCACGCTCAAAGAGAGCATTGTCGGAAAAATTAGCCTGAAGCTCTGTCAACAAATCATGTCATTATGACATACGGAATAGGTTCCAGATGGATTATGGATATTGCAAATCGAAAACCGACATCCAAATCATCCTACAAAGCCGAGACTCCCAGTATCATCCTATCGAGTTGCCCTTTTCCTTATCACCATCATGCCCCTGCTGCCTCTTTACTCCCGCAAAAGTAACTCATCCATACCATTTCCCAATCCAGCAGTATCCAGTCGTTCAGGAAGTCGGTCAATCAATATCCAGCAGACGACCACGATGATTCAAATCCACTTCGCACGACTGCAGCACATATCATTAGCATGATCATCTCCTCACTTTATCTCGACCAAATCACAGAACCAAAGGGAGACTCCACAACTCACTAAAAAGCACAAGTAACCTCCCGCCCAACCCGCTCCTTCTCCCTAGCCCAACCCCTGAAACACTCATGATGGAGGTTTTGCCTGCATTGGCTCTTGCACTAAACTACTTTCCCCTGCCTCTCAGCGTCAAAGGGCTCATGGCATACGTAGCATGGATCCGTCAAAGGTTTTCGGTTCGCACTTCTTGTTGGTATATGAAGAGAAGGACCATAGGGCCGAGGATCCCGAGGCTGGATGACGCCGAATTGTCCGTTTTGAGGATTGAGATGAATGGGACGTTGAAATCCGGGTGCTGGTTCGGGGGGAGGGATGGCAGCTAATGCTTCTGGTCGAGGTAT
Source organism: Helotiales sp. EF0021 (assembly GCA_000292665.1). Classification (NCBI taxonomy): domain Eukaryota; kingdom Fungi; phylum Ascomycota; class Leotiomycetes; order Helotiales; species Helotiales sp. EF0021. The sequence continues at coordinate 220,799 of AIET01000400.1, forward strand.
GATGATTGGTGGTGGGATCTGGCGAGCTGGTCGCTGAGCTAGCGGTGGTATTTGAGGCACCTGTTGATTTCCAAGTCAGTAAGTAATACGGCTCACGTTAGAAGGACTCACTCTATTCCCTTCTGGCAGTTGGTCAGCGCCTTCTGGGATTTGTTCTTGTCCCTCTCTCACCATACCGCAAGATGCGCATGTGTCGTGTAGAGCTATAATCAACGAAGTCTGCGAAACTTAATCTGTCATAGAGACTTATACAACCTCTCAGCAAGCACATCGGCCAAGTCCATCAGCCCTAGGTACCGCATGAGCAGCACCCTTTGGGAGCAACAAGCATTTTGTTGCAAGACCTGAAGCTTTCAGCACTATTTCTTGAGGCATACAGGAATAATTACCTGATCCTGAACTCAAAGACAAAGAACTAAATGGAGATTAAAAATGGCGACATCTAAAAAGTGGCCAAGTGTAAGTACTGACTGCTGGGTGATAACTTTTCCTGGTCTGAAGAATCATGCTAGTTTTGACATATGATTCATAATCCAGTACAGGTGTTCTTCAACGTTTCGACATCGGCGTAATGTCTCCTCGAACATCGCAAAGGAAAAGGAAACAGAGGCTACAAGCTAGAGAAATTGAATGAGGCTGCTTTCCTCCAACCCAAACTTGACGCTCAACACGAAATAGCATTGCATTTCTTAAGAGTGGTCCGAGAATTCAACACTAAGGATTTCATGGTTTCAAGTTTCCCAAAACCTATATCAAAACCACCTGGAAATCACTACCAGAAATGCATGAATGCACGTGATGTCAAACCCTTCCAAACCCCAAACATGGGCAGATGATAATCATAGCCACTGGACCAGACTACAATCTTAAGAAAATTGACTGAGCTATAATGACAATAGCGATGACAATGACAACATCCATCAACTTCCCCAGCTCTATATACCTAACACCTCACGCATCCGCACATGACTTCCACCCAGCATCCACGATCAACAACACAACAAAACACAACACGAGCCATGACGTAAATACACCCTTACTCACCAACCATCCCACACCAACACCGTAATCAAAAAGTCCCCCATGTACCGACCGAGATCTCCTAAACTAATATAAGTCCTAATCTTAAACCGTAAACCCAGCTAGGATTATTGGGAGCTTAAGCGATATTCCCTCCCGACCGGCCCGATCATTTACCTTTGTACTACCATCCGGCATCTTCGGAAGAAACGTATCATGAGTAATCGTCCGTTTTCACTAAACCGTTGTAGACTCATCGAATAAAACTGAAGAACAGAGAAAAGAGAATCCCGTACCACTCAAATCGGTACTCGGCACTCGGCATTTGAAGCTTACGTACCTAAGTTACCGTACAACTTACATACAGTATCCACGCTGCTTTTGCACCCCACGACCTATGGAGCGAGGAGTCCTCGTACCCAGCCAAAGAATCGGTGACAGCCCTGGCCTCACGCAACAAATTGGCAAAGATCGTTCTCTAGATTCCCGTATTTTCTCTTTCCACAGATGCATACAACCATGTATGTATGCAATGGTATGTCATGCAACACAACGCCATGCAACGCAAGTCACCGAATCGGGACCTCGTATGCGAAAAAACTGACAGTCTATCGCCGTCTCCACGAGCTGCATGCAATACTGTATGACGTGGGTTCCCATTCTTTGCTTTCTCGTTTGTTCGCTTCGCTTTGCAAGGGTTTGTATGGAAGGATGGGATGGAAGGTGTGGAGGGGTAAGAGTGTTCACTCATCAGCGGCGCACAGCGTCGACGAATGAGAGGAATGTGTTTTCGAATCGAGATTTAGGAAAAGGAAAAAGCAAGTATGAAAAATAAGCTTTTTCAAAAGATAGAGTTTCAGGTGTTACGAGATGGATTGGAGGGTTATCGGATCGTGGGATGGGATAAGATAGAAAAGAGATAGATGTTCTTATTCTCCGCTCACTATGGAAGTACGTATGTACTGTATAGAAACAGTTAATTAAAGATATCCCTCTCTAGTACACCGCAACAGAGCATATAGAAGATACAAGTTCATCTCAAATACCTATGTACCTATGTACCTATGTACCTACGAAGGTACGAGGCTGGGCGAGATGAAAATAAGATTATAATAAGGATGCCGTTCGTATATGTCGTATATCGGATTTGATGGATGGATGAATTAAATAGTTTTGGACGTTTGTACGATGTACGACCTTGAAGGAGAGGTGCTTCTAGCCAAGTAATTGCGTGAGAGGTTGTACGACCTTGTACGACCTAGAGAGTGGTGTACCGTGGTGTAGCGTGGAGGAGCGTGGGGTAAGGCTGAGTTCAGGACCTCGAATCTCTAATTTCACATTCGAACCACGAACCACGAGTATACCTGTAGTACATGGTTTTCATAAATAAAATAAAATATAATAAGTATGGAGATTCTCCCAAGGAATGATAACGTGATTGAGTGATTGGGCGGTAAGATGATGGGGAGGAGATAGGATGCAGAAGTGTAGATGTAGAGAGAGGAAGGAGATCGATGAGGGATGAGAGAAGGCATGCATGAGATGGGATACGGTGAAAGGAAGGGAATATGGAAGGATGCGATGGAAAGTGAGAAAAGGAGTTGTGACAACAAAGTATTTGTGTGTAGTGAATAATGGAAAATATAGAAAGAAGACACATTCAAGAACATTCAGTATAGGAAGATGGTATCAAGATGTGTCGAGGTTATATCACAAGCAACAGACAGCAATGTTCATTAACAAAGGAATATATTTGGTTGTAGGTATCATCTATCCAGACACCATTTTCCCCCACCCTCAAGTCTATTAACTAATTACACAGCACACCCAAACAGTATACAACAACATCGACCCCTCAACCACAAGGACAACCCGCCAGAGTTGCGCCGACCATACAATGTCCATCCTTCCAAACGAGGGAAAGACGAGACATCAAGGAGACTAACAAGACAATATTTGAAAGAGTATTTTGTTGGCGCATTTTCGTAGACGCAAATGCTATGCAGGTGGTGTGATATCCAACGCCGAATGCTGGTTCTGTTCTTCTTCCGCTTCATCAAAAAGATCGTAACAGGGTATATTGCAAGCAATCAAACCATCTAGTCATCCTCCTCAGCCTCAGTGGCCTTGGTGGTGAGGTGCCATCTGTTCTGGCCAGTGGCGTCTTGCTCGTGGGCAATGGCAACCTTGCTGAGATGAGAGAGGATGTTCTCCATTTGGGTATCCGCACGAGAGCGCTTGGCACGGCCGAGGTTGTCGAGCCAAGACATCTTGTTGAGAAGGAAGTAGACCATGGCAATGACGATGGTGACACCGATGGAGTAACCCCAGACAATGACGACGGTGACAATGGAGGTCTCACCACCGTGGGTGTTGAGGAGGACGTTGGTAGTGGGTGGGCTGGAAGGATCGTTTTGGTTCATGGTCAACCAGCCGAAGACGCAGAAGAGGGTAGAGATGGCGTCGACTCCGAGAATGGCACCAACCAATTGCCAAGATGGCCAGGTGTTTCCACCACGGGTGACAAAGATGAGCCAGTTCTCAGTGAGGGAGACTTCGAGGAAGAGTATGCCTTGGATATTACCATAGTTCTCAACAATACCTCCGTTGGGGATGAAGAGAGCACCACGGAGAACCCAGGTACCAAGAGCGAGGAGACCACCAAGGATGACAGAGATGATCCAGATCTTGGGCAATTGCCACTCGACAGGGCGTTGCTCGAAGTGTGCGTTATCGTAAGCGACAGCGATGGTAGCCAAATCAGCGAAGAGGGCCAAGAAGACGATGAGGTCGACACCAATGGTCTCGTTGATGATGATCATGGAGGTGACAAGGTAGATTTCTAAGTGCAAGCAGAGAGCGATACGGTATTGAATATACGCCTTCATACGTTGGAAGATTTGACGAGCGATCTTGATGGCAGAGACGATGGTGGAGAGACCAGGGGCAAGGAAGACGATATCAGCAGCAGCTTGGGCAGCTTCGGTGGCACCTTCGACGGCGATACCGCAATCGGACTTCTTCAAAGACGGAGCGTCGTTGACACCGTCACCAGTCATGGCAGTCAAATGTCCACGTTGTTGCAACATCTCGACGACCTGGTACTTGTGCTCAGGGAAGACTTCAGCGAAACCATCAGCGCGCTCAACGAGATCGTGTTGAGTAGTGCCAGAAAGACCACCGTGGATGAGACGCTCAGAGTTGTAGACCTTGGTACCGAGAGCCAACATCTTGCAAGTTTCCTTGGCAATGGCAATAGCATCACCAGTCAACATCTTGACAGAAAGACCAAGAACCTGAGCTTCAGCGATGGTGGAGGCGGTATCATCACGAGGAGGATCGAACATGGGAAGCATGCCGAGCAATTGCCATGGACCATTGCCCTTCTTGCAAGCAACACCGAGAGAACGGAAACCACGGCGAGCGAACTCGGTAGTCTTGGCCTTGTACATATCGGAGACTTCCTTGGAGCATTCAGACAAGTTGAGGATAGCCTTGGGAGCACCCTTGGCGCAGATGTAGTCAATGCCCTCATGAGTGTTGGTAACCTCAGCTGTGATACGCTTGGAGACGGGGTCGAAGGGAGTGAACTTGTTGGTCTTCCAGCCAGATGAGAGGATCTCCTTGGCTCTTGGGTAACGCTTGAGAGTAAGGATGGTGACCTTATCGATGGGATCAAGAGATTTGACGTTGTGGGAGGAAGCGAGAGCAGCGACAGCCATCATCCAGTTGACATCAACACCCTCAGCCACGAATGGCTCACGGATGGAGAGTTGATTGGCAGTGAGCGTACCGGTCTTGTCGGAGCAGAGAACATCGACACCCTGTTTCGAAACATAATTAGCGTGCGTTCGTAAGGCTGTTGCATTGCATGAAGTGCTCGTGGGGGAGGGGCAGTGAGGTAAGGGTAGCTTAAGACGATCCGATATCCACTTCATGCATTGAATGCACAGTAAGCAGCCCCGGTAGTCAACCACAACGACATCTCCAAAACTGATTACAGCGTACGAAAATTGTAGGATTTGGCCTGCAATTACTAAATGCGCGTGCAATGCAGCCATTGGGTTGGTCGCACGGATCAAGGATCCGCGGGTAAATGTGATTTGTTGGTGATGCAATAGTGTGCGCGACCGGTCGCAACGCTACGAGCCGGCATCTGCACCACCACAAAAGCAAGTACAGGAGGGGTAATGGACGGGATTGAATAATGATTGGGGCATGAAAATGCAGTCTGGGTGAACTTACAGCGAGGGATTCAATGGCAGTGAGCTTCTGCACGATAGCCTTTTCCTTGGCGAGATAAGCAGCACCGACAGCGAGGGTGGTGGTGGTGACGACTGGGAGACCGACGGGGACACCGACAATCAGGAGGATCAGGGCGTAATGGAGCAAGTTCAAGGAGCTGCCCTCTGGGGTGGCGAGGTTGAGGTGGTGGAAGAAACCACCAACCCAGGCGGCGAGAATCCAGAAAACGACGAGAACCAAGAGAGACGTACCAATGGAGTTCATGATAGCCTTGAAATGACCTTGATCTTGAGCTCCAGTGACGAGAGAGGCAGTGCGACCGACGAAGGACATCTTCGCGGAGTGAGTGACGAGAGCATATGCCTTTCCACGCTTGCAACCAGTAGTATAGTAGACAGCATCGGCGACGTACTTGTCGACAGCCAGGGACTCTCCAGTCATGGCAGATTGATCGATGGCGAGAATAGCGTAGCCAGAACCGTGCTTGTGATCACCGACCTCATCGTCGTCCTTCTCACCAGCAGATTCGCCAGCTTGAGCTTCGAGTTCGCGGAGGTAATCTTGGTAACCGTTGGGGTTGTCGTAGGCAGAGATGATACGGCAATCGGCAGGAACGACCTCACCATCCTCGATGATGATCTATAATGGTTAGAATCGACCAATTGATGCAATGAGCGGATGTGGAAACTTACGATGTCTCCAGGAACCAATTCACGGGCCTTGACGTTTTGTTCAGCGCCGTCACGGACGACAGTCGAGCGCAAGGCGATATCACCCTTGAGCGAGGCGACGACATCGGCAGCTTGCTTTTCCTGATACCAACCAACGACAGCGTTGAGCAATAGAATACCAATAATGACACCGAGATCAATCCAATCACGCAGACCGGCCGCGAGAAGGACAGCAAGTTCCATTACTGCATCGTGTTAGTGCGGGGCTCAATTGAAGCTGAGCGGCCAATTGGCGATATTCGTCGATTGTGCGCTGGATGGCAGCCATTGGCGATCAGCAGGATTGGAAACTCACCATAAAGAATCGGACCGGTGAAGAACCCCAAAAACTTGAGGAACAAGTTCTCCTTTTCGGTGGTCAACTCGTTCCATCCAGTCTTCTTCCGACGCATCTCAACATCGTGGGATGTGAGACCAGCCTTCCAGTCGGTGTTCAACCAATCTTCAGGTGTGTCGAAGGTGGTCCCGCCCTGCGCGTTCTTTGGCTTGCCAAACTGGTACCACTTCCTCTTGGGCGCATCGTCGTAGGTCGAACCGGCGATGGAGCTGCGTCGTCCATCCCGATAATTCGAGATGTACTTGACGAGGTTGCCGTACTCGCCCAGGTCGGCGCCGTCGTCCTGGGGAATTGCGCGCTGCTCCTTCTCGACGTCGCCGTTCTCGATATCACCGTGGGGAGGTGCCATTGCGAATGCTGCTGGGTCACCGAAGCGTTGGAGGGGAGATCAATCTTTCTTTCACCAGCTTCCTAGATCACCTGTGACTTGAGTGGAAGAAGAAGAAGGTGAGAGGAGGATTGAGAAGAGCTTTAGTATTTGGGGGGAATGGAGCTAATATAGCACTTCATTTCCGTAGCGATCAACAAGCGCTAGCGAGAAGCGGAAGCGGGCGGGCCTCAGTCAGTCAAGTGAACGTGAACGTCAAGGCGGTCGCAGTGCCCATGCCATGCCATCCCATACCGAGCGATATCCATACCATACCATACCCACGCCGTCACCCGCACGCACGCTGAGACCGTCGCCATCCAAAGCGAGAGCTCCATGCTCCATGCTCCATGCTCCATGCTCCATGCTCCATGCTCGACTCGACTCGCCCCGACTGCACCTGCCACCCGGCGTCATCCTCGCTCCAGCACAGTCTAGGTGTAATCGCTCGGACTTGACGGCAGTCTCAGAGACATGGGGGGCAGCACTTGGACAGATGCAACCTGGTGAGGCCTGTGGTGCAGTGCACTGGTGTCGCCGCCTGGTGAGGATCGTGGGTGGAGGATGAGGCATTATTTGCAGGCCAGCTAGAGGCCAGACAGGACGAGACTACAAGGTGAGGTATGAGGCGTGAGCTTGCCGGATTCCCCCATCCATTACAGTAACCTTACTGTACTAGGACCCATGTTGACTATCCATCCATGGTCGCTGCTGCCAGACCAGACGGTAGCAACGCCCTACCCTACCCTACCCTACCCTACCCTACCCAAACAGCGACCAACAGCTCGGCGTCCGAATCAAAACAATCCCGTCACTCACCTGGTGCATGTTGGGGCACGTCAACGCACCAGAGATGCACAAAATACGGTCACAGAATACGGTAGCACGCACCAGCACCAGCACCTGGGCTCAGAGCTCAGAGCTCTGGGCAGCATTGGGCAGGCTAGGATAGCTCCATGACCGTGGGAGTTTACGGGAGAGCAAGCTTGACAATCTTGACAATCTCAATCCCCTGCCCTGCCCTGCTTCAAGCGGCATGCCTCCATTCCGCCAGATTCGATACCCGTTCCCTACTAGCTTGTTTGTTCCACGACAAGGTGCTCGAGCTCTGAACTTTCACGTTCTGCTCGACGTTTCCTCAGGGTCGCGCTCATACAATTGTGCGCGGATATCATCCCAAGCTCTGGTGGACACCATACTCTAATTCTCCTTCCCTAGACCCTCCCTCCGACTCGTGCCCCCGGTCTCACCGTCCTCTTTTAACTGGGTCAAATCTGGGTCTCTGGAGCGTTATCTGGGTCTATCGGCACACGCCTTTCCATCATCAAACCCCAATTGACCAATCGCGTTCCCACAAAAAGAATTACAGAACAATATCTCGTCAATTGCCGCTCTCCGCCGTAATCACTCCGGTCCCCGTATCGAATCCTTGACAAGGCGATCCGTCACCTCTCTGATTCGCTGGTCAAGGATTAGACAGCAGGCTAGGAACAAAACAGACTGGCCTCGGTCTTGCTCGGAGGCAGATGTGGACGAGCGCTGATAGGTGGCTATCGGTTCTGGCGGCAGCTCTGGCTGTCGAAACATCCTCTTTTGTTCTAGCCCAATCTCCGCCCAGTCCTCGCGCAAAATATCGCACGCACGCACGCATATCGCAACGGTAATAAGAGCGAGGGCTCTTGAGCAGTTGGCTCGTGCGACGACCTATCGAAAAGAATATTTTCATCCACTCATATCGTTAATCTCCATCACTCTCCGTCATTCAATGCCGCTTTCTTGCACTTACTCCATCTTGCTGCATCGTCAATCTCCAGATTGAAATTGTTATTGTTGTTTTATTTCCAGATCAAGAACGAGTCAGCAATCACACAATCACACAATCACGAAATCCCCCCTCCAAACAATATCCACAACACCAAAAGCTTAGCATCCCGATTGACGTTTGAGCTAATGTCGTTACTAGCAGGGTACTCAAAGCTCTCTAAATTCCACAGCGGCGAAATTCCATCCCTCATATTTTTGACGGACGAAGTCTGCCGTACCTTATCTTTCCAGCTGTCTCGCTGCTTTTCTCTCCCTTGCTGTATCGCTGCTTAAAACCTCCCACTTGACAAGTGAGCCGAAAATCATAGATACGACAGAGCAGCATCCGCACTACCGTATTCACTCGCTAAAACAAAAAAAACACTGGGGATGGGGCTCCACGGTCTCGCCGACGTTAACGCGGCGGTCCCATCTTCCCATCCCATCCCATCACATCCTTTTACAAAAATGTTTTTTTTTTTTTGTATGCGGCATTTTCACCTCCCACGTGATCGAGCCGCGAGAAAGCTCTTCCCTGGTCCCTTTCTAGGCAAGGGTGGCAATTTGCAGGGCAAAGCAAGGGTACAGGTTGTATCAGGGATCTAGGGTTTGGGATCTGGGGCTCTTGGGGTTGAAACGGAAACAGGTTCGTTGTGGACTGGGAAGAGGGGACTTGGCAGGCACAGACCGAGGAGGGTGGTGGTTGGGGGTGAGGGTTTTTTTCCTGAGGCGTGCGAGGGCGTGTTCTGGAAGATATGTCAATGTCGCAGAATTCGCGACTATGGTTTTGGAATTTTTTTGGGATAGAGTTGCGACGAGGTAGGGTTAAGGTCGAGGATTAGTGGGCTTGAGATCAGATGTTTCTGCTTGTCATGAAGGTACGGTATCTGAGCGGTGACTGGTGGATGGGGAGGATGGGGAGGGAAGAGAAAAGGTTGATTTACTAGAGTCACGATGGAAAGATACCATACCATACCAGATAAGATACGTACTAAACCCATGTAGATAGAGGTATACAGTAGGTATCAGAGGCTCGAGAACCTCACATACGTACTCCACGATGTTTCACCTCCAAGATACGGAGTACAGTACAGATAGACAGGCCTTCCTCTCGTTTCCCTCCGTCTTATCGTTCTCGTTCTCTTTCTCTAGGTAGGCGGGCGAGGCGAGGCTGGGCAAAGTCTTGTTATCTAGGAGGTGTTCGGGGATTTGTTTCAACTTGCGCTTTTGTAATGTGGGATGTTTCAATTGAAGATCTTCTTGTTTTTCTGGTTGTAGAATCAATTTCAGATCTCGAAACAGCCGCGGAGGTAACTCAACTTAACTCTATAGGATAATTTTCGGCTGAAGGTGGTGTGGCGTGCGTGGATATGTTTGTTCTCTGTCTCTGTTCTCTAGGTAGGGAAGCTCAAACCTCGAGAGGAGCGAAGGAAGGTAAGTTCAAGTCTCATCCGAAATGGAAAAGAGTTTCCGTCTCAAGACGAGACGTGTTTGTCACTGACAAGACTGACAAGACCTATCTAAATGTTTGAGCGGCATTTAAAATCTCGTTGTTTGGAATAGTCTCTTTACTTCATGTCTCTCTTCATGTCGCTCCTCTCGGCGCGAAAACTGGAAGGGAAGGGAAGGGAAGATATCGGATGAGTGAATAAGGCAATACTGGTATACAGTAGAGAAATGATATGCAGTCTCAGACGTGCATCACAATTTTCCCTAGTCTCTTGGTATCTGAGATGCACTTTACTGTACCTCCGTACTGATGCGATGCACCTCTAGCTAGCTATATTCGTAATCCCTTTCGCACAGGACGAGGACGAGGTACGGGAGTGCAGCTGTGCATCAACAAGCGCCTTGGATCCTCCGAGGCTTCAAGGTACTGTAAGGTAAGGCAGATGCTGAAGATCCTACCGCTGCACGAAAAGTCTTGGTATTGAGTGCCGAGAAAGAAAAGAGGCGCGGCACTCGATATACCAAGACCTTTTAGAGAGTTATGATTCACGTAATGCGAGATGGTATGTATCGAGAGGTATTCCAAGACTTTGCCATGGCTTTTGTGTTGGGTTGATTTGTAGATCGGAGTGCGTATACAGACTCGTGATACCTTGGTTATTGATTCGAAAGTACGGAGTAAGCATTGCGCATCGTGAGTCTCTCGTCAGCCTAGAGGTGATCTTCTGGAGACACGCGTATGGAGGTGTTTGATGGTCGCGGGTTACAGGTAGGATTTGGAACTTTGCGAATGGGACTTTTACACGGGTATACGGGGTACGTGGATGGGCAAATCCCCAAGATTCGACGTGTTCGATTCTCGAGTCGAGTCGAGCAAGTATGGAGATGAGAGATTTCTCCAAGCGCCGCTCCCAAGAAAAGATCTTCGAGATTCATCAACAAAGTCATCCCGTTTCTGCCGAAGATCACAACTCTAGAAATACCTTGGTCTGCGGGAGCGAAACAGTGATTATCCCGGTACCTGACATCTTACAGTAGTACAAAGTAGGTCACGGAACATATCGCTGTTTGCAATCTGCAGATGCGATGAAGAAATTTAAAAGCCTCACTTATAAACTCGCCGAATCGAAAAGTTCCGAATACCGTCACTCACTCACCGCTACATTCCCATTCATCCATCCCATCGTATCGTATCGTATCGTGTCCTCGCCCTCCTCTCCAGAGTAGGAAATAGCTCTCGTGCCCACACACACAAACCTCCGGGAACGCATCTTCCCGAGCCCATCCATCGTGGAAAGAATTCGAAATCCCTTCTCTGCATCAACGCTAGAAGGAAATCCATCCGATCAAATTGACCAATCGTTCCCTTAAAACATGACAGGAGAAAAAAAGAAGGGGACCGCAGAAACGGATGTGAGGACCAGTGAATTTAAAAAGCGCATTGCTGGGATAGAGGAACGCCTCGTTTTGTCTTAGGTTTGTCCTTGGTGTACGAACGGAATTGTACCGTTTGCTACCGGTATCCCGACTCCCGAGTCACCGACATAGACCGATGGAGGACGAGGACGGGAGTATCGGCTGCTGAGGGAATAATATAGCAGAGGAGGGTAAGGAGGCAAATGTACTGTAACGTGGTGCGAAACTGACCAGTGATGCAAGATTGAAAAGCAGCATGGGAAAACATCCTGATGGGGAACTACTCTAAGATTTATTTATTGAATTATTGATTTTAACTCAAAGCAAAACAAAGCAAAAGCTGGGATGAGTGAGATGGGTAATTACGCCTTTTCTCCGCCTACCCTACCCTTACACGCAACCCCAGCGAGCCCAGCTGCCCAGCCATTGCATCGCGTCCGTCTGGACGATAAGCGAGTGGGGGAAACAAGATTTGCAGCAATTAGCAATTGGCGTGCGGCAACATGCTTACTTCAAAACAAAAAGATCCTCATACTCGCAAAAAGGTGAAGCTGAGATGAGGGCTGGGCGTTTTGTATCTGTATCTGTATCCCTCAAATACCGAATATGAACATGAACGTACATGAACATGGTCTCTGTTGATACAGTACTTGCTAAACATGGGGAAATTTGTTTTGTTCTCCAGACACAAGACGTTGGCGATATCTGGGCGTTGATGTCTGTGATTCCCCATGGAGAGAGAGGATCGCGAATGGACGGGATGTTTTTCTTGGTATGGAGAGGATGAGGTAGAGATTGGCGGGATTGTAACAAGAGGGATGAGGGAATAAGATTACGTGGTCGATTCGATTGAGACATGGCATCGCATCGCGATACAGCCAAGTATTAAGAGGTGCAGCTGAATCACTCTTACCTCACATCTTGCATCAGAAGACCTCAGATCTAAGACTCATCTCACCGGCAGAGACCTGTTAGACTTTTTTCGCTGAGGTCCCTTCCCACGACCTTTTCCAATTTTACCTTTTGACTTTTAGAAGGTCTTCGTCTAATGTTATTTTCGGCCCTGACAAGAACTTATCGGTCTCATTTCCGTTTTGCTTTTGGACTTGGCGGGGTTCGATTGATTGAGATTATATAGGAGATCCGAGGCCCTCCTACCATTTCTGATATCGACGAGGACGAGGTCGATATTTGGGTCCCTGCGTCGGGGATGAGGGTACGGGTCGGTGAACGGACTTTGTTGAGTCGTTGATTATGTTTTGATTTCATTTGAGATGAATTGAGATCTTTATAATATTGGAAGTTTTTGCCACTTGTTATTGTTTCATTTAGATCTTTCATGCGATGGTTGATTGTTTATTTCTTCATTTTCTATTAAGAAGTCACAGAGTAAAATGTACTCCCCTAAATTCGAAGAGTGCAAAGGTTTCCAATCGCTTCGCAGACCTCGCGATCTGCTTCCTATTCCATCGTCTCAGCTAATAAGGTAGGAGTTCTGCGTATCTGGAAGTTCTGAGTGCAACCGCCACTCTTCTCCCACTTTTGCCATCACTGCAACAGCAAGAAACACCGCGGCCAAGTAGCCTGCCTATCTCTCTATCTGCAAAGTGCACGATAAGCAGCAAATTCCGTGGTTTTATCTCTTGGCGATAATTTTTAGGTATTTGCCATATAAGAATTGCATGTACTGCAAAATGCCGTGTTTAAGTCAGGTGAAGAATCCAGACATCAAAAATGACTACCATCGAGGATAAGTCTGCGCCAGGGACGCTGCAATTGATTGATGAGAATGGAGAATTACACGTCAAGCACTCCGCAGCAGCGAAAGATATTGTCTTGGTTCCTATGCCATCAGGTATTTCTCGTCGCTCTTGTCACATGACCTCTAAACTCACCTCGATCAGACGATCCGGAAGATCCCCTGAATTGGACGTTCAAAAGGAAGCTGTTACAGACATCATGCATGGTGATTTATACCGTGATGATGGTCTTTCCTTCCTCAGCTGTATACAGCGTCACGACACCAATCTCGAAAGCCACTGATTTGACAGTCAACGATCTTGTTTCGGGAACAGGTGCGATGTTCCTGTTTTATGGCTGGGGCTGCATCGTCTGGCAAGCTCTCGCTTTACAATACGGAAAACGGCCATCGTATTTGTTGAGCATGCTCGCTTCCATCATTATTATGGCGGTCACTCCCCTCTGCACCACCAGCGGGCCATACCTCTTTGTCAAGATCCTGCAAGGTTTCTTCGGCGCCCCAGTAGAATCGTTATGTGAGATATCAATGACAGATATCTGGTTCTCACATGAACGACCTCTCTACCTAGCCGTGTATGGCCTTTCCCTCGCAGCAAGTGGCAAACTAGCTCCTGTCTTCGCAGCCTTCATCAACACTAGCATGGGCTGGGAATGGACAATCTGGTGGTGTGCTATCGGAATGGCAGTCTCATTCGTATACTGTTTCTTTCTAATGGAAGAAACAAACTACGACCGACATGCTCCTACCTCAACAGTCAGCGCAGGAAACAGCTCAGAAGATATCCCACAGCCTACCTCCGCTGTCATCTCAGGATCAGACGAGAAGGAAGAGAAGACCATTCCAGCGACAACAGAAGCACCTATCCAAACAGGCCAAATAACCTACCCCCGAAAAACATACCTCCAAAAACTCTCTTTCTGGGGCGACAAGAAGCGCCCCAACCGCATCCTAGAAATCATGTGGTCCCCATTCAAATTCTTCTCATTCCCCGTCGTCGTCTGGGCAGGCTTCATGTACGGCACCAACGCACTGGTCTGGCCCGGTATCCTCAACGCCACTGCAAGTCCTACATATACGAAAGTATACGGCTTCACCAGCAACGAGGTCGGGTTTGCTTATTTCGGCGCAGTGGTGGGGATGGTTATTGGTTCATTGTGGGTTTCCTGGGTAGGACCTAGACTTGTAATGCGTCTTGCAAGACGAAACAAGGGGGTAGCGGAACCGGAACATATTCTCTGGCTTTTCCTCGCGAGTCTGGTATGTGTTCCTTTCGCGATGCTACTTTGGGGTTTAGGAGGTGCGTATAAAATCCACTGGTTCGGAATGGTATTTGCACAATGCATGTTGGCTGTTTCTTCAACACTATGTCTCTCGACTGCTATTCAGTATGCTACGTCCGCATATAGAGATTTGGGAGGTGAGCATATCACTACTATTATTCTTATAAGGAATACGTTGAGTTTTGCGATAAATTATGGGATTACGCCGTGGATTGAGGCGCAGGGACAGAGGGATACGTTTATTACTGTTGCGGCGATTGCGTTGATTTGTAATGCGACGATGTTTCCGGCTATTTGGTGGGGGAAGAGGTTTAGGATGAGGAGTGCGGGGACGTACTGGGGGTGGGTTGAGAAGGCGAGGGCGAAGGGGTTGAGTCATTGAGTTGAGGTGATGGGATGGAGATAGGATGAAGAATCCGTGAAACGTAGAATATCAGATGAATGAAAGAGAAAATGACTCATCTTGAGTAATGAAGTCACGGACTTCACTTCCCCATCATTACCTATGCTTCTCTTCGTTCATTTGAATCGTTTCTGTCCTGATATAACGTACCTATGTATCACGTGCTTTTGACCATATCTAAGTTCCACAAGGTTTGCCAATGCCACGAGGATGGAGCCAGAGCAATTTGGGATGGAAGAAATTTGCCAATGGAAAGAAGTCCAATACTTCTCACACTTGGTCCTTGGGTTGGGAAGAGCGTGATGATGGTTTATGGTACCGCTCTTGAATTAAGATGGAGATGAGCCAAGAACGGGAACCATTCGGGGTGTTTCTCGGGTTACGACTGTTGACAGCACGCCTAGGTTGGGCAAGCACCTCAGCTTCATTGCAAAGTTGCAAAAGAGTGAATATTCTTGAACTTTTTGTGGCAGTGCAGATGTCTCAGGGTGTTGCAGCTGATGAGAGCCTATATAAACTCATTCCGTACTTGATAAAACACTCCAGCAGTGCAAAAACAACGAGGCTCCACCAGAAACACAACCATGTGAGGACCTGCGAGTCCTTATGTAGTCCCCAGAAGCTATGAAACCATCATGTTTCAATCATTTCTCCGCGATGAATGATTCTTTCCAGTTGATTTTCTCCTACTCTTTCAAGTATGTTGGAGTGTTATTTCCATTGTTGTCATTTTCGAAGTTCGAAGCACTGTCATTTATTTACATTGCTGCCAAATACATGACATTCACCAGAATGCCCTTTGTGTTTAACTCTCCTATATTCATTACTTTTGTCAGAAATATCACTATGCAATAAAAGTCCTAATTTCCATCCACAGCTTCACTTGCGAGAAATTCCTTGAAAACGAATTTTAATAAAATCCCACCGTTGGCTTTAGCAGGTGAGGTCCACCAGTAAATATCACGTTTAGCTAGGGAAAATGGGCAGCACATAGCTTTACAAGATATATTGCTAGTCAACATGCGTCCTTTACTGTATTCAACATGTGTCCTTTGCTGTATGTAACCGAGAAATGCAGTTCAATGAGAAGGATTGTACTTTTACACTCACTCGGGGGTGCCATAACAGGGTGAAGTAACCTGTAAGAGGGCAGCACAGGAGTGAATAAATGTATTTGTAAGTCATAATAGGAAAATCGCACAGCGAGGTGAAGGCATTAGGCCGAAAATGTCAAGATGGGCAAACATATAAAAAGAAACTCCGATAACGGTGGAGTTGCAAGGAACCTCAGGTCAACCGAAATTTCCGGGAGTGCGTTGTGAATGATGGGGCTCGGAGCAAAAAAAGGATGGAAACAAAGGCTGGAAGCTGGCGCTTCAGATACAATTTTCGTTCGCTTCCGCTTCAGAAGAATACCTTTCCCTTGCATGATGAGCAAACCTTGCTTGATCAATGAGGAAATAGTTATTAATCTGCAAGGTATTGTCAGAACCAATACTAATGCTCACATGCCCTTGACATTCGGATGGCGATATCCTGTTTTTGATTGAATATTCCAATTGCTCCGCGTCTCTCGCTTGCGAGCGATCTCCTTTCCACAATTGAGAACACCTCGAAATATCAACCAAAATCAAACAGGCAAATTCACCCCACTTGCAAAATTCAAAGCTGCTTTACTCAAGCAACTCCAAGTCAACTAAGACCAATGACTGCCCATCGAGTGCATTCCTCGCTGCTTTCCAATTCTCAATCATTAGCGAAGCTGTCAAATGGTAAGCTACCCGACGCTACCCCACTTGACATCCCTCCGTCTCAGCCCTATGAAATGAATCACCTCAACTCATAATTCAGACTATCTACACTAACTATTCTTTCTTAAGAAATGGTGACTTGCTGAGTCCATGATAGTGCAAAAGCGGTGATGCAAAGCTTTTTAAAATCAATTCAATGACATGGATATTTACAGCTACTTTAATATAAGGCCCCCAAAAGATTAAATTTTGGTAAAATAGAAGACATCAGAACACAACTAGAAAGTGTCATTTATCCCAGTAGGGCGGGAGAAAGCATGAAAATCACACGAAGAAGAGCTAGAATACACCCAGAAGCTCTCAAGGCCCGGCCCAGACCATTGGCTACCTTGTTGACGTTGATGTTTGAGCTCAGATATTGGAAAATGCCTCGTTTCATGACGATTGAGATTCATACTTTGCTATACTTCAAACAGTTATTGATGTCCTGAAGGGGTCTATCAAGTTGAGAACCTGGATGGGGGGTGGTTGCACGTGCTGCACGTCGTTTCGGCTCCAAACCCCGAAAATCTCTATGCCGAATGAGAATTCCATTGTCGTAGCATCAAGTTGGATAGATTTGTTGCATATCGAGTGTCGGATGTCCCTCCGAGTTCGCCAATGAGGATCAACTTCCATCTTTACTTTTCCGCGTTCCGAGGTGCAAGTCTTGCTGCACGTGGTGTTGACAATAAATGCCGCAATTGTTACTATAGGTAATCTTAGTATCAAGGCGTGAGGGAAGCATTTATTAAATTCATAGACTATCGAAACCACAATGGATCAACCAATATTCGGAATACGGCACTATGGTATTTAAGAACAGTCTCGATGGTGGTGTTTGTTGATACCAACTGATCAAGAGCGAAAGTCGACATAGTGCCAAGTGTTGATGACAGCAAATCCGAAGCAATTATGGTATATCCATTATCCGTCAGTCAAGCTAGAAGTATTGAGCCTCAAGAAAAATCCCTCAGTGCCTGCAACAGAGTCTATGTCATCAGAGATGAAGAACATCGCACATAGGCAGTACAGCACTGTTTGGCCAGCCTCAGTAAGACCGAGATCCAGAGCCTCGAAAAGGTTCGAGATGATGAGAAATCCACGAAATGTCCGAGATTGTGATCGCAAGTAAGACTGGGAATGCGAAACTAAAGCGCATAGTGACATAGAACAGAAAGTTCTAGGGCTTCTAATTCGACAGCCCTCATCGCACATTCACCAGACTGAGAGTTTGGGAACATTGCAGGGGGCACAGGAATGGCATATTCGAAGGAGTCTTGAGGTCAAACTGCTGCATTTGATAGATGCCGCGTGCATATACCCCTGCGAAGCCTGTCTCTGCTGATCGCATGTGTAAATTCCAGCGGTCTGCACGTTCAAGCTCAATCTTCATGTTCCGAGTTGGTACTCGTATTAAGGCAATCAGCCTCCTTTCTATCGGCGCGAAGAAAGCCCGCCGAAACTGTTGCACACAAGTATAAACCCTGTATCAATCAGTATCATTTCTCCCAAGTTTCTGCTTTCGAATGCTTACAGCAGCCACGAAGAAAGGCAGTGCCCGCCAGGACTCAGGCAGCTTCAATGAATGTGCGAAAATCTGCTGCATCGCGGGGTCACCAATCGCGTGACCTAGACTCTCGAAGACAACGATTGCAGCGAAGAACGTTGCTTTAATGTCGTCGAAAATCCAATATGACACCCAGGATAGTGCTGAAACTCTACTTCCGAAGCCGGATGCAAAGATGAAGACACCAAAGGGCAAGAAGAAGCTAGTTTGAGTGAATGCGATTGCGAGACAGCCAATACACATCAGTGTCACGCTCAAGCGGACGAGGAAGAGATCGATGACTTGAGGCCGGACGTCGTATCGTATTCGGATATGGTTTGTTACTCGTGGTATGAGCAACAGGAATAGAAACATGTTGACGATTGCTGTTTCCGCGTAGAAGGTTGCACCGGTTGAGATCTTGATGCCGAATTGAACAGAAGCATACTGAATAAGTACGTTGAGAGTCGTATATCTGAAGATGCCAACGAGGAAGACGGGGGTGACCAGTAGGACGTTGCGGTTCGAGAAAGTCGATAGCACATCGCGCATCGCTGTTGACTTGCTTGATTTATGTATATCGCTTGCTGACGAGTAGATGTTTGTATTTGGCATGCTAGCCAATAGTATCAGGCATGTGAATAGAGAGACCATGGCCAGACAGCATGGAATCCATGGCGAGATATCGATCGTAAGTGAGGCTATGAACGAAGCGATGAGCTCTGCTACATAAAATGCCGAGAAGATATAGTAGAAGCCATAACTTCTGTGATAGATTTGTCAGTCGAAGTTCCTGAGCTGCAATAGGAGACTTACCTCCTGTCTGATGGTATAGACTCGGCAGCCAGCGCCCACATGTAAGCTGAAGCAGCGTTGAGCCCGCCACCACAAAGTAGCAAGAGAGATGACAGCCAGATTAAACGGAGAGGAAAAGTTTCTGGGAATGCGCCTAGTTGATTTTAGCAACTGTGAAGTTTAAATACGTTAGGTGAAACGACATACAAACGACGAAGATCTCAGCAAGTGAGAAAGCAACGCCCAACAAAGCTAATGCCATGATCTTTTTCCTTCCATATTGATCACCCAATCTTCCGAAGGGTATAGCAACGAGAAGGACTGGCTTATACTCAGTACATATATAGTGAAGAGTAACGTTGTCCAAATACCTGCAAGCATATCGAATGAAGACTTCCAACCTCTGATCGTCGCCAAAGGTCCCTGAATTTCAGGCACTTTGCACATGGATTCCTCGATGCCGCCATTAGGGAATTTATAAAATGTGATACATAACGAATTTTCAAATAGTTTAATCAAAGGAGCAACTAAGACCATCTCGCAGAACGCAAGTAGAAAATGAATAGCCATGAAGTAAAGGATGACTCTGGTCAAGGACAAGGCGAGTTCCCCATCTCCAACAGCTTCTTCTTCGACGTCGACATTGCATACATCTTCTTGAGATAGTAGGCTCTCTAACTCAGCAAGTCCAGCCTCAGCGTAGGAGATGCTCATCTCAAGTGTCTCGACTTTGTCGCGAGTAAGAAGGGTTGTTGATGTTCTGAACATGAAAGAGGAAAGGTGGGGGCTGTCACCGCCCGGCAGAATGCTTTGCGTTATTGTGTCGTTGTGCTCGCGTTCTTCGAGGACGCGCTTCACACGTCTTTCAAGTAAGTAATGTCTCTTTGTTGGTATATTGCTGACTCTGATCATCGTCACCAGGATCTATTTATCTCCGCTATCGTTTCTGAACTCTCTCAAGGCTTTTGCGACAGTCCCGAAGTCATACGAAGACCTCTTCAAGCCTCAACAAACTACCTCATGCCTTCTCGGATACCTTGATCAACGGGCAGTCAATTCACGCTTTCGCAGACCTATATACATTCGATTCACAGGCTAGCTTTCAAATCATGAATCGTGGATAGTGATGGAGCTTCTTGGATTCCGAAGATCCCATCGTCACCTTCCATTCGAAGATCAAACTATATGATTGAGCACCGTGGATTGTTCCATTTCTTTCAAGGCGAGGAAGAATTGTCTGCAGCCAGGACCAAGTCACGCAAATGCCCATTACTAGAGCCGCCCTAGTTGTTTGAGCAGCATGCGGAATCATTTCACTCGACTACATATAGATACTCGATATGGAAAGTATGCTGGTGGAAATTGCCCGCATGATCGCTGTTTGCCATCTCCTTCTTTTATCTTGGAGCAATAAGATATCACGCACTCCTCGCCTGGCAGACCTTCACCAATACGCCAACATTACCCTTCGAACTCTACATTTGTTCTTATCGATCTTTGTTGGTGTCAATCTAGCCACTGTGGTGCGTGTCTAGCATCTTGTGCGTGGCGTGTTGGATGAAGGTGCCTGTAGCTCTGATGTCTTTCTCGCGATCGTACTTCTCCAGGTTGTCCAAAGGTGCATACCTCTCGCATAGATACAGCATATCGTTGTAAGCTCTGGATGGTGTTAGTTGAGTGTCCAGTTATGTGTTGAGAAGGAATACTCACATTGATCTTGAGATACTTCCTGGATGCCCTGCAGAGTCGTTCAGATATGGATGGAGGCTATACAATCGATTACGGTCATCCCACTCCTCAACGGGCTCTGATGGCTCGATATGGCGCTGATAGAACCTTGTGTAAGTTGGGGAATTGAAGAGGTACGCCCACGAACACCTCCATGTCCCAAATTCCATTTCATTGTGGGCATATGTACTTCCTGGATCAAATACAACAGTCTCGCCGGTCTCCATATCAATTCCAACATTCTGCTCCCACAGGTCACCATGGATCAATGCAGGCTCGATATTACGGCCATCGGATTGCAGCGCACCCAGGACTCTCGGAATGACTCTATCAATGAGCTGCCGGCAAGCAGCGTCATACTCTGGCCAAGGATCGTTTGCCTCATTGTCATACTTGATGACATCCTCAAGCTGGTTGGCAAAACATTTTGCCCAGCTTGTTTCCCAGTTCACAGTTCTCTCAAATTTGCCGCACACAGTGGGGACTGAGAATCCGAACATTCCAGTAGGGGACTTCCCTTTCGAATGAAGTTCAGCTACTTGAGCTGTAAAACTTGCCGGCTCCGGAACGGCTGCAAGGTCCATGTCGTGGTAATCTCCAATGTAGAAGTACACCTCGGAGTCCTCATTACAATATTCTCCATATCCAACAGCATTTGGGCCAAATCCTGGCACCGCTTCATTGATGGCACATGCAGAGTGATATTCGCCCTCGGTCAAAGGTCGTGCCCCTTGCCCTGTTGCACACTATATAATACGAATGTTTCAATAATCTGCACGGTTTTCAACCTGGCCGATGCCTACCTTAAGAAAGTATCTCTTCAGACTTCCATCTGGAAGAAGGACGGTGACCTTTGCAGTTTTCGTCCAGGCAGATACACCAGAAGACTCTGCTGACACAACCTTCGCCCCATCAGGCATCACTGCGAGGCTGTCAGTCGTTTGCGAAAGCTGATAGGCTGACATGTGTATAGTCACCTTTGACAATAGCTTTGTGGAGAGGAAAGTCTCCATCTATACCTAGCTCCCATTCTGTGTCTGACATATTTGGAAGTTCGAACCTGGTGACGAATATATAACGCGAGGTTCAAGATGCTGAGTGAGGCTTGGGGGCAAAGATTAGTATATGGACCCTCGAGGTGCAGCAACCACTACGTTGTCGAACTTTCGACTCCATGAACTGCAGCTTTATTCAGCTATGAAGCGCCACCCATTGCTATGCAATGCAGGCTACCAACCCGCTGGAGATAATTGGCTGACATATTGAGAAATAAGAGGGCTGTGAAACAGCCTGCATGAGGAGCCAATTCATTCGGTAGGTAAGGGTGTCTGGGCCCGTGTAGCAGGGGTCGGCGCTTAAGTTGCTGCGGCCTTCCCCCCAAAACCGGCCCCCTAAAGTACGGTAAGAGACAGCACCCAGACGCCTGGCCAGAGCCTCAGAGCGCTCCATCTACGCGACCCAAATTCTGGGCATTATGTTTGCCAGCCTTCTCTATCTCGTGTTCTTTCGCTGCTTCCAGCCTCATGCTATCAAGTCTGATTCTTTGAGGGTTCTCTTGTCCCGTCCTCTTGATCTGCGGCTTGTAATTTACCTGTGCTCCTTTTGCTTGATGCGATTGTGTGCCCACTGGCCCTGTCCCATTTCCTCCAGTCTCAAGCTCCTCCTCAGGCTTGTGTGAGGCTCGTTGATGCGATCGCCTCCTATGATATACCAATCGATTACTTCGATGTATGACAAGAGTCCCTAACCCGAAACGCCTTTACGCATCAAATCCTATTTCTTACGACTGTCCTTCGCTGCCCCAAGGCTATGGTGAGTTTTCAAGCCCGTTTCCAACATCAGTTCATATCTGGTCACGTGTGCTTATGCCTGTTGATATATAGTTCTCGAAGAGCTTCACCTTTGGGAGGAAGCGCAGCGATGAAGGCCATCCGCCACAGCCTGCCCGTACTCATTCGAATCTACCCAGTATCTCACTCTCAGATCAGTATGACGACTCTGGGTCCAAGGCATCTGCTTCCCAAGGATCATTGTTTGCCAGTGCGTCTATTCGAAAGAATAGCGACGTTGACCCAGGCCCTTTGGGCCTGAATGTCATATACACTCCTGATAATGGTCATAAGACTGATATTGTCTTCATACATGGCCTTGGGGGAAGCAGTCGAATGACATGGTCAAAAGACAAGAATCCGGGGTTGTTTTGGCCTTTGACATTCCTACCCCTTGAGCCTGACGTTTGTCTGGCAAGAATACTTAGCTTTGGTTACCATGCGAACTTTCGTAAGGCTGGAAGCGCCGGCACTGTAGTACTGGATTTCGCAAAGGAATTGCTGTATGATCTCAAGTATGGCACAGATGAGCAGCATGAGAATTTGAATATGGGCAATGTGAGCGCGATCGGAATATGGTAACTTCAGAACAATCCTGATGATGGCTTCAGGTACCACTTCTTTTCGTCGTCCACAGCATGGGAGGATTGATTGTCAAGGAGGTCAGAACATCTTCTGATTTGCATACACCCTGCTCACGAAACTCAGGCATACATGCAAGGCCAAAATGATCCTGAATACGAAAAGATTGTCAAATCTATCTCGGCAATCACTTTCCTTGCAACTCCACACCGTGGCACAAATTTGGCAGACTTGCTAAACCGCATACTGCAATCGACTGGTGTCAGTAATTCTAAGCAGTACATATCTGAACTCGCCAAGAACTCTTTCACTCTGCAAAAACTCAACGAACAATTCCGTCATATTGCACCAAGGCTCGACATCGTCTCTTTCTATGAAACTCAACCCACTTCAATCGGACTCAAGAATGCTCGAGTGGTGAGTGCGAATTAACTGAAATCGCCCTCATTCATGCTAATGTGCATAGATGGTCCTGGAGAAAGATTCTTCTGTTCTCGGCTATCCTGGGGAGACATCCAAGGCTTTAAATGCAGACCACCATGGCATCTGCAAGTACGAGGATCCCAAGGATCCGAATTACATCACGGTAAGAAATATATTGAAATCACTTGTAAGCAAGATTATCTCGACAACGCGATCAAGCGTACCCGTGGTATCCAATCGGAGGGAATCGCGCGATTTGAAAGCCATGTTGGCGATGTCAGAATTGCCAGATATTGACTACATTTTCTTCAGAGATCAATGGACCCCTGGAACCAATGAGTGGATTCTCCAGGAACATACCTATGTCGAATGGCTGAACGCTTCAGGACCAAAACCCCATCTGCTCTGGCTACACGGCGGGGCCGCGACCGGTAAATCTGTCTTATCTTCCTTCATCATCAACAGCCTCGTCGAGAAAAAACTCTGCTGTCAATACTTCTTCATCAGATTTGGTGACAGAAAGAAAAGGACTCTGAGCCTACTTCTTCGCTCAATCGCTTATCAAATCGCACTTCAAGTCCCTGAGTTTCTGCAAAGGGTCATCGAATTGGCAGATGAAGCTATTGATTTTGAGACAGCTGATCCGAGAACCATCTGGGATCGTATCTTCAAGTCCTCACTTCTCAAGATGGAACTACTTCAACCTTTGTACTGGGTCATAGATGGCCTTGATGAAGCGGATGACACGCGAGTTGTCGTCAGACTTCTCTCTGATATTGCCTTGTCAGCGATACCCATTCGGATCCTGCTTCTCAGCCGCAACACCCCAGAGATAGCCATGGGCTTGAAGAAACTCCCAGAGGCGTTGTGCCAAGGGAATATCAGGATTGAAGGGCACCTGGACGATTTGTGTTGTCATATCCGTCAAGAGCTCAGCATATCTGGTAGCGCTGAGTTTGTGGAGATTATTGTCCAACGGGTAGTAGACGGGGCACAGAGTAACTTTCTTGTAAGCATCGTAACTTTCTTGGCAACTGTAAATGCTAACCGACTAGTGGGTACGTCTTGCCGTTGAAAAAATAAATTCTTGCCATACGCACGCTGACGTGGAGCGAGCTTTGCAAGAAATGCCGTCGGGCATGGAAGAAATATACGATCGTATGGCCTTATCAATTTCCCAGAACACATCGCCCTCGGACCAAGCTTTAGCGTCCTCTATTTTACAGCTCGTTACATGTTCTTTCCGTGTATTGAAGGTTGCAGAGGTGCTTCAGGGACTGGTTGAAGATCTCTCAGAAATGTTGGATTTCCAACAATCTATAATGAAGCTCTGTGGTGGCTTCGTTGTCGTTGACAAAGGCGGGAACGTCGCCATGATCCACCAGACTGCTCGAGAGTATCTACTTGGTGATGAAGATCGCGCTTTCCACATTGATCGGGAAGCAGCCCACACGAAGTTATTCTCGAGCTGCATGCGATGTCTCATGTCTACCGGTCTTCGAGCAAGGAGCAAAGGGCACGCAATGCCTGTATTTCTTAATTATAGTGCTAACTGGTGGTCGTCCCATCTGGCTATGATCAAGCCCGACTGTGAGCAAGTATTCAATGTCCTGAGCAAATTCTTGACGGGTCCCTGGACCTTGACTTGGATCCAAGTCCTAGCGACCGACAAACAGTTGCGAATCCTTATCCAGGCATCGAAACACCTTTCGAAGTATGCTGCTAGGCGGAAGGAATATGCTGCAGTGGGGAATGAAAGGCGTAATATGGTGAATCAACGGTGTATTGAAAGCTGGGCTGTGGATCTGGTGCAAATTTGAGACGAAATCCCGAATCGATCTACCGACAGATACCCCCTTTCTGTCCACACAATTCTGCCATCTACCAACAGTTTGGGAAGACTGAGGCCAAGACTCTCATGGTTTCAGGGTCTTCGAATCATGATTGGGACGACTCGCTCGCTCGGCTGTCATTCGGGTTTGGTACCTATGCGTCCTCCATCTGCGCAGCAGGATCCCAGATTGCTATTCTCGCAGGATCGGGGAGCGTGCTTATTCACGACTCCGCAGTCTTCGAGCAAGCGGCAGCCAGTCCAATTCAGCACGGTGAACGGGTGTATCGGACGGAATTGAGTAGGAATGGGATGTTGCTGGATACTTACGGCTTCAAAACGACGAAAGTATGGGAAGTACCAACAGGGAAATGCAAATTGACAGTCAAGAATCTTGATTCACGACCTCGACCACTTGCGTTGCTTCTGACGAACAATAATAACACGCTTCTGATTGGCACAGATGATAGGCGTATAAGGTCGCTCAATTTGGACGAGCTATCTCCGACCTGGCAACTTGTGGCAGAGCTCGAAGAAACAGAATTTGAGGGTCACTTTTTGAACTCCGCAAGCTACATGGCTCTGAACAATGATGGCAGCTTGGTAGCTGTTGCCTATCGTGGCCATCCGCTGTCGGCATGGGAGATTGATGGACCAATTCAGATTGGCCATTGCTGGCGGGCTCGAGAAGAAGTTGCCAGAGGCGAAGTGATTCAAGCTGTGTGGCACCCACACACTTCAGAGGTCTTAGGACTTTACATCGAAGGAGTGGTCTTCAAATGGGACCCTTACAGGGGTGAGCCCGAAGAAATTAGTACAGGGGCTTCGAGAT
The DNA here is from genome assembly GCA_000292665.1 of Helotiales sp. EF0021. NCBI lineage: Eukaryota > Fungi > Ascomycota > Leotiomycetes > Helotiales > Helotiales sp. EF0021. Next base: position 246,971 of record AIET01000400.1, read on the forward strand.
TGGCTATCAGCAGAGACGGGAATCTGTTCGCCACTGGTGATGTGCGTGGCACTGTCAAGGTCTATACCACATCTGAATTCAGTCTTATATATCAATTGGCGTCTCAAGATACTGTCCTTGACTTAGCATTCAGCCCCGATCTACGTCGATTCTACGACATCCGAGGATATTACGGAAACGCTTGGGAACCAAATGCTCTGATGCGGTATGCAGAGCAAACACGGAAAGGAACTGAAAGCGATAGCGAAACAGAAAGTCTTGCTCAAAGCACGGTGGCTTCGATGAATTCGTCTATAAGGATTGACACCATTACAGTACTTGCAGCTTCGCCAATGGGTAGGCTCTATTGCTGTGGTACGGAGTCCGGAACTGTTCAGCTCTTTGATTCTCGCAAAGGGAAGCTTTCCGACTGTCACGTGTCTAAAGGTTTTCTCAGCATCGAGCACTTGCTTTGGAGTAGCGACGGTCGAAGCCTTTGCTTCTCTGACTCTAGCAAGAAAATATACATCGTCTCGATCAATCCTGGGAGTGCCAATTCTGACTCAGTCGTTGGAACCAAGGTCGAAGTATCAATGAAGAACAACACCAAGGGACCCGTTCTGCAGCTGCTATTTCAACCGGATTCGAAACATCTTCTAGTTGCCACATTGTCAACGATTTGCACGATCTCCCTTGAGACGACCTCAGTAACACACTCGCTCGAGTGGCAATCGGATACCTACAAGTGGGCAACACACCCTCTGGACTCAACGCTGATTCTTATGTTTGGGGCTGATGCCGTGAAATTACTGGATTGGAACTTAATCGAAATGGGATCATTTCAGTTTGATTACCCTGTTCATGATGATACACAGCCCGAACTAGAGAGCTCCCCAGACACGAAGATCGTCGACCGCATCCTTGTTACCCAGGACAAGAAGCACTTCTTGGCTCAAATATCATTTGGCCCAAAGCTGAAAGAGAAAGCTTTTCTGTACTTCGGCACGTCCTCATTATTGGTCGCTACAGGAGACACGCCCATGACCGGTGAGATTAGAAGCCCAATGACAATAAGTCCGACCATTCTTCCACGTCACTTGACCTCAGGAATCACCCTCGCACTCTCCTTCCTCCCAAACAATCGTCTCGTATTTCTCTCTGGAACCTTCTCGATCTGCACTTGGCGAATCCCAGCATTCACAGATTTGACATTGTCTTCGAAGCATACTCCACCAGTATTTTCTAAAAGTATCGCCACTGCCCGTTCAAACAATACAGCTCTCGTTGCGCCTCATCTTGATTCCGATCTCAATACCTCCGTGGATAGTCAAGTCAAGGAAATCTTTGTGTTGCCTGGAGATTGGATAAGTAGGGATTGCTTGGCTTTATGCAGTCTGTGGACCAAGGAGAGGTCGTTTTTGTGCCCGAGGAATGGAGAGGTTGCAGTTGTCAGATCTGCAGGATTGGTCTGAATTTAATCCACGCATGAATCTCCGGGGCTCAGTAATGTTGTTCTCAATTTCCCTTTCCGAAAAGGGTGTAATGATGGAGGAGATGCGTTGTATGGGACCTGAGAGTTTGGCAGATTAGCATCGCCATTTTGGGAAATACCTGTAGCTTTCAACGGTTGAAGCTACCGTCCTACAAACTCGAGGCCTTATCGAGGCACACACTTTTGTCTCCATGATTTCCCTTTATGATAGTCGATGAAAAAGAGGCCAATAGCAAGGAAACACAGCCCGCCCATGAATTTGAACGTCCAGCCGATGCCAAATGCGTCGATTATGTTCTGGAGAAATGATACAGTGATCGCTGCTAGTGTACAGCGCACTATATTACTTGAAGCTTGAGCGGCTGCTGGTGCGCGATGGTTTTTGTCCACCAGAAGTGTATTGTAAATCTGCAGGACGTCTGGTCAGACTCAAAAGTAGAACTGAAAGAAGAAACCTACACTGAAATCGAGTTGCATGCAGAATCCTACAACGAATTGCAGAGCTAGAGGAATGGCAATGTGCTTGATTGAGTCAGCCTTCCATAATTTCAAGCTGGATAGAAAGCCAGACTTTGTGAAAATGTAACACCCAACCGAACGCAATGACCGAGCATGTGGTCAAGAGCATCGGTATCCAAATGACACACAATCGCGCCTTTTCCACAGGGAAGTTGTCAAGATCATCTCCAATTGTCTTATTCGTAGAGAGACCTTGCTGGATCCTGGCATTGCGCCATGCTCTGTCGAGAAGTCGACCAGAGATAAAGGTCGATACTACCCCGCCAATTCCGAAAGGAAGATAGATGAGACCGGCTTCCACTTGGTTCAGCTTGTAGATGGCGACAAACAGGGTGGAGAGTGACGCGTTGATACATGTATAGATGACATAGAGTAAGCCACAGGCGAGTATGATGACCGCGTTGTCTTTCCGGAAAAGTATCGTCAAAGACTTCAGTGGATTAGGCACTCTCCACTTGTAGGTTGAAGTCACGGGGCTATCCTTCCAGTGACACATGATCATGGGAATCGGCAATCGGAGATGCTTCAACGGGCGAATGGATCCATTGCCTACAATGTTGCGAGAGGTCTCTGGTAGTAGTAGTATCATCATTATCAGACATGATCCCGAAGCAATGCATAGGAACCAGAAGATCCAGGGCCAGCCCAAGGTGAATGTCAATGCACCTCCAAGTATGGGTCCGATACTTGGGGCAATCGTTATCCTCCAGATTGTTAGACTATCCTTCAGTGCCAGGAATCAAACATACGCAAAAGATACCAAAGCAGCAAAAGAACCCCTTTCGGCTGGAGATGCAACATCAGCAACAACACCGTACGCAACTGAGAACGTGCCTGGTAAAATCAGCGGCAAGTTACAATCAGAGGATGATTCAGCAACAAAAATACCAGAAATTGCCAAAGCCTGCAATGACGAAGGCCGAGAAGTGCTGAGTACGACTTCGACAGAGCGATGGCCAGATTGGCAATACAATATGTGCTCAATGTAATCACATAGATCGGTCGTCGTCCCAAGATATCGGAAGCGTCCCCTACCAAAGTGGGTGCAACTGTAGCCACCGACATATATGTAGTAATAGTTAGATCAATCTTGTTAGTTGAGACTCCCAGACTCTCTGACAATGCGGGTATGGCTGGATAATAGATGAAGCTGCTCAAAGTTGAGAACCAAGCTGCATAAGAGACCATGGCGATGATGCTCCATTTCTCAGCAGCTGTGAAGACCGAATACTTTTCGATGCTTTCGACTTCGAGGCTATCCGAGACTTCATTAACACCTTTCTCCGTAGTCATCGTGGAGTATGCCTAAGATATCGATGCGAATTATTGAGAGCTCTGGTTACAAAGACAGTTTCTTGATAGAGTGGGGTCGTCGTGTGGCTAAATATGACGCTGGAAGGATGAGGGAGATACTTGAACTACACGCGTCTGGTGAAGCAGCTGGAAATGACCGAGGTTACTGTATGACTAAATTTGGATGGGCAAGGTCGATTCTGAGGGAATCCAAAGTCACTTCTAGGGCTACTGTTGACTGTAGCGCACCTGCTGTTCGCGTTTGGATCTCTTAAAGCAGCGTGATATATCTCCTAGCGGCATGATAATTTGTTAGTTTACCTTCAACCTGGACAATCCGTCAGAGATGTACCCAGGTACCAGAGCACCACCAGCTTCGCTTCATGGATATCGAACCCTCTGATCACGATATATATCAACACACTGAACCACCGAGCACACGACGTCCCCTGAACAAAGTAATTGCCCCAGGGAAGCACGATTGTCAAAGGTGGGGAGCTGGATCCGCAAGCCCGAATTGGCAGTGCCAACCCGAGTGCGAACCAATATCAAATCCCAGTCTTCTTTTGCTGTAAACTGGCAAAGCGAATACAAGAGACGTGATTACATTATCTGTTCTTTGAGATACCAGGCCCTTGATCATTTCATTCATCGGCATTAGTTACCCCGCACCTGAACGCTTCCTCAGGCCGAGATCGAAGACCATTAAGCAAGATTAGTAGCTTAGCTTCGTTGGAAGCCATTTCCCGAAAAGACCTAATCATCATGGAGTTTCTTTGGGCTGGCCTAGCACTTCTGGTTGCTGTAATCTCATACCTCAGTCTTCATAGGCCCAAGTCAATCACATCGTCGAGAAAGGCTCACCAAGCAAAGGCTATGAAAGAGGCGTTTAAATCCATGAGTAGCCGTCCATCAATCTCAAACACAACTATTGTGAAGGTACGAATCTCTCACGGGTGGAATATCAGACACTGACAACCGATCAGGATAACAAAGATTCTATGACTATCAGCCAGGTGAGCAAGCAGCAATCCTCGACCCAATACTCAAAGCTTATGTCCCATACAGCTATGGCTTTATCCAATCAAGTCTCTTCGAGGCTGCTCCGTCTCATCAGCCATGTTGACCAGAGAGGGTTTCTACCTCGACCGCCGCTTCATGCTTCTGAAGGACCATGAAACCACACCTCAAGAGCTGCAAAACTTGCAAGTATCCAAGTTTCCCGAGATGTGTCTCTTCCACACCAACATCAAAGGCAATACGTTAACGGTCACCTATCGTCCGCCAGGAAGTGAAGCTGAAATTCTGGAGATCCCTCTTGATCCAGAAACATTTGAAGGCTTGGATAGAGTGGATGTTGAGATGTATAGAAGTGGGACGAGAGCTTACAATATGGGGCTCAAGTACAACGATTTCTTCTCCAGATGCTTCGGATTCAAAGTCATCCTCGCGTTCTGGGGCTTCAATCCACGTACTGTTCTTGGAAACCTGCCGCCCTCAAATCGAGGTGGTGCGCCACAGTCGGCAATCACCAAAGTTTTATCCTCCCTTCCAGTAATTGGTCCGATGATTGAAGACGAGGATGAACGAGTCGCATTCAATGACGTGGCAGCTTACCTCGTGATTAGCGAGTCTTCAGTGGCGGAGGTCACCACGAGATTGCCGGAGGATGTTGTGATGGATTTGACGAAATTCCGAGCAAATATGGTTTTCAAGACGTCTGAACCTGCGTATGCTGAGGACTTCTGGTCCGAGTTATCCCTCCCGAACGATACGAAGATCTTTCTTACGGGTAACTGTGGTCGATGCGCGTCTTTGAATGTTGATTACCATACAGGAAAAAGTGGAACAGGAAAAGATGGTCAGGTCTTGAAGTTATTGGCGAAAGATAGACGAGTTGATCCAGGGATGAAGTATAGTCCTGTCTTTGGAAGGTATGGGTTTGTAGCGAAAGGAGGAGAAGGAACAGTAGTGAGAGTGGGTGAGCAAGTACGAGTAAGTGGAAGGAACGAGGAGAGGACAAGGTTTTGTAAGTGCTTCCCATATTTGCCTGAACTGGAAAGAGTAATTGATCGAATTTCTAGATTGGCCTGGGCTCTCGACTTGAGTCTTTGTTCACTGCGGCGTTACTTCTTGCGTTCCCTGGGTGAACATCTGATGATTTGAAGTCATAATCGACGGAGGTGTATATGTAATATAAAAGAAACAGAAGGGGCTACCTTTTTAGGCGGGCTCATTCCTCCATGTTACTATCAAGCATGTCGCTCGATAGTAATAACCTACTGACCAGCCTTCGCCATTTTTTCTTTCTCGAAAGCATGTTGACAGTCATGAAGTAAAGAATGTCCTGTGAATATTGGGGAGAGGTTTCATTGCCCAGGGGAGCCGACTGGCCTTTCCAAACACAATTGCAGATTTTTTGAACAGATCAAAGACTACCAAGTATCAGTAGACTCAACAAACCTCAATAGTGTCCGTATGGATTATAGGGGTATTGGATCGTTGAGCTTATATATACGTCGTTCTGGCTTCTGCCCCCATGAGCACCTTGACTCTGCCAGACTTCACGATCTGCTTCCAGCCATCATATGATTGTCGTTGTTATCCTCCGAGCACACCACCCACGCGTCTCCTTACGCTGAGAGCACCTGCTGTCTGCGAATGAGGATCGTCCCAGGCTCCCCATGTCCCATCCCCAAGTTTGCAACCCGTACTTTCACTGCGCAATAATCCACCTTCTCTAATCCTCTGTATCAGCTTCCTCCACGATGGCGCATTGTAATTTCCCCAATTACCCAAGTCCATAAATCGGGCCCGCATGTCTGCTAGTGGGCTATAGCATGTGGGCTTTCTCTGCTAAAACAGAATGGGCGTCCTCCACGGCACGTCTAGCTTACGCCCTCTTGTTCCAAAAAAGATCCCACAACTCAACTCTTCCTCTTTATCTTTTCATATCGTTTTGCGGCTTGTCCCCCCCAGTTCGCCAATTTCAAGCACGGGCAATATAACAGGAGCAGTCTCTAGGAAATGGCAGGGAGTATTTGGACGGATATTGATTCTCGAGGGTGTATGGTGTTGGGGGAATCGTCGAAGGTGGAGTCAGACCTGTTCGTCGTTTAGGGCTCATTGGTCTTCGTCGTTTTGTTCGTGGATCATCTGCTTCCTTGTGCTAACGTACTGTCTGCTTCTCTTGCTCGATATTTGGCAACTTTGTTGGTGGATGCAGGGCCAATTCTCTGCAATACCTTGAGCTGCGAAATGAACGTTCCTTCTAGCTTAGTAAGTTAAAACATAGGATGAGAGGATACAAGCAATATAAAAGACTGCGACTTGGCTTCAAATTCGATAATAGAAGATACCCACTGGGCGTGTTGCGAGGGGTCGATCTCTGATACTTGTATCTTGTTGTACCCGGACACATTGATGGACGTCCATGGCTGAGAGACTGCTGAGCGTTTGATCGTTGACCAGGAGGCACAGCGCTGGGAGCTGTAAGAAGGTTAAATAGCAATGCTTTGGGGTTGTGCTGGTCGTGGTAAGAGGCGAAGAGGGACGTGAATGCACCTCGTTCGCTAGCGCGCAACTTTAAATGACTTTTGACACCTTTCCTGATTTGGAACGCATTCGCACCACTTTGGAAACGAAAGCGAGCTGGGACAGGAATCGCGTCCTTCTTGATCCCAGTTTTCCCATTAAAACACCATCAGATACGGTGCATTTCACAAACATTCTCGTCGGCAATATCCACCGCGGTTTCGAGTACATGTAAGATCTTTCAGATCTATCGCCTCTCTGGCCAGGAATGGCCCCATCAGGCTCAAGTTTGAGCCGTTACGTGTGTGTTGCCATGAATAGCAAGTGCTACACCCCTCAAGCCTTCTTTCGACCCAGTGAAGTTCATCCTGCCCCATTCGTTGTTCTCTCAAGATATTTGAGCATGCCAATTTCTCAAATGTATATATGTGCGAACGTCCCAGCTCTCATGGGGGATGATTTTCCTCTAGCAATTTCTTAGCCCAACTCCGTTGCCAATCTATGCTTCCTTCCTCCCTACACCTACAGAGTTCATCTATTATCCTCGTCTTTCCATTCTTCGAGGCGAGGTGTTTGCCAAAAGCCCGACTCCCATTCATCAAACATACCACAATGGCTGTACCTGCCAGCACAACAGGCACTGGATTGCCAATTGCAACCCTTTCCATCTATCTCATCCTCATCCAGCCGATCACATATTGTGTCTGGAAACATGGCCTTTCTGGGCTCCTTGGATGGATAACGATCCAGATGTTCTGCGGCATTCGTATCGTTGGCGTTGCCATTCAGATCAACCAAATCCATACACACTCCACCAACACGACCACGGTCTTGATTCTCAACAACGTTGGTCTCTCCCCACTTCTCCTTGGTGCTCTGGGCATCCTCCATGAAGCGTAGGTCCCTTCTGCCTCTTTGTCAGGATACATTTCATCCTTCTAATAGCATAACTGACCCCCACTCCAGCCGCACAGCAAGAAACCCTAACCTCAATGCAAAGGTAGAATGGTTTGAAGTCATTCAATTCCATGGCCTTGTCATCGTCGGTATGGTCCTCGTTATTATCGGCGTAGTCGACGAAATTAACGGGAAATCCGGCGAGCCACCTATCATCTCGAAGATTGGCGTAGCGCTTCTCCTGTTGGCTTGGGTCATACTCTCGGCGTGGTCCTTAATTTCTATGCGAAAGTTGGGACCTGATAATACTATGCTTTCTTTGACGACACCTGGGGCCAGGGAGGCTGGTTATGGCGTTTTTCCTGCTTTTAAGGAGGCTACTTTGGTAATGGTTGCGCTCCATTTTATCAAGAATATTTGCTTACATGGAAATAGTTGTTATATGGCACGGCATCTGTGTTGCCATTCGTCGGTATTCGAGATGTCTACGCTGCACTCAACATCTTCCTTTCCTCGGAAAGCTTTAAGAACAGCCTTGCTGCGAAGGTCATCATGAGCACTGTACCTGAGATGATCGTCACGACTATCCTAGTCTTCATTGGCATCAAGACGAGACATCTCAATTCATCGGAAAATCGAGAAGGCGAGGATTGCGAGTGATATTAGTGTTTCGTAAGCATGATGGCTTGAATAGTTTCGACGCCTTTCTTCGGTCTTGCTTCAATCATGGCGACGTTTTTGAGTGCTGTATTTGGGACTGAAGATTTGTCTCAGGCAACGTGTCTGGTAAGATCAAATAAGATGCGACGATAGACATTTGAAATCTATTCTGTATATTCTTCAAACTATTACGAAAAGAATCTGCACTGTTAACTCCGTTCAAAACGATGCTACCAGCGAGTGCTCAATCAATAATCACCAACGAGAGGTTAACTGTTTCTATAGTCCCTATGATGACTTAGCTGCAGACCAAATTCAACTCGACCTATGTACCTTTCCTTCTCCATTCTCCTGCGCGACTCCTGATACGCTACCATCCGATATACTGAGCACCTATCTAGCACACTGCGTCTCAAGCACGTGTTGCCTAGAGATCTTACAATGGTAAAAGATTTGGTCAATGCCTATCCATGGCCAGTGGCCACCACGAAGCCCTACTCATCCTCCTACTGGCAACAACCACAACAGCAACAAAACAAGTCGCTTCACCAGGTTTCCCTTCCCTGAATCCAGAACTCATCAGAATTGCTTGATCTTTTGGTGCGAGCAGCATTGTCGGTGAAGTTGTTTGGTAGGTGGAATGTTAGCGTATCACTAGTGTCTATTCGAGTGGGTTTGTATAAGTCTTGTTGTTGCTTTTAGGCGGGGAATATTTGGGCTGACCTTATGCAGTGTGAGATGTGGTTGAGTAATTGCAGAGAATGGAGTAGAGAGGGAGAATGGTAGGAAAGCTGGATAGGGTGTTAAGTAGGACGGTGATTGGAAATAATGTCGAGATGCGAATGGCAAATGACTGCGACGTGTAAGTCATCCTACTTCTTGGTGCTCAGTGGTCTGCTGAAAAGTTTGAAGACTATACAGAAGAGCGCAAACGGAGCAAAGCGTCCGGCACAGGAAGAAAGATTGTGAGCGTTCGGTTCCTGTTTGCGTGAGGTGGTTTGTGAAGTATGGTGAGTTGTGCTGAAACCAGGCAAAGTTAACTGCTATGGAGAAAGATTGTTAGAGCATTTCATATCCTTTGACCCGTGCTTCGCGTTCTCCTGGTCTTTTTCTGTCTTCAGCTTCCTGATCAAGCAAGTAATGGGACATACATAGTGCAATGTGGAAAAAGACATGGGACGAGCATGTGTTCAGAGTTTGTGGTGCTTGCTTCAATGGTGCGCGAAGGCTGATTCGGGTTGGACGAGCATTGACTTCCACGGGGTCTCCATGGAAAACTTGATGAGTGATAATATGCCGTCTCAAACAATGCCTGCAGTCATATCATCGCGCTTGAGCTCATCTGGATTGCAGAAGTGGCAACGAGGATGTGGAGGTGAAGGATGAGAAGGCAGGATGGAAGATCCTCCAGTTTTGGTAGTGAGCCCTAGGGGTTTATCCATGTTTCACCTATGTTCTCATTGGCAAGTGTAAACAATACATCGTCAAGTGGAGGTAGTGACCTTGATTAGTGCTGAGTCGGAATATGGTCAAGGCATTTCTGCACCTTGCCCGCAACTGCCTGGTAGCCTGGGTCGACAATTTTCTCCATAATTGATCCTTAGCGTTTTTTCACCCTTCACCGCCCTCTATATAACAAAAAAGAGTACATAGAAGGTCTTTTTATAGAAATTGTGGCGGTGAGTGTTTCAATCGAGGATGATAAGGCATCGGTGGATAGCTCTGTTTAGTGGTAGATGATATCGAATCATCCCCAATGTGTTATTGAATTCTGCCAAGACGGATATTCAGAAAGTAGCCTTCGAATATATCCTTGCATCTGATAAGCTATTTCGTAGTATGTCATACATGCGGCGGCGGGAGGAACGGCTCATAAAAGCCCCCAACACATGAAGAGCCGCAGATCGATCAAATGTTCAATCTAGAAAGAAAGCCTTCTACGAAGTAATGACTATGCATTATCTCGTTTTTGCCCCTTGGTTCGGAATGTTTGTACAAAAGCAGTCGCCAGGCAGGGATCATGCTTATGGAATTCTTTATGCCAAAGGAATCGAGGGAATGTTGGTCAGTCCATTTACACCTCGGCGTGTGCATATCCTTACACGATGTCACTCCATCATATGTAAGGTTATTCAACTCAAAGTTGCATTCTTCCCGTTCCTGCAGGTCATCCTGCATACGGCCCCTAACGGCCAATGCCTCTACGTCGGTATCGCAACAGGAAACAACATTCACGTGACGCAACGAGAGCAAAACTCACTGTTATTAGATAGAAGTGACAGTCTGAGAGTAGGCTCTATGAGTAGCAATTTATCCATTGCTGAGAAGTTTATTCGGCACCTGTCAGTATCAACATGGGCCTGGAGAGACAATTGCGTTCTAAGATTTGGACTCCATAGAAAGGTTGTGCATGTGTCTAGCAGTACAGGTGGCTGCGAGTTCAAGTTTCTGTACATCTCTAGGTCGTAAACTTTGAATTCCAGCACATGTCAAAACTATCAGACTTCCTCCGGGACCACCGCTCAATATACAAGCTTTGCCGTAGACTCACGACTACTATGGTAGTCGAACATAGATATCGACTGAGACAATCTCCGGACCAATCAAAGTCCAAACACCACAAGCAGCGGTTAATCACCTATCCTATGCAGGGGAAATCATCTCCTTGGATTATCATGCATCGGTGACGAACTTGGGAAATTCAACTTGTTGTGTATGTTGGCAGCGGAATGCAACCCCACCTCCGCGATCTGCAGCTGCATGTATCGAGAACGTGACGATTATCTTTATCCCTCTACCTAACAATGACATCCTGATCTAATGTCGAGCCTACTCCGAGGTGACGGAAAAGAGGATTCCAATATGGAGGATCTCTGGATTGTTGGGGTTGGGTTCGACCGTCGAGGCGGAGGGGGCTTCGGTGATACGCTGCGATACGAGTGAAAAGAGCCGTGCCCAAGATCTTGGAGCCGAGACTGTCAAGCCGTATGCACGGGCGGATCGAGAACCCTCATTATCGGATATAGAAAGCTGGGCTTCAAGATTGATTTTCGATAGATTCTCCGAGCGTTAATAGATATCTAAGCATAGAGTCGACTTCTCGTATTTGGGCGCTAAGAAGTCACAGACGCAGCTCATGAGATAAGCTTGCCTGTACAATATGCTTTGGGTAAAGATTGCTTGCTGTATACCACAGTCACTAGGCTGGCTGTCAAAAATAAAGTTGCGGGAGGGACGCGTGATATAGTAGCCTTGACATGGCTACCTCGAACCAAGCAAGGATTCTCCCGCACCAAAGCATTTGCATTTGCAGTCAACTTTTGGGATGCGGTGCAATCCAGTAAGTGTCATAATCGCCGCGGATTTCACGTTGACCCTTCTAGCCCATCACTGATCTTTGAATATCCTCGGCGGCGCTGTCGTCTCGTTGAAAGCGTACAAATCCTGGAGATCAGCCAGGGGGTGTATGGTGACTGTTTTCCGATACAGCCTATGATAGATGGTCCACGACGGCAAGCACCCGTGATGCATGAGATCCCCGAACCATATATGGCGGGGTTGCTGACAAAGTTTTCAAGTGGTGATCCAACAACGGCGAGCTGTCCGCATCCAGCAATGTTCTGGTTGTCCATTGATGCAGGCTGCCAGCCAGGCTGTTCAGCCAACCCTGGAAGTGCATGCGGCACAAATAAGCATGCAGACCTTTCCTATTCTGTTACCGGTCCAGGTTCATAGCACCACCCACTCGCAGCGCGAACACCAGACATTCTGCAGAGCATCCGCCCAAACTGTCGAGAAACAAGACATGGATGGGGGATATTCAAAGCGGGCAAGCCTATCGGCGCGCAGTATGGCCCGTCCTGCATTCTAAGTGGCTGATCAGCCTTCAGAAATAGCTTGCCGTGCGACGATACACTGCACTGTGGGCTGCTCCAAGCTCCAACAACCGACTTTTGAGCATCATCGGCCATCGGGTCCAACCAGGGGTTCTCGGCATCCTGTACTGAGGCCGCTCCCTATTCCTCTTTGTACATATAATATCATATAAGCTTGCAAAGATGTCTGACACTCTGGAGGAGACTCCTGGATCTGAACTATCTCGAAGTGGCAAAAACCAGAAAGGAAATATCGAGAAAAAGGGGAAAGAACCCGAACAAAACACGATGGATACAATGTTTGTGGGATGGGTCCCAGGAAGTCAAAATGAGCCGAGAAAGACGGCTCCCCGGTTGCATCACAAGAAGAGTAGGACTGGGTGCCAGCAATGTCGTGCTAGGAGAGTTAAGGTGTGTAGTTCGCTTCATTCGGTCTCGCTTTCGTTCTCAAAATCTTCCGCGCATGAAAATCTGTTTGTATCTCCATATATTTGCTTTTTTAGTCCTCTGTTCTGCAATTAGATAAAGCTTGTCCTCCGCAAGTGCACGGGAGATGGTCAGGGTTTCAACTCTTCCGCCACCATGTTTTCGAGGTGGCCGGACGCTACAGGCGCTGTCCAATACCACTAGGATAGTACACGGCAACAGCGTCTCCGGAATTTCCGCTTCGAAAGAAGAGTACTTTGAAGTATTGAAGAACAAATTCTCACACGAACACAGTGCAACGAAGTCCACCCAATATGCGGATCGTGCTCCAGGCATCAAACTACCTGCGTCTGGGGCAGACCAGGTCAAAGTCCTGGGTCGGGTGGCTCTACATCACCAGCCTTGACAAACAAATCAAAGCCCTACTCAATTCGCCCAAAGCTATCATCAAATCCCTCCTCAACGCCCAGCGACTGGGATGATCCTCCGGAATCTCGTTCGCGGCGACACACCGAACTTGCCCTTATACATCACTACATGGCCGTCACTGCTTTCACAATAAACGTCCCTGGTGATCGACATGTCTCCGAATGGTCCGTATCAATCCCAAAACTCGCTCTCCGCCATGACTCACTCCTCTACGCACTCTACACGATTACTGCTATGCACGTCGCCAAAATCGACCCGAATAATCTCGATAACATCGCAGCATACCAACGCTATCTCGGCCTTACCTTGAGAGAACACCGCGATGAAGTTGGAACCTTGAGTCGAGCAAACGCTGATGCTGCTTTACTTACAAGTAGCTATTTACGTATGATCAGTTTTGCATCTCTACAGGATCGGGAAATTCAACCCTATTCTCCACCAACAGAATGGCTCAAGATGTCCTCTTCCACAGGCCGAGGTCTCAATGTCGAAGCGTGGAAGTTCATAGCGGACGATACGCAATCTATAATGAGAGGCATGATACGCAATGCTCCAGGCCTCAAACCAGGTGGTTGGTTACGAGATGATACTGTGCTTTTCCGAGAGTCGAATCGAGCCGACCTTCTTCATCTCCTTCGACGAACAGACACGGATATCGAGACCGAGCCATGGGATTCCGAGATCCAACACGCGTACGAGAGTACAGTGTCGTACATTGGGTTGCTTCAACAGTCCATCAAGGCCAAAGAATCTCCTGGCACTATCTTCCGCCGCTTGATACTCTTCCCTACAATTGTAGAAACGGCTTTCATCGATCTGGTAAAGGAGCAGAGACCTCGGGCATTGGTCATATTGGCTCATTTCTTTGCGTTCTTGGCGGACTTCAGGGAGTTTTGGTGGATTGGAGAGTGTGGGATCAGAGAGGTGAGGGCCATTGAGATGGTTGTAAGTGAGGAGTGGAGGGAGTTGATGGTTTGGCCATTGAGCACTGTTGAGGATGTATATGTTTCTTCTTGACTCAAAAGAGTGGCTCTAAGAGATTGAGTAGACTATGGCGTGGGCCGTGAGGTGTGCGTTTTCTGAGAGCGGATTAGCGTTCTTGATTGAATTTCGAGCTTTGTTGATGCTTGTCTCTATCGTACGGAGACATTGGGTTATTTTCTCGTACGTACTGCCTCAATTCCAAAGTTTTTCGTCCCGTTTAAACGAGGCGTTTCAAATTCCAAATCTCAACTTTTAACTTAGCAGGTGTGGAAACATCTTTACACGACTCGTCTGGCACTTCCTCTTGAATCATTGGCAAGAGGCTTGGCAAGCCCACTATATTGATTGATGCATGCAAATAGGTGTGCTTGGCAAACTCGGCAAGTCATCTTCGGACAATGTGTGACTTTCAAACCCGAGTTCTCAGTGCGAACTAAAGTCGGACAAGTCGGCAGGACCGGTACGAGCGGCTTTACCGTTCTAGTGTAAAGTAGGTTACTGGTTCTTCTAGTTCTCGGATGGATTTGTAGGCATGGCCTCCAGCACAACGTGCACAAATACAACAACTATATTGGGAAAGAAACCCAAGTTCGCTTGCGAAGCTTGGCCCTCCACTTGGCCTCCGAGCCTCTCAGTCCCTTCCTTGGCTTGTGGATTCAAGTGGGCTCAGCCTTACATGGTGAAGGCGGTAATTGGCGAAAAGAGGCTTGGTGTTCTTCGAAGGCAAGATCTCTCGGGTATCGGCACGCTTGCCATGGCGTTGTGACATCACTAGACCCTTATTGGGAAGATTTAGAGGCTTGGTCATGCAGCCCCTGCCCTGTGAGGCTCGCTCGCTCGTGCTGCGAAGATGCACTTTGCTCGAAACGCCACAACTTGATCGACCAATCGTCCACACCTTTTCCACAGCCTTCCAAGGCTGGTCATACGATTAGTTGATCTTGGTTTGGTGTTCATAATTATGTGCAGTCGAACCGTCAGCACAGGCTAGAGACAGGGTTGTTTGCGAAGTAGAAGAGGCTTGGAAACCTTCTAAGAGGGCTCACTCGCCCACGGAACCCATTGTTAAGTATTCGATGGAACATTGGCATCTCGGTGGTTCCGCAACGGGTACCCCAGAAGCAAGGCTTATCAACTTTTATGCAACTCTCGTTGTCCGACTTCTAATGCCAAGAGACTGTCGGGGCAAATATTCGACGCTTTGAAGGTCATTTATAAGATGGCCTTAGTCCCCAGCTCGAGGTCAGATACGATGAGTCTTTCGCAACTTTTCCATCTCGAAGATGGCCTCAAAAGATCCTGTCGAGAGCGAGATGTCGGAGGGCATCAACTCCCCACAGATGGAAAATGAGAAAGAAGAGAAAGGAGAAGGAAGTGGTACTGGAAAGAGGAAGAGGGACAAGATTCATAGACGCAGTCGCTGGGCCTGTGATGATTGTAGAGGGCGAAAGATCAAGTGCGATGGGAAGATGCCATGTCTTCCATGTCGGCAGTCACACCAAGGTGAGCCCAAAGTTTCCCTTCTCTCCAACGTTCGAACTTCGAAAAGGGATGCGCCAAACTCCAAAGTAGGGAAGAACCTCAGAAGTGAGCTTGAACCTCCGAGAGCTCGGTCCCGAAAGGCTTCGATGCCTATGAGCGGCTGGCTAGTCGGAGATTGTCGGAGAGCGCTGTTTGACCTGCTTAGGACCTTGGCATCTTCTGTATCTTGGGTCTTGGTTACTACCGTTTAACAAAATTAACTATTCTGACATCCTGCAGAATGTAGCTATACCTTTCAACGCAAGTCGAAATACTCAGGACCACTGTATGTGCAGGAATTAGAGGAAAAGCTCAGGACTCTGGAATCTGAGAACCAGAACATGAGTCTTGCTTTGCGAGAAGTTTTTCCGAATCTCGACCTACAATCACCGAACCTCGCACGAACGATTCAAGGACATCTGGAAGCCAGACGAGAGCAATATCATGGAAGATCATCTGCAGAGGTGCGACAAGTTCTCACTACACCTGAGAAGAAGTCAGATACGTCACAAACAGGTGAGTGGACTTGTAAAGCACACCTTTCCTGTGCTACAATTCCATGTATTTGACTGGAAATGCCCCAATACTCTGAGATCCCTGAGCCCTGTAATCTATGCACCTCTGGGGAACGAAGTGTACTAACCTCAGAGTCCCAAATTTAGGAGAACTTCTGGATACCATGATAACAGCTGCTGGCCAGCTCAATATCGATGAAGAAGGTCAGTCCCAGTACCATGGCGACTTCGCAGGTCTCGCTTTCCTTCACCAGATCGATGAACGATGCAGTCAGTTACTTGGAGTCAACAGAACAAGGAGAAGCACATCATCAAAGACACCATTGGAGCAAGCCTTTGGCTCTGCAAATCAATCGCTGCATAGGTCTCAGGAAGACTCTATGATCATGTTCAACCTCCCTCCAAAGCCTGCAGCGCAGGACCTTACGAGTATAGCATTGGGGCAGGCGTTCACCCTCATGAATTTCATCCACGTACCATCCTTTAATAATCTCCTAGACCGTGTCTATACTTCAAAGCCAGAAAACTACACAACAGAGGAGCTAGCATTCCTTCCGTTACTTTACGTGACACTAGCAATTGGAGAGCTTTTCTCAACCTCACCAGATGAGCCGACTCCAACAGGAAGTCTAAACCAGATGAAAGGGTGAGTAATTCGTTGTTCCATACACTCAGGGATTTCACTTAATGACATAACTTCAGAGTAAAATGGTTCCGAGCCGGCCAGTCCCTCATCGACACCGCCAACTGTCGCAACATGTACTCCCTCCAAGCGCTCGTCTGCATCATTATATATCTCCAGTCATCCGCGCTCATGCACTCATGTTACTCATACATATCCACTGCCATTTCTGTCTCCCTGCAGATGGGCCTGCACCGCTCCGAAGCATCAACACGACTCGACCCGATCGAACAAGAAACACGGAAAAGAGTCTTTTGGGTATTGCAGACTATGGATACATACGTTACTACACTTTTAGGTCTCCCAACTGTTTTGGAGGACGAGGATATCGATCAAGAACTCCCATCATCGGTCGACGAGAAACATGAGATGAGTCCAGAGCTTGTTGGACCAAGTAATCGAATGGCAGCGGTTATCGCGCACATCAAGCTACTCAAGATCATGAGAAAGATCGTCAAGCAGATATACCCTCGCACCATGAGGCCAGGAAATGGACGCGCATATCGAGTAAACTATGGAAAAATCATTAAATTCGAGGCCGAGCTTGATGAGTGGTTCAAGAACCTGCCTGTTCCAACGCGGGATGAGAGTCAGCACCCAGAGACCTTACGGACACAGCTATTGTTGAGGTTAGCATATGCACACGTTCAAATGGTCCTCTACCGCCCCTTCATCTTGCACATTACAGAGTCCTCATCTCCGCCCTCAGATCTGCGGCCGTTCGCTTGCGCATCGGGATGCATAAAAGCTTCCATGCAAATTGTTTGGCTTGTCGGAGAACTCGAGCATCGTGGTCTGCTTATTTCAGCTTATTGGTTCACAGTGTACATCATCTTCTTTGCTGTGATGGCACTGTGCATGTTCGCTATAAGTAATCGCGATGATCCTACAGTCGACGACGTACTTCGAGCCGCAGAGAAAGGGAGAAGCGTGTTGGTGCGATTGGCGAAGGAGAGTTTGGTGGCTGAGAAATGCGTTGCGTCCCTCGCAACACTCTTCGACAAAATCTCCCTGCTTTGTTCGGAACATCGACGAACGAGAGCTTCGCCGGTGACGGCATCGCTGCCCACAGCACACTCTTTCATGGATACACGCTCAGCGACTTTCAATGTCAATACTCGACCTCCACCGCCTCTGCGTCCAGACACGACCCTCTCCAACAACTCTGGCGACTCTGGTATAGATCTTGCGGAACCCTCCCACGATCTTACTTACCCAACTTACCCTCCAAGTTCATTTCCCGCATTCGCGTGTTTAAGTCCTCCACCCCCAGAACCACAATACGCCATCCAATACCTTGATCCACAACAACTACCTTACTCGCAAAATCAAACCCAAAACAGCCTCTTAGCAATGGCTTATCCAACTCTGGATGGTTTCCAAACAGGCATGCAGCAGCAGGTACCTTTGCCATCTCCGATATATGGAGTTTGTGCGAGCCCGACTGATAACGAGTATTTCCCGTATATGAACGCGGGGTGGGAGGATAGCATGATGGGAGGTTGAATATGTTTCGAAGTATATACACCCATTTTGTAATGACAACGACTCTTGATGATATTGATGAGACGTCGAATATGGGCGATCTGGGTGTTGGTGGCGCACATTTCCATGCGGGAGTGGTATTCTACCAGCTATTGGATTGGGCCTGTTTTTCAGACCAATAATCGGGGCATTGGCATCCTCCATCTGAATAGTTTTGTTGCACACTGCAATACCGTGACACGCCAGTTTCGAGCGCAGTTTCGAGCAGCAGTATCACCTGACTCCATACTATGAACCCAAATATCTTGCTCGGAACTTGAAGCGATTCGATCAAATTGGCCATCAGCTCAGTAAATCCAAATACAAACACCTATGGATATTTCAAAGTAATAACCTGGAACCAATGCAAAGTGATACCATGTGACTTTGACCTCTTCCATGGAAGATCCATGCAGGACATCCTACAGAACAGACAGGAGAGCCACCAACTGGCTCTGATGACAATGCCAACGCGATAGGCTAAAGAGATGATTCGGCACAGTCTATTTCCTCTGACAAATCAGATGTATGCCAATGGACTGATACAACAAAAAACATTGTTCGGTCGAACCACGATAGCAAAAGCATTAGAACTAGCCCATGAGACTCGAGCTGACTGTCGGGCAAAGGAGAGCAGGCGCTCTTATAAAAATGGCATACTTTGTGAAGAGAAGTTTTTTTTTTTCCGTACTGACGCTTCTCGGCCATGGTGCCACAAGTTTTCAGCTCGCTGTCCGGCCCGAACTTTCAGGACTTCTCGGCTGGCTCTTAGACTCCGATGATCAATATGAGTAGGCAGCCGTTGCCCAGCCCGCCACCAAAGACATCTCGGCGGCACTTGAACTCCATGATCAAAAAGCCTCCAAAATCCAACATTCTAATGACATCGACTCCTATATCCAAGTCTCATTGACGCTCGACGACGACGACTGCAGAATATTCCAAAACATTCGAGAAAAAGGATGTCCTAAGAGAGAAGAATCACCAGCGCCTTTTCAGCTCCGAAAATAGCGCTCTCGACCCCGCACTAGCCCATATTACTCCCGAAACCTTGCATCAGCTCAGCTCCCGTCCCACTCGAACCATATAACCAGACATCGGAGCAAGGAGCAGAATTCAAGCCTGCAACACCACCCACCCCATGTTTAGATCTGGCGTCGTATCGATGCATACGAACAGCCTTTTCGAGTATCGTACCTGAAGATCGAATGGCGACGACGGTTAACACCGACGCCTCGCAGGAGGTCGAAGAGAAGAAGGAGGTGAGGCAGAGACAGCGAGCCAGCACGAGTTGTACGGAGTGCAGAAGGCGGAAGCAAAAGGTATATCCTGGGTTTGATTGAAGAAGATGATTGGAGATGCCAGGAAAAGAGGAAATATGAGAGGCTGATGATTAAGGGCAGTGTAATCAAGCTAAGGATCGACCGTGTAACAACTGCTCGAGGAGGTACCCTCCCGTACCTTGTGTCTACGAGGTCTTGAAGTGAGTCTACAGAAGATGGCGAGAGAAGGCCATCCCATGCTAATATGATCACAGGAAGGCAACGAAGTACAGGGAAGCCGTCATTGAACTTGAGGTTGTTCCACAACCGAAAAGAGAAGTAGCATATGAACCTGGGAGTGCAAACATCCATGCTCTGGCAACAGCTCCAGAGTCAGAACACGCTCGTAGTATAACACCGAGCTATGAAACACGCCATTCATTCCAACGGCTGACAACGAGATCTTCGAGTAATGCAAGTTTGCATGAAGGTTACCGGGAAAGCAGTAAAGAACCAAAGCCACCGGATCCAGGCACCATGCATTTCACCGCCGCTTCTGTATGGGACATATCTCCTGCTATTCGGATTGGTCGCTATTATGAACTTGAGCTTCTTGGATCGACTTATGGGTCCTCGGGTGTTCTTACCGGAGGTGTTGAGCTTGAGCCGCTAGTGTCTCTGCCAGTCGAGCCTTCGAGGAAGAATGCTGAATTATTCCACTTCTGTAAGGTAGGCTTCTTCAATGTCCGTAATCCTACTAATACGGTATAGTCATAAACAGACTGTCTCCGTTCATGTGCTCAATCGATGGTTACGATCCTCCCGCAATGTTCATGAAAACATGGGTGCCATTTGTCACGCAGTCACCAATCTCTGTCTATATCTGTCTCCTCACGACTTCTTACTACAAAGCTGTGTCCCGACAACTCCGGATCGAGAAATCCGTGGATGTTATGGCAGCCAAAGGACAACTCATTAGCCTTATTAATGCACATATCGTTGACCATAGCCACGATGGTGTCAAGGATGAATCGATTGCTGCTGTAATGAGTCTTGCGTACAACGAGGTAAGTCTGCCGTGCCGTTTTGGTCAAAGATGGATCTAATAAGGAATAGTTGGTATATTCCGACGAGAAAAGCGCACTGGCACACATGTCTGGGCTGCGAGAGATGGTTAGGACGAGAGGAGGGATACAAAACATCACATTTCCTCTCCTTAGAAAACTGCTTCTCAGGTACTGCTTCTTTCCTACACCTATCAATTCCGAACATAGCTCATGAATTTCTAGGACCGACTTCCAAGTCGCACTGACCCTCGAAGTTCCGCTCTTCCTCCATGCCGACGATATTCCTACCACCAACCCATTATCTACCTACCCACTCCACCTCGATTGCCCATTCCTCCTCTCGCCTCACTCGTTTTCAACCAACGCAATCGTTCATGATATTGCATCCGAAACAGCGCAGATATTAGATAATATACGATGGCTCACGACTTCGATTCTTCACCTCTCACATTCCAACCTCTCTCCAACTTCAGAAGAACATCAAGAATTCATCAAAGCAGCACAATGGATGAAAGTCAAGCTCTCCTCATCTCTGCCCCCAGTCACTACACCAGCGCACCAAATCTCGATACATACCACCATTCTTTTGACAACACACCTCTTCCTATTCGCCATCATAAACAAACAACCATTATCAAAAGCCCTTCTTCAAAACCAGCATATTCTTCAAGAGCTGTGGCAAAACATGTGGTCCGTACCTTTGCCTCTTTGGAAGAATATCCCTGGGATCTTCTTCTACATTCTGCTGGTGGTAAATCCCGGCACCAGACAGATGACAGAGGGAAGATTCCTGAAGGGTATGCTGGCTGTTACTGCTGTTACGATTGGAACGGAAGATGGGGAAGAAGGGAAAGAGAATGGATGGGATGTGCTGAGGGGTGTTGTGGGAAGTGTGCTGGAGATTCAGAGATGGCTTGGGGCTGCTGGTCAAACAAACGATAATTTGAATGATACTATCGATGAGAATCTACGAACGATGAACTCTGCAGAACATCAAATGAGGATTTCCGGACAGTCTGGGATCCGAGCTGGGAGAGTCTAGCTCTTGCAGGCGCTCCATAGCGGAAGAGATTTATCTCGGGCCTCACTGTCGGCCCACCTGAAGAGTTAGCGAGCTAAACCACACCCCGAAGCACGAACTGAGCGACCAGCCTGGATGCTATTTGTATAGTTTTGTATACGGAGTATACTGAGAAAATAGCCTAGAGGACAAGAACAAGAGAATAGAGTGAGTCTGGACGAG
The DNA here is from genome assembly GCA_000292665.1 of Helotiales sp. EF0021. NCBI lineage: Eukaryota > Fungi > Ascomycota > Leotiomycetes > Helotiales > Helotiales sp. EF0021. Next base: position 268,873 of record AIET01000400.1, read on the forward strand.
TGATGGCGTGCCGGAGTTCTGGAAAGATACGGGCTCGAATAGACAAATGGCCAAGGTGATGCTACAGACAAAGGCCTTACCACTTCGTACTTGGTATCCACGAAGCCGCAGCAATGCCGATATCACACACACTCTTGAAGAAGTCAAATGGCGGCTTCAATACACTATCTCCTAGCATGAATGCGCGACTGGAGTGTCTTAAAAAGCCAACTTCTGGCAGAAGCGACAAGCCAATGGGCTCTTTTTTTGATCATGATGTCAACGCCAGCGCAGCTGGTGTTTGTTGGTGAGCCACGCTTGCTTCTGTCTGGAAAGGCATGGGGGCTTGCAACATTCTACCTTTCCTGATGAGTATGTGCTACATGCGGGACCTAAAGTGACAGGAGGAGACGGCTCTATCAACAGCATTGACGGGTGTCATCAATCCAGTTTACGCACCAATATAGGGTCGCTCTAACTTCGCACAAGAATATTTCTTTATACATCCCCTTCTTCCCGCTCTCCTTCTTTTCCTTGAATTCTCAGCACATAGTTGCCAACCACGCTCGTTACCACTTATTCGTTCCCTTCTCATCAAAATGAGGCTCATCAACCTCAACGTCCTACTACTGGTAGGCACCACCATCGCCACACCCACGCAGATGAGCAAGAAAAAACCTCCCACGAAACCCCTCACTGCAGAAACAGCATATACCTTCGAAGTCTACGGCAAACACCCAACCTTCTGGGATGACTTCCAACAACCCCACCGAGTACCTGCACGCGTATCCCCGCTCGGACCAATTTTCGGAGTCTGGGAAACGAAGAAGAACGTCAATCCGAAAGTTGGCATGGCTCCTGACATCAACATCTGGCAGATTGCAGACGGCCGCTTTGCAGACGACAACTCCGGTCTTCCTACTGGAAAAGATCAAAGCTCCGACGTCACCTACCTAAATTCCCCTGCTGTCATTGGCACGAGCGATCACAAGAGTCTTCTGATTCATCCACGGAAGGCTCAGGATGGACTTTGGTATAGCGGCAAGATCTCAAGCTTGAGGGATTTCCAAGTCCAGCCTGGAAAATCATTGCTTTTTGAAGCTAAAATCAAGATTGCTGATGGCGACGCGGGTAATTCTGATGGAATATGGCCTCGCTTCTACCTCCTCAGCAGCGAGGGTCGGTCTGATCCCTCGGCCTCGCCTGGTATGGGCGAGTGGGATATTTGGGAACTCCTTAATGGCTCAGAGTCCTTTGTCCCAGCACTCCACTACGGTGATGCGAATGCTGGCACAGGCAAGGAACCAGGTGATTTGCACCGTCAGGAGCCTGTTGCTTTCATTAAGGGACAGTGGCATACTGTCAATTTGGAGATCGATAGGAGGATGTGTCCTCCTGGGGAAAGGACTGAGCAGAATAATTGCTGGACGAAGGAGACTGTTACTTGGTCTCTGGATGGACAGTGGATCTATATGGTTACTGGGTATGAGATTGGTGATAAGAGCACTTGGGAAAAACTGGTTCATGGGAAAACTTATATGAACTTTGCAGTGGGTGTTGGGGGTAGGGCTGGAGCGAGAAACGAGAACACCAGTGAGGGTGAGGGCGTGGGAATGGATATTGATTATGTTGGTGTTTGGGAGGGTAAGTAGACCGCTTAATTTTCAAAAAGGTTCTATGGTTCTGGATTGGCGCTTTATGATTATGGATGTGTAGATATAATAAAAAAATCTTTGTGGGAACGTGGTATCTAGCCGTTGACTTTGACGGAATAGGTAAGAGTATCGCTCGGTGCCAGTACTTGACATCACGACATCTTGCACTTGGAAAGTTCACCATATCGCGTTACCACCAATTGTCTAGACCTCCGCGAATCTCTGTGTATAGCTGTTGAGCATACACTTACAAAAACATACTGTAAGCCAGCGAGGGAAAGAGCTAAAGACCCAACGACCCTGAGAAGCACGTGACAAGCACATGTAGACAATTGAGAGCAGCACTCGATACGGGATCAGTGACGATTGAAGCTGAAGCAGCGACCGCTTGACCGCTTGTCCTTGATCTTTGAGGTCGTTGATGATAGCCACGGTCTTTGCGTCGCGTCGCGTCAAGATCGCGGTTGAGATTGCTGGAAGTCAGAGTCGCAAGGTACTCTTTCACATCTTTCAATGTTCCTCTTCAACATTGCATCTCTAAAATGTCAAGGATAATCGCGATGCCATTTCAGTGAGATGTTCAAGCGATCTCCCTTGGGACCAATGAGTCGGATTCAGATGCAAGCTGACTCGTGTGAGAGTCGACCCCGCATCTTCAATCTTCAACTTCTTCACCATAATGAACTGAAGCTCAGGACAGAACAGCACTGTACAACAGTTTTCCTTTTATTCTGCGCTTCGCGAGCTGTCCTTCGATTTCACTTGTACATGATTCAGTTCAAAGGCACAAGTAAAGCGGTAGCTCAACCAGAAATACATTTCCGGCGTTTGACGGCTTCGATGCCAACTCCTCCTAACGCGCCGAAGTTTTCCTATTATGACATCCACGGGCATATTTCCGCGATTTCCTCCCCACAATATCTCGGGGACATATACCCATTCCTATCTTTTGATCTGGGGGATATTGTTCCATCTTTCTGCAATTGTCGTTCGTTTTACCTTTTTTGCGTCCGTGCTATGATACGAGTTCTGCGTAATCACTTCGATGTGAGTGGGAGATGACGAAGAGAGCCAGGGCCGGCTGGTGCGTTGTATTCTGTATTCAATGGTCAAACCTGCCCCGCTGACCCCTCATGCTGAAGTCAGGAATGCCGTGACGGGCATCTAAAGTGTATGTATTGGATGTCAACTCCGAAAGGACCAGTTCTTCCTTTCAGCTGGTGACGATATACAGGCGACCAGAAAACACCAAAATGTGGGCGTTGTCAAGAAAAGAATCTGGAATGCGAAAGAGGCCCTGCATTTCGTCCTTACAAACGTATTGACCCTGTTGGCTCCTGTCGATTTGTCTGATTTGGAGAAGGATCATTCGCGGAAAATCAGAAATGGACGAAGGCACCAAAGACTGGTATGTCCCGTAATTTCTATACTTGCTACGTCGTCCCAGAGCATGCTTCTCATCCGAGAATCGTAAGGAAAGCTGCTCAGAGCAATTTATTCTCTTGGCCAATAAATCAGTATCGTCCAGTCAAGTAACACTTATTAATTAATATATCATGGTCTCAGTATCTTTTGTAGATGAAACACCCAATCTCAACGACAGTTATCTGCTCAACAATCATGATTATGACTCGGATTCAGAGAATGGCGACCTATTCGCAGAGAGTGCGGTTATAGAAGACACACCAATGTCAACTACCTCGATCAAGTCCACTCCAGTTGAAACTTCACACTCGCCCTTAAATAATCTATCAACACCAAAGTCAGCATCAGCTCTGCTTGCTCCTCTGACAGCACTCGCATGGGATCACCCCAGCTCGCCTGCATTCGAGTCACACCACCATATCTCCCTCCCTCGCATTCCGGGTCTAACGCATCATGATTTTACACAATTGCCATCACCAGCATCATCCACTCCACGAACAACACTCATTCATGAAACTTCAACCCACCTCAACCCCGAAACATCAACGAGCACCTATCACAATGAGCACGCCTCGATCGGAGAGAACATCTCACCGATTCGTTTACCCTCAATCTACCTCTCCAAACCTGTGTGGCCCTTGACCAACCCCCAAGAAGCCCGCTTGCTGCGACATTTCGTGCAAAACCTCGCGATATGGGTAAGCCAGTCCATCTTTCTCCCACTGAGGGACTGTCTGACAGGCAACAGCTAGACCTCTGTGATCCCGCCCAACACTTCCAAGTCGAAGTCCCCTTACGAGCCGGAACATGTCCCATTCTCCTCAACGCGATCTTTGCCCTCTCAGCTCGACATCTCAATCTCACTGGAGATTATGATAGTTTCGCGAGTAACAGATACCATCAAGAGTGCTTGAAGTATCTGATCCCAATGCTCAGCAGCGAGGGGACCTTGGGTGACGAAACACTTTTCGCTGCTACGATTATCTTACGGGTTCTAGAAGAGATTGATCGTAAGTTTACCCCCATGAACTGCTGCGACTGTCATTGACGTGGTATGCAGTATTAGAAGCAGATCTCCAATCCCATATGCTCGGCATCCAAATCTTCGTCAACTCTCTCTTCCGCCCATCACCTTCCAACCATCTCTCCACATCATCAAATATAGGGTTCGAGAATTCTCTAGCAACAGCATCCTTCTGGATCGGCCTTCGTCAAGAAATCTACATGGCGACTCTGCTTCATCGCTCGGTGCAAATAAACCTCGAGCACTGTGTCGTGGATCGCTCGACCTCTCCAGCATCAGATTTCGGGTGGGCCAACAGAGCCGTGGTATGGTGCGCTGATGTCCTGAATTGTTGTTTTGGAGCTGGTGGTGTCGGGAGAGAGAGGTGGGAGGAGTTGAAGAGAATGGGCGAGAGGTGGGATGAAGAGAAGCCCAGTTCTTTCACCCCGATATTCTATCGAGAAGCAAGAAAGGAGGTAGAAGGTGAAAAGCCCAAAGAAGCCTTTCCAGAGATTTGGCACAGTCACGCATGCCACATCATCGGAGTCCAGCACCATAAACTAGCACAGATACTTCTTTGCATCTTCGACCCTCGAATCCCTCGTGTGGGAGGAAGCAGAACTATCGCTATGCGAAATATGGAGGCACAGATCAAACCCACCCTTCGTGAGCTTTGTGGCATCGGGTTATACAATCGTTGGACTCCGCCCGGGATGTTTACTGCGAGTATGGGGATTGCTATCTGTGGTGATCGATTTGAGGAGAAATTTGATCAGGAGGCTTTGCTTGATATTCTTGTCAGGACGGAGAGGGATCATGCGAGACCTACTGCTGCTGTACAGAAACAGCTTAAGGAAGCTTGGGGATGGGGTTGAGGAAGGTGTGAGGACGGTAACAATGTCAAAAAACATAAGGGCGCTTGACGCGGTACTGCTACGGACAGCACGGATGTTGAAGAGTCGTGCTTCTTGTCAAAGCGTCTGCCACTCAACACTCTTCAGTAGATAATCATGGCTGCTATGAAATGTATAGAAACATCTAACATACAAATTTCGTATGCAGAACGCCATCTAGTTTGCCTGGGTAGGACAATGCAGGATATTCATCACGTGACATCATCGTTCTGTCTACCTGGACACGTCTCATTCGTCCTCTTGTATCGATCCGAGTTTCTATTCACATTGACTCTCATTTCTTTAGAGGTTGTTGATATGACTGATGTAACCTTCGAAAGCCACGCATTGAGAAGGCACGGTAGTTTCGCGCTGCTTGAACAACAAAGGCTCGCTGCTTTGGAATTGACTTTCCTTGGCCAAGCAAGACGTGTTTCAAAACAAATGGTTTGTTCCCACTTCGTCCTGGAATATATGCACGTCTTGCGGCTTTCTTCTTATTCCCATCAACCTCGATATCCACTCCACCGGCTCCTCTCACAATTCTAGATCTATCCGCTGTTATTCGTCCAGTATGCATGTCTTGTCCTGGAAGTGGCGCATGAAGTCTGGGCGTCACTGCAGTCGAGGAATTCACGCCTTTTCTGTCTCATGTTTTGTTCAATCATCTATCAGCTCCAGCAAGTGTTTGGAGCCGCGAAATAGAGTTCAGCCGGCCTCTCGAGTATCCTTTTACAGAGATCATCCAGCATTCAATGGTTTTCGCGTTGCATGGCTGAGAACACATAGTTTATCACGTGTTCTATGAGAATCCCGAGTTGGCTGAAGGTTGGAACTACGAGGATTGTCCTGTCCGAAATCTAATACTTTGCATTCCCTTCAACTTGTGTTTGTTCTGTATTTCGATTACTTCTGGGTACACCTAATTATCCCAAACTCCTAGTACATGCCTCATGCACGTGCTGACTTTTCGAATGCAGGTGAGCATCATGCCAACGAGAAAAAATGTAAAGCTCATTGGTGTATCTATGTATGATCCATGCTACTTTTGTCTGGTACTGTGCATAGCAGGTTATGTATAGAAGATCTTGCCATGTATTGATTCCGGAACCTGACCTAAGAGCACGACTCGTTTTTAACTCCTTTCAAGCATGATCGGATACGAAAAATTCGGAAAAGCGCCTGAAACGCGAAAGCGAGTTCGGATTTGCAAAAGTATATAGAGAGAACACCGATAACTTCTCAAAATACCATCCACGGTATTTCTCTCCGGATATTTACGAAAAGCCATACAAATGGCTCAAACCGCAGCAATGAATGTGTTGGTCATTATTGGGGCTGGGGGAATGGGCTTGCCCGCAGCTCGACGCCTCGGCGGTGGACGTCACATCCTCCTCGCAAACAGTTCACCTACAAAGCTTGCCAAGGCCGAGGAAACCCTTCGAAATGAAGGCCACACAGTCTCCAGCATGCAAATCGACATTGGTTCCTACGAAGCAGTGAAGAAAGTGGCCCAAGCGGCCGCAGATCTTGGACCCATCGATGCTATCGTCAACGCAGCAGGTGTAGCACCAGGCGGTCCAACAACGAGAAGAATCTACGAAATCGATCTTCTCGGGACCGCCAACGTCATTGAGGCATTCCTTCCTGTTGTTTCTACAGGAACCTCTTTGGTATGCATCTCCAGCATGGCTGCAGGCTTGATTCCGCTCTCTTCCGAGTTCGAGAAGCATCTTGCAACTGCTCCATTGGTAAAACTTCTCCAGCACACAGAAATCGATCTAGATTCAGAGGCTGCAGCCGGCAAAGCCTACGTGGTTTCAAAGCGAGGGAATCAGCTTAGAGCACAAGCTGCTGCCCTAGCATACGGGAGGAAGGGCGCAAGAGTGAATACTGTCAGTCCAGGCGTCACTTCAACTGCACTCGCCCAAGTGCAACTAGCTGGACCCAGTGGAGATGGTATGAGAAAGTCGATTGAGCAGAGTGCGATGCGGAGGATAGGGACGCCAGATGATATTGTTAATGCCGTGGCGTTCTTGGTCAGCAGGGAGAGCAGTTTCATTTCTGGCATTGACATTTTGGTTGATGGCGGAGAAACGGCAGGAAGAAAATGGGGTGATGCGTAAATGTCTGGTTTGGAAGAGTGGTTATTTGAGTTGTCTTTACTCACGCTCACGTCCACTTTCAATTCTAAGTCGTTCTTCGCCATCCAAGCACAAAGCAAAAAGGCGCTGGTAATGTATTGTTCCGAATACGTGTACCTGGCTAGTGCTTATAGCCGGTCGCTGAACCATTGCACTGCTCCTCGAAAAGCGTTCCCTTTTGCCAGTTTCACTACTTTGACATTCAAATTCCCTTTGACGCTGAAGCCATGTTCGGTCTCACTATAAACAGTACTCATTCACGTCGCACCACCCTTCGGTAATACATATTCAGTGTCTCTCCTCTTCTCCTTCGGCAAAATATCGTCCTTTGCTGCAACAAAATTGCCAACTTCTTCCCTTCTCCTAGGCTCTCGATTTCATATATGCTGCAAAAGCTTGGCTGATTGAGACACCGATATCAATAACTCCAGCACCCATCAGTCTTATCACATACCGACCACCAATACAATACTCAAACCCCCCGGTTTTCACTGTGGATCCATAAGTATCGCGAATCCGGTCCACCACCTTGGCGAGGATTGGGTCAGTAACCTCTGGCTCCTGCCCATCTTGAACTTCTCAAACACTTATTCTGAATATCTCCACATCTTGGTGGCTTATGCAACGGAAACGCATCTGATGTTTCTGCGTTGACCTTCAAGGGCACAGCGATCCCGCAAAGGTCGTCATTAAGATCATGTTTATCCTCTGTCCATGGAATCGTCTCTCTAGGAAGCAAAGTCTGCGACTTCCACATCACTCAATGGTCAGCGATCCAGATGTTTACATCTAGGCTATAAATCTACACCCTTGATGCGATATCTGGAGTCTGCGTATAGGAAAGGCGCAAAATATTGGCCTTGCATTAAAGCCGAACATGATGGATCTCGCCAAGCTACCACTAGAGCCCTCCTTTTCCTCGCTTCACTCAGCAACTCTGTACCTTCGGCAAGGATCATGCCGAACCAGGTCTCTGTTACAATTGGAGGCGATAGGAGAGGAATGAGAAGACATCAGGATACAGACAGCCGTCTCATCCATACCCCGCATTTTGTATCGTGGGATTCAGGGCACCCATGTGGGGCTGTTTCCCCACATTATGTCAGTTCATAAGTCAAACGGACCTCATCAGGATAGTACTTGGCGAAGTTTCCAATATACAACGTCTCAGTCTTGTTGACACTATCAAGATGCCCGGTCTCATCGAAGAAACACCATACAAGCATATCACGGTCAAGGAGCTCGCTCCTACGTTCGCTGCCGAGGTGCAAGGGGTAGACTTCTCAAAACTTCTTCAGCCAGAAGTATTTCAGGAGATCAAGGGTGCTATGACCAAAGTGTGTTCTTCTTGGAAAGTATTCAAGACGTGATGCTGATCAATAGTAGTATGGAGTATGCGTCTTCCGCAAAACAGGTCTGGATGATACCCGACATGTCGAGTTCTCCAAGCTCTTTGGAGATCTTGATGACATCAAACCCTACCTCACCAATGGTCGAAAGTCTCGGTTTCCATACTATGAGCTCTTTGACGCTGGCAACTTGGATGATACGGGGAACGTCATTCCTACAGTTAGTCCTCGGACACATTACAACAAAGTATACCTTCGCTCCCTCTCAACCAAGTATCTTCTCGTCAATTTGTTCTATGCTGATCACTAAAACAGGGGAACGGACTTTGGCACGTTGACTCCTCATTCAACCCCCGCCGAGCCTCTTACTCCCTCCTCCTAGCACACAGTATCCCTCCACCAGGAACAGGCGGCTCAACCATGTTCGCCGACACTCGCACAGCATTTGACCACCTCCCCGCCACCTTAAAACAAGACCTCGAAACAAACGACTACGTCGCCGCCCACTCCCTCTTCCACTCCCGCAAACTTGGCTCTCCAGAATACTTCTCCACCCTCAACCCTCTCGACCACAAAATGTGTCATCACAAACTCCTTCAGACCCATGAGCCATCTGGTCGTCAGAACTTATATATAGCTCGCCACATCCACCACATCGAAGGTCTCCCTGCTGATCAAAGTAATAAGTTAATCGATACTCTGATCAATCACGCAACGCAAGATAAGTATGTGGCGGAGATAGAATGGGGACAAGCAGGAGATCTGGTGATCTGGGATAACACATGTGTGATGCACAGAGCTACAGGTGGCAGTTTTGAGGGCGTGTACGCAAGGGATATGAGGAGGACGACGGTGCATGATGGGAGTGAAGGTGCTTGGGGATTAAATGCTGTTGGGGATCAGAAGTTAGGATTTGTGGATCCAGGTCTTGCCCAAGCAGGGGCGGCAAAGTCTTGAAGGGGCAAATTTCCTGACAACATTATGTATGTTGATATTTCAGGGCATGATCTGGAAGTATGATGGGATCTTTGTTGTGTACAGAGAAATGCCTTCTAACATGGCTCGGTCTTACGATTTTAGGGGCATCAGATGCAAGTCAGATGATATCTACGAGGAGCAGAATTCAGAGTATTGAATACCAATCGAGCTGATAACTATGTACAGGTATTGATTCAAACCCGTTGTTCTACTTTTGCTCGCGAATTCGGTTGTTGATCAGACAAGGACGGCAAGACTGGTTATTGTACCAGCCACTGCATGCCTGTCTTGATAACCAACAACCAAAATCCTGCGAGCATTTCCACATCACTTATCAACCACAGCTCCTTCAAACCATCGGATCTCACAAGATTCCCCGGTCTTGACATTTTACCAGTACCCAATTCCCCTCATATACTCCCATAATTGTCGATTCAGTCGTTCGCACTGCCGTCTCTCCCGCTCCTTTGCAGCATATCTTGGAATGTTTTCAAACAGACCCTCCAGCACCTTTCGACGCGCGGCAACTCTCGAGATGGGATTGGTAATTGCTTCCTCAGTTTCCCCTGGGATGATACGGAAGTAGACCCCGTTTGCGTCGAGGCCCGATTTGTTATATCCATCGCCATCATAGCCAGTAGGCGAATATATGTCTTCGAACTCATCCTTTTCAAGACCTGCGTATTCGGGGAAGTCGAGATCAAACCAGTTTTCCCAAATATCCAAAGACTCTTCGAGCTTTTCGTCCCATTCTGGATTGATCTCATTGGGTGTCAAATGACAGTTGTTGCATTTCGTCGAGTGATGTTCCGAATCCGATATACCGCAGGGTAGCTTATTACCTTCTTCTAGTGGCCATGGAATTGAGGCTTTGTGTGTAACAAAGTATTCCAGCTGAAGTATTCCTGGTAGGCAATCCCAAGGTTGACCTGCAGCCTTTGTAGACGCATAATTCCCGTATCAAAGCGCAAGGTCTTGCTCCCTCTGGCAAACTTTCCGTAGCTGGTCATGATCATGAAGCGTTTGATATCACTTCTGTCGAGTTTGAATATGAACGGCTCGAACAGGAATCGAGATGCGACATCATTCCACCTCCAGCATTGTACTCGAACCGACTTGATATCTTGAAGGTCGACGTAGGCGAAGACGTTCTGCCAGGCTTCAGTAGGTAGGATATCGCCCATGAAGTTGGGATCCGTCTGTGCCATGGTGGAGGAGCACTCGCAAAACGCTGCGATCGGGTCAATCTTGAACTTGAGGTTTGGAAGCAGAAAAGCTCACTGTTGGCCACACTTTCGTCGTGCGCAGCTGGATGCGTTTCTTCGGTACCTTATATTACTTTATTGATTCACAATAGTAATATTATATCTAGAGGTCGAAGATTTCTCGTGTGGCGTCAACAATAGTTGATTGTCAAACCAAACAGAAGGGGCGTTGCGAGATTGTTTAGTCCGTCCTCGCTTAGACTCTACCAGCCAAATGTGGAAGGGGGACATCACAGAGCCGTCGGAAGCTGCGAGCAAGCCACTGATTGAAAAATCATACATGGAAAATTGGTAATTGCTCCACGGTAGGGCTGAAAAACAATGGTTTGCACAAGATAGGGTCCTTTCAATTGCAGGGATTAGAAGTATGTCTCTTTCGTTACATGTCACAATGCTCGGTCGCCCTAGTTACCCCTTTATGTCTTGCCTGAAGTCCGAAATGCTCTGACAATTCTCACGAATAGACCATTTCATCTTTATGTATCGATGCTGCAATTGTACACTCTACAGGGACTATCTAACACCAATATATTCAGTGCATTGTGCCTTCCTCCTTGCCAAAGTGCACAGGGAGAACAGCAGAAGTAGTCATGATACATCATCAAGAGCCAAAGGTCCAATCTGAACACCAAAACTTCAGATCAGAAGCAGAGCCCACTCTTAGCGTAAAGGTCATACCGAAAAACCAGGAACAGCCAAATATTACACATCCTACTCCTCCGGCCGGCCTGCCTTCAATGCTGCATATCTAGGGATTTTGCTAAGAATACCATCCAGCATCATTCGACGAGCTGCAATCGGATCTGGGATCTCTTGCCACTCCCACGAACTCGCCCATACGCTCATGAGTGTCCAACAATTCGAAAACACCAGCCTGGAACCGTAGAGTCTTGATACCATTTGCAAATTCAATGTCTCTCGACACTTGGTCGAAACATTCAAAGTCCCTCCGATTCGGCCGGAAGACAAATGTTTTAAACAGGAGTCTCGATGCACCACCCGCCCCCGCCGCCCATTTTCTCCAAGTAACGCGTATGTCTTTGATGTCCTTCAAGTCTAGCAACTTAAAAATCATCTCTTGCACCTCAGGCGGGAATGCAGGTGGTTTCGGGTTGTCTTTAGCTTGCTTCGTTCTCGGCGCAGCCTGGACAGGAGCGTCACTTTCTGGATCAAATGTTAGCCTTCAAGACTCACAAAAAGACAGATCTTCAAACATAGGAAATTTTCGAAAGCGATAACACTTCATTTTGACGTAAATAAAGATGAAACCTACTATTGGGTTGGTTTTGATCATCTGGACCATCATTGACTTTATGAATATTGTCCATCCCATCCACAACAGGAAAGATATGTTCTTTGCGGATTGTTGTGATATACAGGTTCTAGCTTAATTACAAGAAAGAACACGCTGAACAGGGCAATGAGTTCCCAAAACTCCAAGAGCGAGATGTTTCATGATTGACGTCAGCTTCGACTGACAAATGGAAGGCACGAGAGACTTGCCATCGAACCGACCTCTATTGCAGACATGACTCTCGTCAGTCGTTTGCAAACACTTCCGAGTGCAGAACCTCAAAGTAAACTGTTGAATAATAACAGTTGCTTACTGTGTTGTCGTGGTTTGTGGTTTGCTGCGTGGAAGGTAGAGAATAACTTCAAGGCGGGAAATAAACAAACCGAGAGACATCGACAATCATACTTCAGAAGCAACACCAGCAAACGAATTCATACCTTCATATGTACAAGCGATCGTATTCCAATCATGATAAACTATTGACATCGAACAGTAAGCTACAAATACACACGCATGCGAACCTAAAGCACCTCATTCGGCAGATAAAGGGGCATCGAATCCTCCCACATACTATCTGTCAGACTCTTCCTGTTAGACCCATCCGCATCCATAATCCAGATTTGTCCATAAGGCTGGAATGTATCATCGTACGTTGCAGCCTCAGCATGGAAGCCGTACTCCCCGGTCGACCACATAATCCTTCCATCCGCAGTCCAGACGGCATGAGCATCGTTTGCTCCACTCGAGGTAACGACCTGGAGATCGCTTCCATCAGGCGCCATCGTACAAACATCGAAATTTGTCGCGTTCATTTTGCGCGTGAAGAGAATTCGCGAGCCGTCTGGGGAGAAGTGGGGCAGATTGTCAGGCCAGTCGGTAAGGTTGGTGACAGTCTTGTCAGTCAGATTCAGCAGACGCAGACCAACAACCTCGTCGCTCCAAACTCTATAGACAAGGGAGTTGCCATCATGAGAGTAGCTAGGGAATCCAGCGTTGATGGAGCCATCTGTGAGCTGCTCATAGTATGAGCCGTTGGCTGTAACCCGAAAGAGATATGCCGTGGCGGTGGCTCGCGTCTGGAACCATGATCCCAAGCCAAAAGCAATCCAATCTCCATCAGGCGACCACGCTGGTTGAAAAGCACCCGATAACCCTTTCACCACGAGCTGACCTGAAACCAGCCCCGAGCTCAAGACATCGAAGGTGTCCTGCAAGTCGGTGCCATTCGGATTCATCGTCACAATCGATGAATTGGCGTAGCCAGTTTGCTTCTCCGTAATGGCCAGCCTATTTTTCGAAGACAGCTCGGGGAAGACATCGGTGTGGCGGTAGTCCCATTCGTCGTCCCAACTGTAGAGCTGCTTCTCCATGGGTCGTATTTCCCATCCAGTCTTTTCATACACTACGGTCTTACCATCCGAGGACCATGCTGGTGAGCGGAAGTCTGCTCCTGATACGGTAGTCAGGTTTGAGGTGTAATAAAGTCCTTCTGTTCCCACAGGTCCTTTTTGGAAGTACCCGATGTTGTTTGCATCGACGTATTGTGGCCACAATTTAAACCCTTCGCCAGAAGTTTCCTCAATACGATCCAGCCCAGTAGCAAAGTCGACTGACACTATCTGAGAGACGGTGCTATTGATATCTTCAGGACGATGGGCATCCCAGGTCTCTTCACGAGTGATCTCGTAGTACAAAATCCGGGAACCATCCGGAGACCATTTTGGTGACCCGAGAGAGTAGCCTTCCTTGGTAACGACCTGTCTAAAGTCCGATCCGTTTGGACGAATGGCATACACCGAAAGTTCCTGTGTATGCTCCCATCCCGTTCCGTTTCCATGTCCAGTCCTGCAATAGTGTGATCAGTGGCATTGTTTCATGTAAACTTTACCCCACATTTTCTCGGAGATGGATATGTGGGTGAGCTCCACATCTCGGGAGGCGGAATTTAAACGACAGGGATGAATGAAAGAATGCATCTCTGCGCGAGATTGGAACTTACCAATTGGTATTTCTATCGGAAGAAAATGCAATCCATTCTCCATCAGGCGACCAACTTGGCTTGAAGTAGCCATCTGGGCTCCAAGAAACACCCTTGACAGTATCGGTGTTGGTGAGGTTGGTGGAGATGCCAGTCGCAAGATCCATCACCCAGATGTTGTTCTTGTATCCATTTGCAGTTGACACATAGGCGGCCTAATGAGGCAATGTTGGTCAGAATAGGCCTTTATTCACGTAAATTAGGGCAGTAGAGCGGACTTACCAAGGTTCCATCGGGAGACAAACCCAACTCATCCTCAAATGACGGTGTCGCCAATATTTGCTCGAGACCTGTACCATCCGCGCCAACCCGATACAAGTCAGAGTTGCCATCACCATTCCGCTCGCTTGTAAAGGTAATGTATTTTCCATCGGGGGAGAATACAGCGTGAGAGTCAAATGACGAATCATTGCCCAGAAGGATTCGCTCGTTGGTACCGTCGATATTAGCCACGTAGAGAGTCGAGGTGGAGGGTGCGATTCTATTCATCAAAAATATTCCCTTTTTCCCCGGGACAGCTCGAGCTGGATGATCTCGCGGCATTGCCGACCAAGGGATGTCTTTCTTCTGCATGTTCTCATAGGGGCAACTTGCACCTAGAGCGGAGCCTAAGTTGAGGCCCAACAGGGCGAGAAAGAGTGAACGCATTCTGCTTGATGTTGTTCCTCATAGAATGGAAGACGAAACTTAAGAGAAAGGAGTGTGTGAAGAGGCTGTTCCAGACGCTTTCTGCCTGCCGATCGCTTGGGTTATATGCTGCTAGAAAAGCAAAAGACAGTAAACCTACCAGCTGCATAGGCACACATTTCGGAGATGTTGCTAAAGTTCACCAATAATGATGGACCTCAATGACTTCTATCTCGACTTCCACGCGGATTGACATCGCCAAGAGGTCGGCCAAGACCACTTGGCAGGGCGGAGCGTTTGTTTTGTAGCAAGTAGTAGGAGTTGGTTTGTCAGTGGCGATGCTCAAGTCCACAGAGAAGGAATGTTTCTGGTCCACTCTCGCGACCGAGGAGACTTCTGGGCATTCCATTGAAACAATCCCCCAGTTAGTCTGCCCGTTCACTAACTCGAATAAGTTGGCACAAGGGCTAGCGAGGCAGGTGATGGCTTGATCTTCATGTTCGGGACCGAGAACTCGGCAGCAACCGTAGGCGCCGAGAGTCTATTGCGTGTTGCTTGTACCGGGAAAAGATATGTATCAATCCATTTCTTGGGCAGATTCTTGGGTCGATAGATTCAGTTCGCTGAATGTCGTTGGGTCTGAGCGAGTTGGGAGTCTTGAGATAGACTTTCTGGCAGCACGAACGGAGTGTCTATCAGAGCAGTAGGACGCTTATCAATCTAAATGAAGTCGGATCGTTCATATGGTTGTGCGTTGGAGAAGACGCCAAGATGAGTGTAGCCTGAGGAAAACAAAGATTCAAAGAGGAAAATGGCCTAGATGTTGTTTAGGCGGTGTGTCGAGGCAATATATATTTTCATGCAGGTCGCGATGTCACATCGGCAATGCAAAGCGGCCCAGGCTGCGCCACCTCAGTACAGGAAGCATGCATCTTTTCCGACATCCTTCGTTTTCACCTTCCTCTATACAAGTACTTATACTTAATATTTAAGTAATCGTTCGCCTGATGATTGTCTTATCTAAGACTTTGGTCCCCTACTCTCATTCCTCCGATACTCACACTGATCCCTGCACCGTGTTCTCAATGTTTCCCCAGTCTGATTCCATACTCATTGGTAAGAGAGGGGGAGAGAGTAAACCCGGCTGAAAAACAAGATAGATTTATGTTATAAGACAGAATTCAAGGGCAACTTGGCAAGTCTGAAGTCGCTATGATCTCGATCACGTGCGTACAACCTATACGACACCTTACCTAGGCAGGCTTCCTGGAGGTGCTCCCAAGTCTTCCGATCATTGAGGGGGGAAATAAGTGCGGGATACTCTCAAGTGTCTGCGAAGCATCAAGTATAATCCTTCCTCAAGTTGCATTATTGGAGGTTCAACAAATTCTTGGCCAAATGGGACAAGTCATGTGTGAAAAGTTGATGAGAGGTCAGAAGAGCGGGAATGCATGGTGTTCCATTCAAACTACACTGGCTTTCTCCAGTTCCTCAATGCACACTCACGAATCCGCTAATCCCACCAGCTTCAACGAGTCCTCCCACAGTCTCGCTTCCTTTTCCTTATCAAAAGCATAAGGACTATAGCCACCCTTCTTCTCAGTATTAGGTAGCTCAATATCGCAATCAACCAAATACAGCCTGCCTTTCTTCTCGAATACCTTCCCCACCGCAGCATAGAGCTGTGTCGCAGCTCCTTGCTCATTACTCTTCAAGCTGTTATCAACACCAGGTCTCGCCTTCCACTCAGCCATTGTCTCTGGAGGCACAAACTTTTGCAATCCAGTCCACATTCCACCAGGATGCAACGAGATGCCATGGAGACCTTTTCCAGCATATCTGTTCTCAATCTCATTCGTCATGTAGATATTGGCCGTCTTCGACTGCCCGTATCCGTTCCACGGTGTGTAATCTTTCCCATCACTGAAACCAAAGTTTCCAAATTGAACTTCGCCCGCAGCATGTCCAATGGAAGAAACGGCCACGACCCTGGAATGAAACTCCGGCGTTGAGGACTTGAGCATAGTCTCTTTCAACAGGTTGAAGAGCAAGAAGTGAGACAAATGGTTCGTCTGGAACTGACTCTCAAAGCCATCCTTCGTCTTCGAATAAGGTGCAGCCATGATCCCCGCATTGCACACCAGTACATTCAGTTTATCATTCTTGCTCAAAAAGGTCTTCGCAGCTCTTCTCACACTATCCAAATCCTGATTGTCCATCTCGAGAAGTTCGACTCGTCCAGGTTCTAGGAAGGATTCGCACGCTTCTTCGCCTTTCTTGAGGTCGCGGACCGTCATGAAGACTTTGCCGCCTGTGGCTGCAAATGCTCGCCCCGTTTCTGGACCGATTCCAGCGGAGGTTCCGGTCACGAGGAAGACTTTGTCAGCCATTTTGCCTTCGAGACCTTCGTCGCGAATGATTTGAAGAGTGGTGGGGCGAGCGTCACCTGGGCCTTTCTCGTTGTCGGGTCCATGGAGGTGAGCGTACTTTCCAGGCATGTTTGTGGATGATAAGAAATGATTTTAAGTGCAGTGATTCTTGACGTAAAGTTGGTATTGTTGACGTGTGTGAAACTGGCTGAAAGTATTCTGAGCATAGACTGAATATTTGGAGAGACTTGATGGCTGATGTTTAGGCTGACGTTCAGGCTGACGAAGACGTCTTTATATCTTAGAAGGAGGTTGGTATTAAATCCGCAACTTCTTCATTCCTTTGCACTTGCATATAGACATGCTCAATTAGGAAATTCTGTCAGCATAGCTAGCTTTCTTTTGTGATAGCACCAATACTTAGGCTTTCGACGGTTTGCTCGCTAAATCTTGTCGAACCTAGGGGCTTTGAGGCGCATTTAGCGAGCTATGCCCCTAATCACCCTGAAAGTGCGGGGTTAGTATTTTTACTCGCGATCTTGACTTTCTCTTTTGCATCGTTCGGATCGATCACCAATTAAACTATTACCCTCGAGACTTGTGGCTTGGCTGCGGAAGCCTCCTCAATCAATTCGCCTTGATTATGGTCAGAGCGCTGAGTGTTTCAGGTCATGATGTGCCGAGCGTGCATCCGCCTCATCCGCACTCCTTTCAACGACAGACATATCGAATAGCGTCGTGATTCTTCAGCCATACCGGCAGTTTACACACTTGATATGGACTCTTCGACTATCTCAATTCTTATCAGCTTGTCTGCCATTCTTGGCGTAGGCTCTCACCTTGGTTATTTTATCCATGGCGAACATCATCTGCAATCAGTTCGTCTCGCAATTCTGCTTCTCATGTCTCCCATAGTACTGTTTGCAGTTGTGTACAGACTATATAGTAGAATCTCAACTTGGAGGGCTATCTATGTTGCTGGTCTCATCTGGTTGTCGTACTTGGCATCATTGGCAGCCAGTATTTTGACATATAGAGTCTTCTTCCACCCATTGCATAAATTTCCAGGGCCTCGAAGCGCAAAAGGTTCCAAGCTCACTCATGTGCTTCGGCTTCTCAAGAAAACAGACAACTATCTTCAAGCTGATAGATTACACGACCAATATGGAGATATTGTCAGGTGACTTCAGGCCACTCTAGGATGCACATGAGCCACGCTGACTGGAACATAGAGTTGGGCCCAATGAGCTAACGATTACCATCCCGGATGCAGTACCTCTGATATACGGAGCTGGTTCCAAGTGTACAAAAACGGCTTGGTACGATGTCGTTGGGCTTCCAAATAAATCCCTCCAGCTTGAACGCGATCCAGCTCTCCACGCCAAGCGAAGAAAGGTCTGGGATCAAGCATTCAGCGCCAAAGGTAAGAGTAGAGCCAGACGTGGGGGAACCCAAACACTTACACAAGAATGCAGCCCTTCGTGACTACGAGTCTCGTGTTACCGGACACGTTGACCAGCTCGTCAAGCAGCTTAAAGCAAGATCAGGCAAGTCAATAGATTGCTCACTATGGATGAACTTTGTTGCTTTTGATGTTATGGGCGATATTGCATTTAGCAAGAACTTCGATATGCTTGCGACTGGAATGAAGGTAGAAGACTCATAGTCTTGGTGCATTATGCAAAACTAATATCTGACAGCATCATGGATTGACAGCGCTGCAAGATGGCATGGCCCCACTTGGCCTAGCAACGCCATTTCCTTGGGCTATTCCTATTTTCCAAGCACTTCCTCAACCTGCTGGTATCGATGGCTGGATCAACTTTAGCGATACTCAGATTGCAGCGAGGAAGAAGGTTGGCTCCCCCACAATTCTTCAAGAGCCGTTCTCGCTCATTAAAAAATCAGTATGACCCCGAGAAGTTAGATATAACGAGCTCCTTGATCGAAGCAGAAAGAAACCATCCTGACCCCGCTGTCAGCGATCCACGGTACATCAGACGTCACTTTCCTCTTTCCATAGCCGTTACTGACAATAGCTCTAGGTGGCTCATCGGAGATACTCGACTCGTGATCGTAGCTGGAAGCGACACATCCTCATCAGCTCTTACCCACACCTTCTACCACCTCGCCAAAGAGCCTCAAATCATCACCAGACTTCGAGAAGAGCTCGCACCACTCTATAGACCCGATTCAGAGACAGAAGTTCGTGATCTACAGGACGCAAAGTACCTCAATGGAGTAATCAACGAAGCCCTTCGTCTGCATCCACCAGTTCCCAGTGGGGTGCTGAGACAGACACCACCCGAAGGTCTCATGATTGGAGATAATTTCATCCCTGGAGGCGTCACTGTTTCTGCTCCTTCCTATACGATGGGAAGATGTAAGTAAAACCTTTGCTTGAATTATGCGGGACTTATCTGATGTCGAGTAGTGGAGTCATGCTTCAAGCATGCCAAGGAATTCTTGCCTGAAAGATGGGGAGATAGTCCTGAGCTGGTACTCAATAAAGCTGTCTTTATACCCTTTGCTTCTGGTTTGCTCTTCTCCTCAATTGATCTGGAATGCTTAGCGACTAAAGTGGCATAGGATCATATTCGTGCATTGGCAAGCAACTTGCTTTGATGGAACTTCGCGTCGTGACAGCTAGACTTGTGACAGAATTCGACATCGCTTTTGCACCAGGTGAGACTGGAAAGAATTTGTTAGAGGAGACGAAGGATGTTTTTACAATGGAGTGTGCACCCTTGATGCTGGTATTCACGAAAAGAGTCACCTGACCATGGGCGAGAATGTTGAGGCAAGCAGAAATCAAGAAATGAGATGACGCTCTTTGAAGAGACTCTCGTGAATTTCATCGATGTTCACACCTAGCAACAATGAAGCTCCTGGCGTTTCATAATGCTCTATGGCGTCAACCACTGCAACGCAGAGATAAAGAACGCCAAGTGTTGCCTTCTCATGTTACACTACCACGTGATGGATGATAACCAACATTACCTCGTTACCCGCCTATCTTTCGCCTCTCGCCTCTTCTTTCTCCTATTCATAATGCGAAATCTCATGAAATCACAAGCTCATTAGTACCTTCGGTAGCAGACATCACAGTATGAAGCCAATCGTCAAGTTTGTGGATTCGGCAGAGACTTTGCAGAGCTTCTTATTAGCACTGCTCGACCAGCAAGACGTCTTCCTGTATATCGATCTCGAGGGAGTAAAGCTATCTCGCAACGGAAGTCTCTCTCTCCTCACAATCTTCATCAACAGCCCTTCGTGGTCATCACATCCCAAGACAATCTACATCGTCGACATTCACACGCTCGGATCTTCTGCATTCACAACCCTCGTCGAAAACAAGCGCATAGATGTCGATGGGCATGTAGACTTTTCGACCGAGGAGATCTATGATTACGAATCAGATGACGACTGGAAACCAGCTCGTACACTGAAAGATGTCCTTGAGAGCCCGGAATTCAAAAAGATCATCTTCGATGTCCGAAACGACTCCGATGCCCTGTTCAGCCACTACGGCATCAAATTGCAAGGTGTCATCGATCTACAACTCATGGAGACCGCTACAAGAAAGATATCTGGATCATCACACTATGGCAAACGATATCTCCACGGATTGGCTAAATGTATCAGAGAAGATTCAAACCTCACAGCAGCAGAGAAGATCCAATGGAGTGCCGAGAAAGAGAAGGGACTCAATCTATTCCTTCCGGAAAAAGGCGGCAGCTATCAACGTTTCAATGAACGACCGTTACGGGACGACTTGATCAAGTATTGCGCGATTGATGTTGTATGCTTGCCAAGACTTTATGTCGCATACCGAAAGATTCTTTGTAACGAGGATGAAAAGCACCAAGGACTCAATAGCGAGGAATGGTTTGAGAAAATCCGATTTGAGACGGAGAGACGATTACAACAATCAATGAGCGCCAATTACAACCCTCAAGGCCCCGATCGAACATCAGCGCCAGTTTGGGAGGCTATCGAAGTTAAAGAACCTGGCGGGCCAGTGTGGCAGGATTGGGAGATATATTACGAATGGGACTATCCCGACACGGCGCGAGATTGCATTGGCTGGGAAGAAGATATGGATGCGAGAGGGTCTCCTTACTGACGAGTTTTTCGAATCGCATAAATGTGATACAGTGAGGGTGTTGGTCAGATCGACACGCCGACTCTGATGTTTCTGATGAGGAGTTCAATTGGGTGTGCGAGTGGAAAAGCATGCGGGCTCGAAACTGATGATAGGACAGCTTTGAAGATTCTATTCTGACATTTTTGAAGCAGAAATCATCTTCGCTACTCTCTCTTGCGTGAACTGAAAGCATTCAGGAAGCCCAGTATCGCTCCACTCCTTCCCTAGCACCAAGTTCACCACACCCGGTACACAAGTAAAGATCCTTGCCATACCTAATCAACATCAGTATTCGCCTGCCTCTGACTATCATCACAATAGGACAGACTCACCATGACCTCCAAATCCAGCACAAACCCACTGTCCTTCCAACCCTTCAATAGGTCCAACAAAAGGAACATAATCTCCAGTCATACCAATAATACCAGTCCAAGCATGATCCAACCCCTCGCCATGAATCCCAGTCTCGCTCACATCCGCTTCTCTGTCTGGGAAAAGGACTTTCCATTGCTTCAAAGCATCGTCTAGAATCTCCTCGTTGAAACCAGAATCATCGTACGTCACAGCACTTCTCCTACACTCCGTACTCAGTGTCGGATTCGCTCTCGAAACGCCGAGGATTAAAGTCCCGTCTCCCTTTCGTTGGATCAGTGAGTAGAAATGATGTAAACTATATCTCAACGAGAAAGTTTTCGTCAACACATTCTCAGCCGAGAAAGCTGGTGGTGCGATGAGTGAGTGAGCTTGTGCTCTATTAGGTATAAGATGTGGTTCCAACTGCGGTAGTAGTAACGAAGCATACGCATTTGTACAATGTATCACCGTGGGACTCGTGACTATTCCTCGAGGTGTGATGATATTCCACAATTTTGAATCAATCTCCGACTTCTTGACCGCTGAAACAGGACAGTACGTAAACAGTGTTACACCTCTCTCAATACAACTTGAAAGTAACCATTGCGCCAACTTCGCAGGATGGCTAGATCCAGCAGGCCATTCATAAGCTGCATACGCATCTTCCACACCTGTTCTCTTCTTCGCTTCTTCGCCTTCGGAGAAAGAGACGTGGGATACGTCACCGCCTGCTTTTTGGAATGCAGAGAAGTTATCTGCTTCATAGGCTGCGAATTCGGGGGTCATGCAGACGTCGAATGTGGTGGAGAGGTTAAAGTCACAGGGTATGGAGTATTTCTTTACGAATTGGTCGATGCGGTCGAGGACGAGACGTTCATTGGCGATGATTTTGAGGGCTTGGTCGGGACCGTGAAGAGTGGAGTAGTGTTTGAAACCTCGAAATGCGTCTTGGTATCATCAGTATGGAGCAAACATGTCTTGAATGAGGGTAGAAGCACACCTGGTCTCACGTGCCCAGCGTTCCTCGAACTCGCTCCACTCGCTGCTTCCCTCGCCTCGAGAATCACAATGTCCTTCCCATCCACGCCATTCTCAGTCAACTCAAATGCTGTAAGCGCTCCAGAGATACCAGATCCGATGATCACGTATATGCTCGCTTCTAGAACAGGGTTTGTTTTGTTGATGTTGAGATGGGGGTACGCTCGAGTTGTTCGTTGCCAGTAGCTCAGACATGGCTTTGGGAGAGGTGCTGAAGGAGTCAGAGATCCTTTCAGATCTTCATTAGCGGCTATCATGATGTTTGATGTTGTCGTGAGTATGACTGGACATCGATCTTCAGATGGAAGTGGTGTTCTTGATGTGCTTTGCAAGCCAACCCTGGAACGTGGTTGAGAGTGGTGGCTCAAAGTTTTTCATGGAACAGTTCGCGGAGCTCCAACAATACTTCAAATTCCTCCTTCCTCAGTACTATCGCTCTCGCCAAGATCGTTGATGGAGCTCACTGTTGTCGTACGGGTGGCAACGCTCTCACTACATCTTCGTTGCCAAGAGTGGGATTTGACCGCAGAAAGATCAGCGACCTCGAACTCACCCCCACCTTCGATGTTGCCCGTTGGCCGATGTTCTTACGACCTTTTCGAGATCTTCATATTTATACTTTTACATGGTTGTATGCATCTTATCGCGATCTTCATCAGGGAGTGGAAAACCTAGCTACTGTGTCACTGTAGCTTCTGTGCAGAGCCGCGGCCAAGCGCGATAAGATGACAGGAATTTCTCATCTTTTCCGATCGTTTGTTCCCTCCATCTCACACTTCTTTCCAGCTTCTAGAAGACCGGTAATTGAGGTCAACTGGTGCTCAAGATGGTGTCGTGGAAGAGCTTCAGTCGCCCAGCCGCACTCACGAAACATGAGAGGACGCCTGCGGAAAAGAGTCTCGTGCTGAGACTGGATATATTCTTGATGACTTTCGGGTGTATATCTCAAGGTAAGAGGACTTCCAGTGACGATTGGGGATTACTAACAGGGGACCAGTCATTAAGTAAGACTAAAACACCTGCATGAAAGTCGATGATAATCGAACACATGACTAACTACGTGTAGATATCTTGATCAGCAAAACATCAACAATGCCTATGTATCTGGAATGAAAGAGGACTTGAAACTTTATGGAAACGAATTGAACTAGTAATTCCTCACTTCACTCGTACCATGATTGCTTACTTACAGTAAACAGCTTCACTACTTGGTTCAATGTCGCATATTGTATCTTCCTCATCCCAAGTCAAATCATCCTCACCTATGTACGACCCAGCTTATGGCTCCCCGGCCTCGAGATCCTATGGGGCCTCATGACTGGTCTCATAGCTACTGCAAAGAATGCCAAGCAAGTGTATGTCCTCAGAGCTTTCCTGGGATTGTGTGAGAGTAGCGCTTGGCCTGGAATGATGACTTTATTCAGTAAGTAATCAATTCTTGACAAAAGAAATGTACGTAAGCTGACTTGGAATAGTGCATTGGTATACACCTACTGAGCTTGCGAAACGGATGGGTTTCTACCATTCTTGCCAAGCTGTTGGGAGTATGATGTCGGGGGCGTTGCAAGTGGCTATCACCAACACGATGGATGGTGCCCATGGACTCGCTGGGTGGCGGTATGTGTCCTCTCCTCCTTCCAAAACCA
The DNA here is from genome assembly GCA_000292665.1 of Helotiales sp. EF0021. Classification (NCBI taxonomy): domain Eukaryota; kingdom Fungi; phylum Ascomycota; class Leotiomycetes; order Helotiales; species Helotiales sp. EF0021. Next base: position 293,077 of record AIET01000400.1, read on the forward strand.
TGACTGATTGCCTCTTAGCTGGCTTTTCGTGATCAATGCTATCATCACCGTGATCTGGGGATTCTTCGGCTTCATCATGATCCCAGATCTTCCCAATCGTCCCAACCCTCACGCATTCTGGTTCACGAAAGAGCATGCTTCCATGGCTATGGAGAGGTTGGAACGCCATAATCGAGCTGAGCCGAAGAAAATGACTTGGGCTGGTGTCAAGTACTTCCCTTCTTCCCTCACCAAATCTTCAAGCTGATGTTCTTAGACGCACCTTCTCCGGCTGGGTTGTGTACTTCATCGCTGTGCTGTACATTGCAACCGTTCTAGCATCTGCCGGATACGGCTACTTCAACCTCTTCTTGAAGAGTCTCAAGAACACCGATGGTACGAAAACCTGGTCAACGTCGCAAGTCAACGCAATCCCTATTGGAGGCGGAGCAATCCAAGTCGTATTTGTCTGGACATGGGCTCTACTTTCCGATTTCTTCGGCACGAGATGGACCCTCATCGTCGCTCAAGCCATTATTGGTATTATCCCAGCAATCATCATGAGTATATGGACTAGACATCCTGCTTCTGTTGCTTTGTCAGCTGTTTATGCTAGTTACTTCATCTCGTATATTTGTTTGGGGACAGCGCCGTTGATCATGTCTTGGTTGTCGGATATGTGAGTTTCCTCCAATGTATCTTTGAGTACTAGCTAACGAGTAGCAGTATCCCACAAGATCCAGAGGCACGATCTTTGATTGTTGGTGTGACAATTGCGGGGTACTACGCAATTGCTGCTTGGTCACAAGTCTTGGTTTGGCCTGCTGTTCAGGCTCCTTATTGTGTGTTACTTTCTATCGACATCCATTCACTTGCTCACTGCCAATACAGACAAATATGGCTGGCAATCCGCCCTTGCTCTTTGGGTTCTAGTCATAATCATGACTTGTATCTTGCGATACATCGATGTCCGAATCCTTCTGTACGTCGCCCTAATACTCTTCGATATAAGAGATTCTGCTAATGAGATTGGATAGTCCGAAACGACTGGCTTTTGGGAGAGAGATACATGCTCGTGAGGAGAGCGAGGGGGAGATTGTTGCCGAGGGGTCTGGTGATGATGATTCCAAGGCTGGGAAGGACATCAAGACGAAGATTCTTGCGACTGGAAGCTGAGTGGAGCTGTGAATGCTTCGACACGACCAGGTTTATCATGGACCTCGAGACCGTTTTCCGCCATCCACAGGACTCCTGTGACAGGAGTCCAAATGAGGTCCAAGCGCCAAGTAAATAGGCGAAGAAATCCAGGAGAGCGGTTCGCCTTCGAGGCTACGGCTCTCGGAATCTGTCGATAACGCGAATATATCATTTGACTCTTTCATACCTCGGCATCTCTCTCTTTATCAGCCTCGTCCCGAATCATGTCGTCCACCTCACTTTCCAAATATATCCACACCACCAACGCCAACGACTCATTTCCGTTCGCTTAATCCTAGTCCGCTCCACTCGGCCCATAAATCTCTCATCTTCACGGCCCGACTTCTGCTTTCTTCACAAACTTTCCACTCTTTTTCACCTTACGGACGAAAGATATCGACCCAACGAGCCGACTCCCAACCAGCGAGAAAATTTCAAGGATCCAAGCGGGTCAGATTCTTATCTTCACATCTCTTTCGCTTGTTTGGCTGAGAACAGACACAGAGGTACTGTCAAACTACCTCGGCATCTTTCTTTCGCATTCTCAATTCCTCATACGAAGTCTTTACGCAAAAGCGATATCTAAGTCTAGAAGCAGTGGAGTCCTCCAAGATTTTCCGTCAGGTATCTCGGCGGCCATGTCCGTACTGGTGGATCACGAACAAGGCTATCGTTCCAACGGAAAGGTTTTGAAGGACGTGCACAGCGCGTTTTCTTCCCAAAGTAGAATACCGAGGTCCAGAGGTTAAGATCGTGGGCTTTTGATGAGGCAAGTGGGATGGTGTTGATGATGCAAGACTTTGTCTGTGGGTGTGGATCCTGATGAGATGGCGGGATCGAGGTCGGTCGGGAGATGGACATACATATCGATCGATTCCCACTTTCTATCTGAGGCTCTTCCTCTGTGTTTTTTCTTGCTTATCACTTCCTCTTTCCCTAATTTTCCTCTTGTTGTTGGTGGTATAGCAAGGCTATAACACCAAAATGGTCGTCTTCGAGGAGCCCGATACCAAGGCCACAACAACAGCTCCAACCTCGAACCAAACCGACGACTTCCCCTCCCCTCCAGAAACAGCAGTAAACACCGCCGCTCCCTCCCGCGTCCCCTCCATCCTCTCCACCAACAACGACGATGATATCGAAGCAGCCTCCACCTCCATACAAGCAGAAAAAGCCGCAGCTCCAACAAAACTCCACGGATGTGTCGACCCCAATACTCACATCGTAGAATGGAACGGTCCCGATGATCCAGAGAACCCGATGAACTGGCCCCGTCAAAAGAAATGGATCATAACCCTCAGCACGGCTATGATTACTTTCTGCGTGAGTTTCAGCAGTAGTGTGTTCTCAACCGCTACAACCATTACCGCGCAAGAGTTTGGGGTTAGTTTAGAGGTCATGATCTTGGGTGTTAGTTTATACGTTTTGGGATTCGCTATGGGTATTTCTTCCCTCCCTCCCCCAACCATTTCGATGTGAATAGAACCTAACAAACCAATCCAGGCCCCCTCTTCTGGGGTCCCATCTCCGAACTCTACGGCCGCACCCGCCCAATCTTCATAGGCTTCACCCTCTTCACCATCTTCCAAATCCCCGTCGCCCTCGCCTCCAACATCCAAACAATAATGATCTCCCGCTTCCTCGCCGGTTCCTTCGGCGCAGCACCCATCTCCATCGTGGGCGGGACTTACGTAGATTTCTGGGACGCCCTCGATCGGGGTATCGCAACCGCCGGATTTGCTGGCGCGACATTTCTCGGTCCGATCGCTGGTCCTATTGTTGGGGAGTTTATTGTGAAGAGTGATCTGGGATGGAGATGGACTGCTTGGATTACGTTGATTATGTCCGTTTTCTTTGGGGTGATTGGGTTATGGACGTTTCCAGAGACGTATGCGCCGGTGTTGTTGAAGAGGAAGGCGGAGAGGATGAGGTTTGAGACGGGGGATTGGGCGGTGCATAGTTTGTTGGATGAGCAGCCTGTTCATCTGAGGAGTTTGTTTGAGAAGTATTTTTCCAAACCTTGGGTTATGCTTGCTCAGGAACCTATTGTAAATCAACCTTTTCTCCTTCCCTCTTTTACCTGGGTACACTGAAATGGGAGGTGTACTGACATTACCAAATAGCTCATGGCAATGACCTTCCACTCCTCCCTCGTCTACTCAATCCTCTACCTAATCTTCTTCGCCTACCCCTACTCCTTCCAACAAATCCGCGGCTGGGAAGCCGGAATCGCTTCCCTCCCTTTCTTAGGCCTCTTCCTCGGCATCGTATTCTGTTGTATATACATAGCAGTCGACACCAAGGTCCGATTCAACCCTATGCTTATCCGGTCCAAGAAACCGTTTATACCAGAAGCTAGACTGCCGCCTATGATTGTGGGTAGTGTTATGTTGCCTGTTGGACTTTTCGTAAGTTTCCCTTTGCTTGAGCGGACTTGAGGAGACTTGTGTGAGAGGATGGACTGACATTTCAATAGTGGTTCGCGTGGACATCCTCTCCAAACATCCACTGGGCGCCTCAAGTAGTATCCGGTCTCTTCACAGGCTGTGGAATATTCCTCGTCTTCCTCCCCTCCCAGATCTACGTTGTAGATTGCTACCTCCTGAACGCGAACTCTGCTTTAGCCGCGATGGCTTGCGCAAGAGCGTTGATGGCTGCTGGATTCCCTTTGTTCGCGCTGCAGATGTATGTCAAGCTCGGTGTTGATTGGGCAACGAGTTTGTTGGGGTTCTTGAGCGTGGCTATGATCCCGTTTCCGATATTGTTCTGGATGCATGGCGAGAAGTTGAGGATGAAAGGCAAGTTCTCTTTCGCGCTGTAGTGGAGATAAGACAAAGGGACAGAGGTCTTTGGTAATGCTTGAAGCAACAGACGGTTCTATTGTGGAAGTGGGTAGCGGCGTGACTTGGCGTTCGTGGGAAATTGATAGAATAAAATACCACATAGAAATAGAGATAGACGTAGACGTAAACATAATCTTGAATTATAGATACCAACAGATGCTTTTAAATGCTGTAAATGGTAGTCATTTACTTGTGTATCCCGCCTCAAAGAATATACCTGAACCTCGGTCCCTCATTCTCATCTCCCGTCTCATGCTCATCATCCTTTCTCCTAGGCACTAGGCCATACTTCTCATCCAGCTTCTTGTTCTCCCACACCAAAAGCGTCCTCAACAAAATAGCAAGGAAACCATTAAACAACATGAAAGCCGCACAAACCCACATTCCCTTCCTATAGTATGGTTCCTCGTTGCTAGGATATAGCCTAGTACCTAACAAAGGTCCACATTGTCCTACGACATTGATGATAGCAATACCAGTTCCTCGTCTGGAGTCACTGCCTTGATTGTTCAATACCCAGGGAAGGATATTGCCTATACTGGGGAACACACCAGCTGCCGCGAGGAAGACGCCCGCGTAGCGAACTCCTGTGGAGGAAGAGACTGCTAGCATGATATAGCCCACTGCTCCAAGGAGGGAGAGCATAACTATAGTATATCCACGTTGAGATGTCTTGTCTGCGAACCAGCAAGAGACCAAGACTACAAGGAAAGCCAGAAAATATGGCGGTGCAGAGAGTCCTTGCGCATTGACATTTGTGAAGCCCATGGCTGCGAGGATTGTTGGTAGAAATACTGGAAGGGAGGAGAATGAGACGTTGCAGGAGAAGTACATGAGGGCATTAATCCATGGCTAAAGCACAGTCAGCAGATGTTACATAACCTCATGGAAATATGTGTACCTTGTAATCCAGTACAGCATGCCCAACCTCCTTCCAATTAATGCCTGTGACCCTAAGATGTTCATCCTTCCCAACTTGACGAACAGACCTTGCTTTAGCACAAGCCTTCTCCTCCTCGTTGAGGAATCTTGCAGTTTCTGCAGAATCCGGCAAAAGGAACCACGTCGCCACGCCGGCTATCACAGAGGGTAACCCTTCTACTAAAAACAACAATCGCCAAGAGGCTATGCCATGCGGGTTTCCAGATGTAATGCCGTAGGCAAGCGCGCCTGCAAAACAGGTCGCGAGAGGTGCGGCGCTGAGATACATGCCGCATCGAAGACCGAGTTCGTTGCGGAGGTAGAAGAAAGAGAGTAGGTATGGAATACCTGTGGGGTCTCGTCAGCTATTTTAATCCGATATAGAGTTGGACACGGCATACCTGGAGCAAAAGCAGCTTCGAAAGCGCCCAAGAAGAATCTCGTTGCCATCATTCCTGACCAGCTAAATGTCGCAGCTTGTAATGTTCCACATACTGCCCAGCCCATCACACAGAACGCGCCCCAGATATGAGGCGGCATGGCTTTGTACATCAACGCCAGTGGTTCGAAGAGAATGTAGGATATGTAGAAAATCGTGAGGAGCCATGCGTAGCTGGCGGAGGAGAGATCGAGGGCCTCGTACATGCCCGCGATTTTCGCATTTCTGTAGGCAATTGAGTCAGCAATGGTGTCCTGAGATGTTAAACGCAAGAGCTCACCCAATGTTCGAACGATCAAGATACGCCAGAAGGTCTATAAGACATCTTGTCAGTCATATCTTCTGCCAATTGGTATATGCCACCTACAGAGAACCATCACAAGAGGTATTAAATGCAGATCTGTCTTCCTCACGACGCGTCTCTCCAAAGCTTTGTCGAATTGGCGGGGTAGAGGCGATTCATCCTGTGGGGTCGACTCCCCTCGTTGCTCAATATCTTTCTCCAATCCCTGCTCTGCAGAAGCAGAGACAGAGTGCTCCTCCCCCTCCCTCCTGGTGAAAATACCCATTGTTCCAAAAGCTGTAATATACTCAGGTAGTTGAGAAGGTACTGCCCATCGAGAAGATCTCTGCGTCAATAGCACAGACAACAGAAACGAGAAAAATGGAACATAACTCTTCCCTCGAAGAGTCACACTCACGCGTCGCAGAGTAAAGAAAAACTTTCCTGGGTAGTGTAGCCTACCAAGTGGCACAGTGATGCAAAATTGCGGATCTTCAAGGTTCTACCTCGGAGTAGTTAGTATGTACAAAACCTAAACAACTCCCGGCGTTGGCCTGCGAGGCCGGAGTGAGGAGATCGCGGTCATTTATGATATGAGCCATTGGAAGCGTGTCTTCATGAAGCTGCTGCTGCGAGCCTGCGAGAAAGACATCGTTGTGAGTTGAACGCGGTGAAAGCACATCGATGAATGTTGGAAGTGAAGAGTTTACAGAAGGTTTGGAGAAGGTTCGGTGTCGAGGGTGTGAAAAGAGAGTTTTTCACATCGATAGCTCATCAGTCTCAAATATACACACACTATCGGACAACGCGTATATTTCAGTACAACAGCATCGCCTGCATTCCATCAACCAGACCTAGGTACTACTTGTCTCACATCTACATCGCGGATTCACTCGAATACCACATTCGCAGACGGCTTTGTATTCACAGTCAACGAGCTTTGGGAACCGCATCAGCATCTCTAATTGGCATAGAAAGTGTCAAATGCTTACAAGATATCCGGCCTTGAATAGCTTCCGACTACGTCAAAGTCCATCTAATTTGCTGTTAGCACTGTATTCAGCTTGCTCAGTCGACGTACTCTTGCTTCGTTCAAATCTGACAAATTCAGCGTTGCATATATGATCTCTTCTTTGTCATAAACCGGCTCTGCTACGAACGTGCCAAGCGGCCCAACGATGCATGATCCGCCATGATTCAGAATGTCATCCTTGGCCCAAGGCTGTCCTTCTGGGTTGCGATCGTGGTGACCAGGTGTGAATGGAGGATAGTCAGGTGGGAAGTCAGACACCTTCTCATGTCAGTGAGAACAATTCCGAAGCATGTTGCACACACCTTGCAGAACTGGTTGACAGATATCACAAAACACCGTCCTTCTTTCGCGATATGTTGCATCGATGCGATCCAGGAAGGGAGATCATCTGCGTTAGGAGCAATGTATATCCTGCGACGAAGTCAGATCGATGGGCTCAATCGCCACTGGAAGCATGTCCTCACTCAATTCCCAATTGATACAATGCCATACGAGCTGCTGGCATATAGTTCTCCCAACATATAAGACCTCCAATCCTCCCGAAGCCTACATCAACCACTTTCAATGATTCTCCAGACCCTCTGCCCCAAATAAGACGCTCAGCAGCTGTCGGTATGAGCTATGCATGCGATCAGTATTATGTTCTCTGAAGTACAACGCAAGAACTACCTTCCGATGGCGGCTGAGCAACGTTCCATCCTTGCCTATCAACACTGCAGTACAATATAAGGTCGCCCCGCTCTTCTCAATTATACCAATGGATATATTGATTGCGTTGTCTCTCGCAATGGTTTGAAGAACTTCGAATTCTGGTGATGGTATCGTGACCGACGATGCCACGTATTTTGCATACCATTGTCGACCTACATCAATTTAGTACACTACTGATCAAGTCAAACATCCTTTCGCACCCCGCTGTTCTCGCATTCCTATTGTTGCATCAAATGCATATCTCCAAGGATAAGCTGACAGAAACCCTTCGCTTTGGCGAGTAGTGAGCATCATATTTAACAAGGTATGCAATTTGACTCACGGGAATGCCACGAGTTCTGCCCCTTGTCTAGCAGCTTCAGTTGTAAACCGCTCTACCTTTTGGAGAGAATTTTCAAGGTCGAAAGCCACTGGGGCCGCCTGAACTACCGCAACATTGACACTCTGAGCCTTTGCCATTGCACGTGATATCAGCCCTACGCCTCGAGCAAGATTGTCGGAGATCCTTATTAACCTCAAGCACATCGGGTCCAGTCAGGTCCTTTCGTCCGTTTTTGTTCTGAATACTTTTCTATCCGGAATGTCCTTCAATCCCGCGTTCTCTGGTCGCCAATCCCCCACTGAAGCAGAACCCGGTTATCATCTCTAAGCTTTTCCAACAAAGCTGCTCGGGGTTTGAAAGATGACCTGCGTATCGGTCATTCATTGACCAATGACATGAGTCCGCCATATCGGTCTGGACTGACTATCTATTCGTGCTGTTGTCTACACGTGTATCGGTGCTGAAGTGTGATATCGCGCCACGAGAGTGTTCAGTCGTATCGCGACGATGAGTGAGTACCGATATGGTTATCCCAGCGTTGAAGCTAATGTGAAAAGTTCTAAATCATAGAATTTCCCATCAAAACGAATACCATAACTTCATCTCAAACCAGGAGTTTGCGCATCTCGATTCATTCAAACTAGAATCCGGAGGAACGTTGGAAGAAGTGGTTGTGGGTTATAAGACATGGGGAAAGTTGAACACCAACGGCGATAACTGCCTGGTGGTCTGCCATGCTTTGTCTGGCAGTAGTGACATTGCAGACTGGTGGGGACCTCTTCTCGGCAATGGTAGTGCTTTTGATACTTCGAGATATTTCATCTTCTGCGCCAACGTCCTAGGATCACCATATGGCACGACATCGTCACTGAGCATAAATCCAGAGACTGGAGAGATGTATGGGCCTAACTTTCCACAAACCACAAATCGAGATGATGTCAGGTAAGTACAGTACCCTTCCCGGCTTTCGAGGACGGGCGCTAACAGTCCATCAGATTACACAAGCTTGTCCTTGACGCACTCGGAGTTTCGAGTATTGCAGCAGTTGTCGGTGGATCCATGGGAGGGATGCTGACGCTCGAATGGCCGCTATGTACTCCCCGGGGCTACGTCAAGAACATCATCCCCATTTCTACTTCTGTCGACCACGATGCATGGGGCATTGCATGGGCCGAAGCACAGCGACAATGCATCTACGCAGATCCAGTATTTGATGACGGGTACTATATTCCAACACCAACGACGCAACCAGCCGCTGGTCTCGCAGCTGCTAGAATGGTTGGAATGCTCACATATCGCTCATCATCATCTTTCAACTCAAGATTTGGACGTGGTGAAGGACAGAAGCGACACTCAAAATCCGAAGAATTGGTCGCGACTGGCACGGGGAATCGGCAACTCAGCGCCCAGAATACCGATACCAAGGATTTCAAAGCTCATGGCTACCTGAGATATCAAGGCGAGAAATTCGTCAAACGCTTTGATGCAAATTGCTTCATCCATCTCACACAGAAAATGGACCTTCATGACATCACTTCAGCTCGCGTGCCCCAAACCTCACTTGGTACCATGTCCAGACAGGAAAAGATGAGAGCCATCTGTAGTAAGGTACCAGCGAATGCACTTGTAATCGGTATTGACTCGGATGTATTGTTCAGACCTGAGCAACAGCAGGAGATCGCAGATGCTCTCCCAGAAGCAACTTTATTCATGATACCATCTCCGGAAGGGCACGATGGCTTCTTGCTCGAGTTTAAAGTTCTAGGTCCTTTGATTGAGGAGCATCTGAGAAAGCAATGCCCTTGGATCTATGAAGGCCCGCCTCTAGCTGCTGAGGAGATGACCAAGGTGTTTAGGGACAGTGTCTTTGGTGAGGTTGAGTCTGGTTGGTGATGGACTGAGCATGTTGCTACGATACCATCTTGGAGTCTTTAAAATGCAAACGATATATCTCGTATCTTTGTTCAATTTTAATTGGTTGCTCAATTTCCCCAACGATTCTCTTGACTCGATCCAAAGTTCTTTGTTTGTCTCCACTGCCAAGCCTTTCAGCACTTTTGCGTCTCCATAAAGAAACCCAAGATTCTCGCGAATACCAACACTTGCGCGGAGATACACAACTCTGGATTTAGAAAACACCCCATTTTCCGGGCCGTTCCATTTGCCTTCTCTGGCTACCGGCAGTATGCCTCGCGGTTAGTACAACTGATTGCTTGCCGTTGTGAAAATTCAAAGCCCGAACAGACGCCGAAGTGCATGCTCACCACATTCTCACATCCGAGATCTAGATGGCGCGATGTTGGGAACAAAGACCGGATGTTAGGTGTTTGAGAATGTGTATCACGGCATTGAGTACGATAACTGTCATGAAGTCCTTATCTATGACTGAATGTTCTAGATCGAGTCTCATCAATCACACCCAACTTTTCATTTTACTGCCAAGATTCTCAATATGCCTCTCCTCCACACAGTCGACGATAGACCTTGGATTGTGCAGAAGTATGGAGGGACGAGTCTTGGGAAGCTATTACCACAGATTACTGAGAACATAATACCTTCATATCTTCAAAGCAACAGAGTAGCAGTTGTCTGCTCCGCGATCTCGGGAAGAGATAAACAGCGTGGAACGACGAGTTTACTACTCAAAGTTATCGAATATGCTATCGATCCAAACCGACAACACGAATTGAGTCATATCATCAATACGATTCGAGACGAACACTTAGTTGTGATTCCATGGTTAAGACTCTGTTCCAAACCCGGCCATGACAAACTTTTCAATCAACTCGGGAGAGCTATCGAGCTGGAACTCGAGGAGTTGAGGAAGTTCTTGGCAGCAGCGAGTAGGATTGGGGAACTCTCTTCGCGATCAAGGGACTGTGTTATATCTACTGGAGAAAGGCTCTCTTGTTTACTCGTCGTCACTGCTCTCCAATCTCAAGATATCACTGCGGAACTCGTCGACTTTTCAGACATCGTCCCTTCAACCACCGATCTCAAAAGTCAAAGCACCATGAATGCCTCATTCTTTGATGAAATCTCATCACAAATGAGAATCCGGCTAGAACAGCTTCCCAAAGACTCCATTCCCATCATCACAGGATTTTTCGGACCAATACAAGGCGGTTTGGTGAAGATGGTAGGAAGAGGATATACCGATCTCTGTGCTTCCCTAGTCGCACAAGGTCTAGCAGCAGATGAGTTACAGGTCTGGAAAGAGGTAGATGGTATCTACTCCGCTGATCCCAGGAAAGTGAGGAGTGCGAGACTTCTCGAGACAGTGACGTTGGAGGAAGCTAATGAGTTGACGTTCTTCGGGTCAGAGGTTTTGCATCCTATGGTTGGGGAGGTGGTGCAGAGGGCGGGGGTGAGGGTTAGGGTGTTAAATGTCGCGAAGCCGGAGGGGAGGGGGACTGTTATTTGGCCAAGTTTGGGCTTGAAATCAGAAGCCAACAGTCGCGCGAGCACGCCAGAGACGGTTGGCGGGGATGGTGAAGGGACGTCGAGCTTGACTTTAGACATTTCGTCGAGGTCTAATTCTCCAGCGAGTGGATTCATGGCTGCGAATGGGTATTATGGTATTACTCAATCTCGAAGGACACCAACAGCTGTTACGTCGAAAGATGACATAGTGCTCATCAATGTACAGTCGAATCGTCAAGGCAAGTCAGCGAGTTTCTTGGCGGGTGTGTTTAATACGCTCAATAGCTTGGATGTCACGGCGGATTTGGTCACGACTAGCGAGCAGAGTATCAGTTTGGCTGTATCTGGGCTGGAAAATGCAGATGGGAACGAAAAGTCGGGTGTTGAGAGGGCTGTGGAGGGATTGGAAGAATGTGGCGAGGTGGAGGTTAAGAGAGGGTTAGCGATTGTCAGCGTGATTGGGCATAGGATGAGGAATATGGTTGGTATTGCTGGTATGTTGTGTTTTCCCAGTTCTTCTGTCCATGTCTCCCATTTCGTCCTCCGGCATCTCTTGCTAAGTCTGATCAGGGCAAATATTCTCAACACTCGCGTCGGGAGGAGTGAACATCTATCTCATTGGACAAGGAGCGAGTGAGATCAACATCTCACTGGTAGTCGGGAAGGAAGATGAGCTGGTGGCGTTGGATATCATTCATGCGGATGTGCTGGGTATCTCGAGGATTGAAAGTCAAGTGGAGGTTGTGCGGAGTACGGGGATGATGAAAGGGCCTTGGTTATTCTGATTGATTGGAAGATACGAGAGCTGAGGTTTGGGAATATCATGCAAAGACATCTAGGAATGTGTTAAAACCCGAGAAGTTGAAAGACTGACACTGAGCCCGATAGGTGCTTAGTCCGAGGGAGCATTCTGATCAAAAGAGATGAGCATGATAATATGATATGTCATGGAGAGAGCACGAGAATGAATGTGTCGAATGCAAGTGTTCCGAAAGCTGGTGCTTCCCCGATTGGTGCTTAATCTAGGGGACTTCCAGATCCAACAGTGACAGCAGAAATCACGATAATTGTACATGCGCTGTGTGACATGCTGCAGTCACACAGGACACCGGCGGAAGCTGGCTCCCGCTGCACAGCCGGTAAGTCGGTCTGCAACTCGGCTCGAATTGGTGACCCGAAAGAGGTCATCCAACAAACCGTGTATCACGCAAGAATCGACCGCAGGAGACCCCTCCCCCACGTAAGTGAGTGAGATCCAACTAGATAACGGATGCGTGATGCTCTGCAGCCCATAGAAGCTCGTTACCGGATTGTTGGAACCGTAGATCACCCCCACATCTCCCCCTTTTAGGCCAAAAACTTGGAGGCTGTTATCTTTCTTAGAGAACTCGACACTCAAACCCCGAACTTTGGATCTGGAATTAGATGCTGCGGATGTTTGTATCCTCTGATTTCTTATCTTTGAAAGTTTCGGCATTCAAATGGCGCTCTCGGGATCTGAGAACATATGCGAACTCATGAGAGTCGGGTTTTGTATCTGGAGGTTTTTGGAGACGGGGTGTGGATCTCATGTGCTTAGGGAAATGGGGATTTGGGAGTGAGGGGAATAGAGATAGGGGAGTGAGATTGTTGCATATGCAGCGGGATTCAATGTTTGGAGGTCTTGAGGTGAGAAAGGAAAGTGAGTGGCATGTAAGGGATGAGAGCAATCATTCAAGGTGACGTATAAAATGCTTGATATGCATATTTTGAAGAAAGTATCTACGAATTATCCAGCTTGTTCTGCAGAATTATCTCAAGTGCCATTAAATCTCCAGCAACACACTTGAGCTTTCATCATGCCTGCATCAGGGTCCCTCAGAGGCATTACAAAGTGAGGACTTCCAATACACCCTATCTCGAAGAACTTACTAACGCGATGTAACAGGGAACCAGGTTTTGATACTCTCCAGCTTCATGCAGGACAGGAACCTGATCCCATAAACGGCTCTCGAGCAGTGCCTCTCTTCCAGACATGCTCGTATAATTTCATGGATGCTGCAGATGGAGCAAGCAAATTTGCCTGGGCAAAGGATGGCTACGTTTACACGCGAATGGGAAACCCAACCATCTCAATCTTTGAACAAAGAATGACGATGCTTGAAGGAGGTGTTGGAGCCGTGGCTACAGCATCTGGACACGCTGCACAGGTATAGTAACGACTTTCTTGAGAACCTAGATGATTGCTGACACTTGTCCCAGTTCATGGCTCTCACTTCTGTCTGTGAACCAGGAGACAACTTCGTCAGCACCAGCTGGTTGTATGGAGGCACATATAACCAATTCCGCGTCTACCTCAAGAAATTTAACATCCACGTCAAATGGGTCGAAGGCCAAGATCCAAAAGCCATCGCAGCAGCGATTGACTCCAGAACTCGAGCCGTCTATCTCGAAACCATTGGAAATCCAAAACACAACGTCCCGGACATTGCTACTATCGCGAAAGTAGCTCACGACGCTGGCATCCCGTTGATTGTAGACAACACATTCGGAATGGGCGGATATGTGCAGAGACCCTTCAGTCTTGGTGCAGATATCATCACGCACTCAGCCACGAAATGGATTGGTGGCCATGGAACAAGCATGGGCGGAATCGTGATTGATGGTGGCAAATTTGATTGGTCCAAATCCGGAAAATTTCCAGGCTTCACAGAAGTCGCAGATGGGTACCACGGGATGAAGTTCTGGGATGCGTATGGTTTTAAAGCCCTTTCTGCTAAGTTGCGAATGGATGCCATGCGTGATCTGGGACCTTGTATGTCTCCTTTCAATGCGTGGTTGTTTCTGATGGGACTCGAGACTTTGAGCTTGAGAGGAGCGAGACATTGTGAGAATGCGTTGAAGTTTGCGGAATGGTTAGAGGGCCATGATTTGGTGAAGTGGGTATTGTATCCTGGGTTGAAGAGTCATCCTGATTATGAATATGCGAAAGAGAATCTCAAAAACGGATTTGGTGGCGTGTTGACATTCGGCGTCGATGGTAACATCGATGAAGTCAGCGCTGTCGTTGATAATCTCAAGCTTTGCAGTCATTTGGCAAACGTGTAAGTTTTTTCCCTTTCCGTCAGACTTCGTAAGAGTTAGGTTTGAGTTTGAAAAGTTTGCTGATGATCTCGTGATATAGTGGAGATGCAAAGACGCTGATCATTCATCCTTGGAGAACGACCCATCAACAGCTCCCGGATGAGGAGAAGATCCAAGCTGGTGTAACACCAGATCTGATCAGGGTGTCCCTCGGATTGGAGAATATTGAGGACATCATTCATGACTTTCAGCAGGCGTTTGACGGTGCAGGGCTGAAATCCTCCAGTGTGGTCGTGAACGGTAACGGCGACACTGGCAAACTACTGTAAGCCAACTTGGGGTACATGTCGAATTGGCGTCGCTGGGATGAATTGAGTTCTTCGCCTGCATAGAATCATATGTATAGAACAAGAATTAAGAGATCTTCCTGTAATCAGGATCTTTTCGTGATGACCAACCTCGCTACACTGGTTGTGCTTCAGGGGTCTCGGTATGCTGCACAGTCAGCTTGAAACCCAGATGATCACTAAAACCACTGACTCGAGACCGAGGAAGCAGGTTGTAAGATTAAATTGACTTCGGGAGGCTCCGGGCGTCAAATCTCAGAATCTGCTCACTCGAAGCATATTTTGTGTAACGATGAAGGATCAAGAAGTGAAGCTACAATCCATGTCGTTGCTCTTACTCGCTTACCAAAAGCAAACCCCTCGGGATTTGAAAGTCTTCGATGCCCCTCGATGCACCAGTCACGTCCCTCCCTGCCGCGCTCGGGAACGTTTCTTTTGCTCTCAAGCATTCACGGAAGCAAGCTGCCCATACAATATCCATGTCTACAGCCATGAGACCTTTTCCTTATCATCCCAGCCCGGCCGTGCAGGTCGCTCTTTTAAACCGTGAACACGCCACATGCTGGTAGGTACTGTATTTGGATATGGCCAAGGGAAAGAAAATGTAAGTCGAACGCGTCTCCCTACATATATCCGCGAACCCCAGAAAAAGCCCCTCCAAGGCTGAACTTTTCCTAAACATTTCGCAATGATGGAACTCCAAACCCCCACTGATCCGTATTTCGACAGCACGAGAGTCGGGTCGTCGGTGAAACCTGAGAAGCCAATTAGGAAGAAGTTCGCAGTTCCTCCAGTCAAAGTCGCGTGTCTGGAATGGTGAGCAGGAATCGCCTGGCTTTCCGCGACTGCTGCTGACAGCCTGATAAGTCGTCAATCACGCACCAGATGTGATGGAAAATCGGAGTGTTCAAATGTGAGGATATAACTCAATTGTCGAAGCGCGAATGCAATTGTCGCTAACCAGCATTCCTTCAGTGTATCAACAGGGGCAAAGCATGTGTTTATACACAAAGCAAGAGGGGTGGTTCGAGAATCCGGAGGAGAAAATCCTCCAGCGATGATGCGAGACCACCGTCTACCAACAATAGCGAGTTGAACCACTGTGCCCTTTCAATCCTTCCGGAACTCGATGAAGGTATTTTAATTGATTCCAACAAAAATGTCAGCATTTTCGCTAACTCTGTATTACCAGACTCGTTCAATGGTCCTTTGACGTTGGTGGCACCAGGAGGCGGATTGAAACAATTGGACTTTTCTCTCGACGACACCGATTTCATATTCGACTCAATATTTTCGACTCAAGGGGAAAGCTTGGACAGTGGCTATGAAACCTCGGAGAATGCAGGCACTCTTTCGGATGTGGATCAACCGAAGTCCTATATTCGAGTATACCAGACGGACGAAGACATGTGAGTTGAGCTGAGGGGATACTGCAGCCAAATTGCTGACCAAGAAAACAAGACTTCAAGCTTATTATACCTATATCCATCCATACTTCCCAGTCCTTCCGCCTCCAGAACCCCATCAGGTAATGGACAACCCAGATTTTGGCGTGCGGCGAGCCCCAGATGCGATATTTAGCAGCAGAAGCAATCCAGACTTCGAGCCTTCCACACCACTGAGCCTTGCAATATCAGCTTCACTATCGCTCATTCCTCATCCCGATGATCCAAACCCGACTAGCAAAGAGTCCGTTCATCTCAGACGGGAGCAAGCTCAAGCATTCGCGCAATCAGCATTTGAGAGTATTGAAATTGAGTCCGAATTGGTGGAATCGAGCGTTGAGCCTGGAGAAGCATTGAGCAGCTCTCCCCCGCCCATGCAACGAAGACCTTTTCACCCTCAGCTTCCACTGGAAAACGAGAGTATCGTGGCTTTGCTTATGTTGAGTACATATGAGTATGCACAACGCGGGAATATCGCGAAAATGAGGAATAGAGCTGGACAGGCCGTGAATGCTGCGATGAACATCGGCTTGCACGCGAAAGGGGACGAGGAGGGATATTTTGCAGAGGCGAACAGGAGGACTTGGTGGATGACGGTGAGTTGCGCACAACGATGGGAAGAGGAGTGCTGACGATTATTCAAGTACATTCTTGTGTGTCAAGGTGCGATCTTGAGTAATTCGGTATGTGTTCACCTTCAATCCCGGATGTTCACCCTCTAACTCGCTTATGCAGACACCCCCTATCCTCCTCTACGATCCTCGCTTCACGACTGCTGGTCCAACATACCTTGGAGATCCCATGGTAAGGATATCAACTTGAGTGGCCATGCTAGGTGCTAATAATATCCAGGCTTGGTCTGTATTTTTACAATCTCAACAGGCTATCACCTCATCGACGCAATTCGTGATCGACCTCGACGCTGCACTGAAGAGAGGCACCAACTCTACAGCTATATGGGACCGCATGCTGGAACTCGAATCCATCATTGAGCCGCTCATCAACCAAGCTGATACCTGGACCCTATCAACAAATCCTCAGCCTGCACTTGATCAATCCGAGGTCGTCGTCGGTCAAGCTCTTCGAGGAATGGCACGCATTAAACTCAATAGGTCAGCTGACTCCCCAGTATCCCCTCACCCTCACCCCACTGACAATAGTCAGTGCTCGAATCAAACTCCACCGCTACTGCGCCTTCTCAGACGTCCCCGTCTTCACAAAGAAACATTGCGACCTCCGCTCCTCATCCGAAGCCTCCACGCCCGGCAACGGCGCACCACCCGCGCCATCATGCGGCTGCAGCAACACCTTCCACTCCCTCCCCACCATGTCCGACATCTCCTCTATCAACTCCCACTCCCCCCTCTCCTCCATCTCCTCGCCCCAAACATCATGCGGTATCCTCCCATACAGCTCCCACTACTCGGCGAAAATCTGTCTCAAAAGCGCTTTCAACATAGCACGCTCCTTCACTTCTCTCCCCTACCCTCAACCCATCCGTCCTGATGATCCTCTCTCATTCTTTCCCGAGATGAGGATCGGGATGGATGAGAAAGAGATGATGAAGAGTCCGCGAATGATTCCGGTGTTTGCGTGTTGTGCTATGCAGAGTAGTTATGCGTTAATCATGTTGAGTTATAAGACCAAGGCTATGGGTTTTATGGGGAATGTTAGTGGTGGGGGAAGTGGGATGGGGAAGGAGGGGGAGAGTCCGGCGGGGAAGTTGTTGGGGCAGTTGAGTGAGGGGTTGCAGATGATTCTGGGGGCGATTAAGAATTATTCTATTGCTTATGAGGCTTTGGGTGGGATGAGTGGTATGTAGACCCTGGTTTACACGATTTTGAGGTATTCTTGCTGACGACATTTTGTGATATAGATCAAATTGAGACTGCTTCACAGTCGATTAATGTCATGCCAGCGAACGGGATGTTGGATGGAAGTTTCGTGTAGGATATGTTGTTTTGAGATTCGATAATGCCGGCGTCCATGGCTGAGGGGTTCTGAGATCAATACAAAGTCACGAATTAATGACAGCCTCAATACAAGAGCATGATGGCACTTATCGTCGCTGATGCTATGCCTTTGCTTTCTAAGGGCCTTACTCCGATTCCAAGATGATCTCTCCAGATCTTGGACTTCCGGATTCGTCAAAGTTGGAAACCCAGATCGGATCCCTTAAGGTTATATTTCCCATCCCCGAAGCAGCTGTGAAACGTATAGGCACATATTTCACTGCCCATATATATGTTCCTTCCAGACTGGCAATTACCGCTTCCTCTGTGCCTGCTCTTGCATCTGCCGTAACACCAACATCGAAAGGGATTGCAGCGTTTTCTAAAGCAAGGTCAATGAACTGTCGACCAGAGAAGCAAGAAGTCTGACCTGTATGATGTTCTGCGTGTGCTACAGGACCTTGGCCAAGTGCTCCAGCTTCGAAAGTTACGTTCCTAAGTACCACAGGATTAAGAGCAGTCCTATAGCCCGATATCATGTACACATCTCGCTCCTCAAGAAATCCATCCATGCGAGCCTTCGACACGCCGGGAAGGTTCAAGGCCAACGTCTTTTCAAGAACTTTGCGGGGATTTTCGATTCCGAAGGTAAGAGTCACCGAAGTAGTTATCAGCCTTTGGGATGTACGTGGAAGTCCTAGTCTCAATCCTAGAAATCTGGGCTCTCTGGTCGTGAATACTTGGGTGGTCTGTATGGAATGTAGTTCATGTGGCGGGAAACAGTCTTCAGGCCCTAATTCTGGTCGATGAATGATTGTCCTCACGGGAGTTTTCTTGTGGCGTACGAGACTTCCGAGAGCTATGTCGTCCACTTTGTAGCGGAACGTTGCTTCCAGCAGATTCTTCTCGTTATTCTTACGACGGGGCAACATTCTGCATGGACCGAATCTTCAAGCTTGGATGGAACCAGGTGCGATGGCTACTAACGTGTCTCAATTACTGTGAAAATTCGAAAGATGCACGTTATCTGGCTGGGAGCACAAGGTTGTGTGCTAAATATAATTCAGGATCTAAAACACGGCACAAGGAGGGTCTGGACTTGAGAGCAAGCCACCGAACGCTGGAATCAATATTGACCAATCCCGTCCTACCACATGGCGCTGGGCATCCCATTGTAGAAATGGGCTTGCACAAACAAGGTTGCTAAAGAACTTCAATGGCTGAGCAAGCGAGATGCAGTGCAAGCTTCAATAGGAGAAAGAATAAAAAGCGGCGACAGCAGTGTTTTTCAAATGTCCAATCAGTAGTAATCAAGGCAATGGGTCTAAAACATCCAATATTGTGTGGATTTGGAGCCTCACATTCCTACAACGCGGTATTCCACGAAGTCCTGGGGACCACCGACCGAGTCGACGATGATGCGACTAGCAAAGATTCTCGCTCTCTTCTTTGCCTCCTTGATTCGCCAATCCTCAGCAACCACTTTCAAACCAAACTGCACTGAACCTGGTCATGGCTCAAACCTGGTGCTCTCGACAAATCTGCGTGGCTCGTTCGATATCTTGTGGAGCTCACTGTTTACCCTTTTGATATGTACGTGGACCGTCCAGCATTTGAACGTTCCAGAGCAAAGTAGTCCGAATCGCCGCAAAACAATCGTGGTCATGATCAGTTTCTGGAGGAAACTGAAATGGATGTTGTTGACACTGGTTATTCCCGAATTCTTGGTTGGCAAAGCATTGCAAGACTACTCTAGGGCAAAAGAGTCATTGAACTACCTTGCTGAGATAGCCTCTACGTCTGGAATTAAGTGGACTCTGACTCACGGGTTCTACGCCGATATGGGTGGCTTTGCCTTGAAAGCCAGACAGCAAAGCACCAATGCTCGGGCACCCATATATCTCACATGCAGATCTTTGCAATTTGCCTGCGTTGGAGATATCCGAGCTGATAGCTTGATTGACAAGATTCCAAACATTACAAAAGAAGAGATCAAGGACAAGAGCAAAGGAGACTTTTTTGTAAAAGCAACGGCCGTAGTACAGGTTGCATGGATGATCGTCCAGACGATCGTTCGAGGAGCCAGAGGCCTGGCTGTCTCGCAACTCGAAATTGCTGTCCTAGCATACGCTGCTTGCACTGTCATCACCTATGCTCTCTTGCTTGAAAAACCACAGGACGTCCAAGTCCCGACACTGATTCTGCTGAGGAAAGATCTTGGCGGCACAAAGCTCATGGCACAGCATCAGGACGCCATCCGAGACTGTCGACCCCGCTCCTGGTTCACCATGTCTCTGCGACTGTTTCGGTACCAAAAGTTTAATAACAGGGGCGGAGACATTCTGGATCCGATTCCCAATGATGCTCGCTACGATGATGTTGGATCGAAGCTCTTCACCAGAAAATCGCTTTTGACACGCATGGACGACGGTTTCGTGATAGCAGGGCTAGTCTTCGGGAGTTTGCACTGCGCTGCTTGGAACTTTGACTTTCCAACACCAGTGGAGCAGTTGCTCTGGAAAATATCAAGCGTGGTCACAGCTGGTACTCTTCCGTTATACTACCTTATCCTCCTCTATGATATTCATGTCAGATGGCCGAAGTTCCGACGACTGGCGTTAAGTATGCTTGAACTGCTGCTCGCACTAGCGTATTTCTTAGCAAGACTGTTCCTGATGGCAGAAGTATTTCGGTCTTTGTTCTTCCTTCCGCCTTCGGCCTTTATCACGACGTGGTCGGCTCAAGTCCCTCATGTCACTTGACGATATCGCTGCGCTTAGGAGGCTTCAGGCACCAACATTTCGGGGGAGAAGACTTTGAGGCGGGAAAAGGAGAATGGCCTAGAGAATGCATCTCTACCATGTTTTTGAGGGGTTCAGAATTGATCGTAGTCAACGGAGCTAGTGATGCGAGATGCAGGTGACGCCCCAAGAAGTCTGTCACAGGAGGAGGTGCGAAGCACCGATTTTAACGAGGAATGAGATGATAGGTTTCCATAACGAGATGCATTGCGTTCCACGAGGTCGAAAGCTAGTTGGTGTTGCATTTGTGGCCGTTTGCCATTCTCAAGCTGTTGGAGTTCCAGCCCAGCTTCAAAAAGGATTGGAGAGCCTAGCTGCTTGGGTGGTGCCGACGAACTTTGAGCCACTTTTTCTTTTTCTTTTTCGATATGTATAGCTTCGGAACCAATCGAATGGCTTGACTGGCATGATCTTGTCCATCTTGCATTGGATGGATGGAATGTGATGGAGTTGATTCTTCAATCAGTTATTTATATGAAGAGATTGTAAGCACTGATATCAAATAGAATTGAGGAATGAAGATGACTTATACTTCTATACCAAGATGCACCGCGATTTTTGAGGTTAGTATTTGATCAGCTTTCTATTACTGCTTCCTGTTTGCCTCGACGCTGCTCGCTTCGCTTCACCGAAGATGCGAAGGCCTGGATGGCGTCGGTGAACAGCAGACGAAAGTTTTCTTTTTTGTGAGGTGATTGAGATGAATTGGCCAGCATGATCCTTGTTCTTGCATTTTTGGCGTTGATTGATTGAGATCTGATTCATACATCGACACGCAACAGTCGAGTTGCATGCATCATGCACAGCTCGGGGCGTTGCTGTTTGTTCTCGCTCCCCATTTGTGCCAACTTGCTCAACACCAGACATCCAGACTCCGCTTCAATACCACCCAATGCTCATAAAATCTCTGACTTCCCCTCACCGTTCTGAACACGATGCTACACCATATTGACCCTGCAATGCAGCGTTAGCATCAACCATCAGCCCTCAGCTCAGCCCTAAAGTTAACCAGAACAGCAAACCTCGAGTCCATAAAGATAGGCATTCATCGTGGCGCACAAGTGTAACCCGAAGGCGTGCTGACCCAATATCCAAGAAACACCCCATTCTCACCCATAATCGCATTGTAGCTGAACGTGCCGCCAACTCGTATATGCCCGTTTTGAGGCTGAGCTGGGAAAAGCAACTAATCACGCCCTATACCCGATATCACGCGACTAACGATTCTTAGCTCTCGCTTGGCAAGCTAAAATCCACTGGATTGGGCTAGGTGATGCAGGAACGGGAGAGCAACAACGCAGACAGGTACTAAAATTGGAGGACTGATCTAGAATATTGAAGGCTGCAATCGCGGTTTATCCCTGGCGCCGAATTCTTCGAAAAAGCTCGAAACTCTATCTATGCTATGGCTATGGTCTACAAACGGGTACAGGGATTTCCATTATTGATTGAGGGCACCGCGAGAAAAAGAAAGAAAAGATTGTCATTGCGATACGTGATTCGCTACCCTAATACACACCTCAGAAATGAATTGAAACTCCGTTTCACACTGCTGTCTGCGAGTGACGTTGAGTGATTAGATGGTCGGAAGCGCTGGTTGGCTTTTGCAGGTTGAGATCGATGTCCAGGATAGGGTCTTGGTGGCGGAGGCTTCGCCCTTGATAGTCTCAGCCTTGACGAGGACGGGGATGACCTGTCCCGTGCTAAGGCTGAAATCGCGGTGCTTGAGAACTGCCACGTTTGTTAGTACATGTTTTCTTCCGGAACCCCACGATCTCCTGGAGGAGCTCGCAGGGAGTGAAGGGATGAAGTCAAAAGCTTACCTCTCAAGATACTCGCGATCTCGCCCGAGTGACTAGTGACAGAGACATACGTGCTGTCATCATGCTTGAAGATGTCGTCCAAGACGGTCTTGGATCTGATATCCTGATCCACGCTGACCTCGCCCAACCCCGACTTCCAAAGTTGATCCGTCTCCGTGAATTTCTTTTCGATCTCATACTTGGGGAATCCGACCTCGATGAAACTCTTGGAGCTTCTTCGATCACAAGTATGTCCACTGATGGTCTCTCTGAGAAGCTCCTTCACGGTGGGCTGGAAGGGTCTTCTCTTTGGTAGATCGAGACCAAAGAACGTGATGTTGGCTGTTTGAAGAGAGCGAGTGAGAGGCGAAGTGTAGTAAGTTTCTGGGACTGGGATCTTCTGAAGCTCGATACGGGAAGCCCAGTAGTTGTGAGCTTTCTCGGCTTGTGCGACGCCTTTGGGAGTGATGCGAGCGTCGGACCACACGATAGAGCCGTTGCCGTCTTTCTCGCTCCAGTAGCACTGTTTCGAGGTCAGTAGGACTCAGGGGAAAGGTGTGTATTGGAGACATACATTCCAGGCTGGAGTTCCGTAGTAAGTCTCAGCGACGTTGTGATAGCCCTCGCCATGCCGTCCTAGGTAGAGGACTTTATATTGAACGTGTCGTCCACTGGCCCGGTTTAATCTCCAGACAAAGTGCTCGAATCGCTGCCATTGAGTGAACGATGGGGGAACTTCGTTGTCTGTGGAATATGAGATGTTCAGTAGCCCAAAGTTCTGGTGCGTCTATAAATTGTCAATATTTTCAAGTCTTCTCGGAAACGAGGTAGACTTACAAAGTCAAATTTCGTCGCGTCCGTCTTCGAATCATCTTGAGCAAAGAAGCCAGTCAACGCGGTATAGTTGGTCCATTCCTTGCTGCTGTGTTTCTTATGTCTGGGAAGAATCGCAGCTGGGGTCGGAGCTGGGCTGGGAACAGCCGAGCACGTTACTGCGAGGAAACCGGCAACCAGGATATTAATGAGCTTCATCGTGAAGTGAATGGTAACGACTGACTTGGGATGAACCCATTTCTAGGAAGGGAGCCAAAGTCTTTTAAACAGGCTGTTAGCGCGAGGACGGCAGAGTAACATTAATGGCTTTTGAGGCTGACCCTGGGATGCAGACTCCAGGAGATCGGGCTGGCTGATATGCCAGTCGTCGGGGCACGTGCATGGTGGCTTTTTGCCGCGAAGCTCGAAATGCGGCGTTGGGCTAGGAGCCTGCATAGCCGAGAAAGAGGCTGGGCACGTATTGTGAGAGCTGAAAATGAGTGATAAGTCCCGTTCCCTCACTCGTGGGGGGTTTCTCTTATTACTGCAAAGTATATCTTCAGAACAGAGCTCGAGTGTGAAATGATGCTGCCTTCCACGCACATATATTGACCAAGTAGGACAGACATTTCCTGATTTAGATTTGGTCGACCTCCGCCTTCTCTTTATTTTCGACAGGCCAGCTCGATGTTATGGTCTGAGACTACCAGTCGTATCCTTTATTTCTTCATACTTTCATCACCAGAAGGCATATGATTTCGCAGCCGAAAGTCATCGGTTTCTGCTTACAGATATATGCTTTATGATGGGAAGTTCAGATCTCGGGTAGCAATTTCTACTCCGATTCCCTGCAACGTGACATCTACAGCGTTTCTATTCCCTCTCCAATCTTCCAAAGCTCAATGCATCAACACAATCTCAAACGCCATAGTACTTACGCATCCCAACCTATGAGAAGAACTTCAAAAGTCTCCATCCACACGTGATGTCAAGATGACGTACTCGCCCACTTGTATTCCGATCGTTCCTGCATCTTGAATCTACATATCATCCCTACAAAAAAGCTTCATTCCTCAATTCTTGCAGCACGATATAATCTTGGATCTGTCAAAATGTCCTACAAAGTCTCTGGCGACGTCGCCCATCGAGGCACCTCCAAACCAGCACCTTCAGTAAACCCCATTGAGTACGAGAGCGACATCTACCAACGAGGCCTCCATTTCGAACGCCCACTCTTCACCTTCCGAAGCACAGAATGGGAGCCTCAAGCCATCGAACGCATGTCAGCCGAGTCCAAAGGGTATGTATTCGGCAACGCAGGCACAGGAGAAACAGCACGCAAGAACCGAGACGCATTTCAGAAATGGTCGATAGTACCACAACGACTGATCAAGACCAACGGACTACCTGATCTCTCTACACAGGTTCTTGGGGAGAAACATCCTTTTCCAATCGCTGTTGCTCCTGTTGGTGTCCAGAAGATATTTAACCCGGATGGAGAACTCGCTTCAGCTGCTGCGGCTGCTAAGGAAGGAGTACCATATATCATGAGCACAGCTAGTAGTACCACAATCGAGGATGTAGCTGCAGCGAATGGGAATGGGACGAGATGGTATCAATTGTATTGGCCATCCAATGAGCATAATGATATCACAGTCTCGATACTCTCACGTGCAAAGAAGTCTGGATTCTCGGCGCTGTTTGTTACACTGGATACGTATATTCTTGGCTGGCGACCAAGTGATATGGATAATGGGTAAGCTAACCTCACACTACCATGTACTAGGCGTTGACGTGGAGTGACAGTTACAATCCATTCCTGAGATCTGACAAGATCGGTGTCTCGATTGGATTCTCCGACCCTGTCTTTCGTGCCCAGTTCAAAGAGACACACGGCAAAGAGGTAGAAGATGATATGCACACCGCAGCAGCTGAATGGACACGCACCGTCTTCCCTGGCCTGAGCCATAGCTGGGAAGACATCGCGTTCCTCCAAAAACACTGGGACGGTCCCATCGTATTAAAAGGCATCCAAACAATCGCCGACGCTAAAAAGGCCGCTGAGCTAGGACTCGCAGGAATCGTAGTAAGTAACCACGGTGGAAGACAAGTTGACGGAGGCGTCAGCTCTCTCGGCGTACTCCCAAGAATCGTTGATGCGGTGGGAGATAAACTAGATGTGTTTTTCGATTCTGGGATCAGGGCTGGAGCAGATATCGCGAAGGCGATGGCGTTGGGTGCGAGGATGTGTTTGATTGGACGGCCGTTTGTTTATGGACTTACGCTGGGTGGACAGGAGGGCGTGAGTCATGTGTTGAAGTCGTTGTTGGGGGATTTGGAACTTACGCTTCATCTTGCTGGTGTTGAGTCGGCTAGTCCGGAACATTTGAATCGGGATATACTTGAGCGTGAAGATAGGCTTTGAGTTAGTGGAGGGGTTTGGTTACCAGTGAGAATAGACATGATGTGGTGGTACAAAGGTTGGAGAATATAGAGAGAGGTATGGTGAGAGTATGGTGAGCGCTGGCCCAATGCATGATCTGCAGGATTTATATAACCGAAATAAGTTCTGGCGGCCTTGGACACGAATATACTTCATGTCTGCACTCGCCTCGTCAGATCCATATCTTCACTCTCATTCTTGCCTTGTATCATATCACATCCATCTGCAAATTGTCCAGTATCACTCCATACCAAGCAGCTAACGCCGACCCTCACAAAAGCTCGTTACTCCCAAACACCATGTCCTGTTCATACCAAACTGTCAATACCCAGTCAAACTCGAGAATCCCCAGCGATCGACTTTATCAACTAAACTCCCAGAAGCAGTTCGAAGATGAACGCCATCCAAGCCATTGAAGAGAGAATGAAGTACGCCTCCACCTGGGGCTGATTGATCCTGTTCACGGTGTTAGCCGTAAACCCATTGCGAGGTCCACGCAAAAAGAGGGAAACCAGGTATATGAGCAGAGAAGCGACGAGGATTCGAAAAAGAGAAGACTTACGAAATTCGTATCATTCCACTCCTTGCTAAAATAGCTCGTCTCCTCCATCCTCACCTGTGCTCCACCACTTCTCACTGGTCCCTCCCCGGCTTCATTCGAATTTCTTCTAGAACGAGTCTCATCTTCCGTGTCCTCGCGCCAACTATTCTTCTCCCTATTCTGCACCTTTCTAATCTTCCCTACAGCCTCAGCCCTCAGGTCTTCAAGTGCAAGACTGCATTTTTGAGCGAAACTTTCTTTTGTCATCGAAGATGAGTTTTTGATTTGTTCTTGGCATTTGGATGCTGCTTCGAAATGTGGCATCCAAGATGAAGAGTCGTGTTTATTGGAGTTGGGTGATTGAGGGAAGGTCGAGGGATGGGAAGGAGAGGTGAGGGGTGTACAGCATTTGATGACGTGGATGTAGAGGACTACTATTGCTGTATAGGCAATGTAGTGTGAGAACTGGAGACGGTTAGAATAATGAAGTAATACTAGGAGGCATGAGTATGAGGGCAGCGTACCCATGAGGCGTTGAATGATTTTTCCATCCGATACATAGCATCGATGATCTTCACCACGTCAAGAGCAGCGTCTAGACACGCGGTCATGTTTTCATTCAGCTTCGGCAGCAGAGCTGGGTTTATCTGTGCGTTAAAACTGTCAAGAAGAAATGGTCGGTGAAGAATAATGCGTGCTTGCGAGTAGGAGAGTCGCAAAGCCAAGCTTTGACGCCTATATAGAGGTGACAGGAGTTTGGGATCGAGATCGAGAAAGTGTGATATCTCATTTCGCCACTGTTGAAGAGATGTATCTAGCTTGTCTGCTGACGCGAATCGAGAGTCGAGGAACTTTTCCTGGATGCAGTATAATTCTCGTAATATTTCACTGAGGATTTTGGCAAGCCTGATGGAGAATCAGCAATGGCCTGAATCCTGATACAATGGAGGTCACTTACCTGATCTGGAAGACTGCTCCTTTCATTGGGTTCTGTGCATCTTCACTCGTCGTCTGAAGGAAGCTGCATGATAGGCTCTCATCTTCCACGAAAAGAGGAAGTTGCTGATCAATGTCTTCATCCCGGAGCAATTGAGGTCGACCGAGCGCCGAGCTCAAATACTTGTCCACAACGTAAGCAGACCAGAAAACCCGTTTCTGCATCTCAATCTCAAGCAGGTCGCTAGTACCAGAATGTGTTCTTTCTCGATGTATACTCAAAGCATAGATGAAGTTGATGACTGTGCCAAATATGCTGTAACATTGATTGATCCTTGACCTCGACAACAGATACATGCATTGGAGTAAACGAGCCTGGAGAGAAGGCAGCCGTATCTCGCCAGTCTCTTTCGATAGCTGATGCTCAGCCGCCTGAAAGTAGTAGAAGCTAGAGGACGGTCAGCACTTGCAGTCAAGAAAGGACAAATTTCATGCCTCGTGTCGGCATCCATTTCACCCTGCTCGTCATCCATATACTCATAAGCAGAAGCAAATACCATAAGAACAACTGCACGCTGGCTGTTCTCTTCTGCTCCCATTCTCATGCCTCGAAAATTGCTCAAAAACTCGCCAGTCCACTTATCTACGGTAGGCCTGTGAAGGATTCTATTTGTTGCAGAGATGAAGTCAAAGTACTTCGTAACGAAAGCTTGTGCCTGCTTTTCAGATGGAAATATGAGGAAGGAGGTGTCGATATCTGGCAGTAATGGATCCCCATAGGCAGAGATTGGATTACTAGGGATGGGGTTTAACCCATTCAGACTTGCTTGTGTTCGCTCATAAGGGGTTGTGCCTGCCGAATCGCCATTGCTAGTCCTCCTTCGGTAGGTACTTAATCGGGTAGGCTGAGAATTAGACGAAGAAATGGCAGGTAAGCCTTCGTTAGGTTCACGAGTTAGAAGTGCCTGGCTTGGAAATGGTAGAGTGCGGGCGCTTCCGATTGACTCCACATCATAATCGTCGTCTTCATCTTCCTGCTCGGAGACTTGCACGTGATGTGAGTTTCTTTTCGTCGGTGATTGCCTCCAGATCTGTCTTCGCTTGTATCCAACCTCTTCAAGGAACTTCTCTTGTTCTTCCAGTGGAGCGGATTGGACCTCTGGGACAGCTCCTCGAGTGTAAGCTGCTTTGAATTCACATGTCTTCCCGTTCTTTATACAGTGAGCACATGGCATTTTCCCCGTGCATCGGATCTTTCTCCTATTTCAGCCATTAGGATCTTCAGAGACACTTGGAGTTCAAGCCATGCAGGTGTACCTTTTGCAAGTGTCGCAAGCACGTGACACACGTTGTTTCTGCATGACGGATAATCGGGCTTTCTACTCAGACAAGTCGTCGTTGAGATTTCGCCGACCTCATATATTGCGATATCTTCTTCATACCTGGTGAGTTCTATCACGCTTACATCTGGCGTATGCGGTGTACGTGTAATGCTCGGAGTCCGTTTTGTTGAATTGAAGGGTTGAGGTGGAATAACGGAAAAGAGTTGACGGAAAAGGTCTCCCCGAGGTGCGGATATCAGCATGACTCAGCAACGTCTCGCTAGGCCTGGGTGCTCGTCATGCTTCATTCCTCTATAGTTAATGCAACAACATGAGGAACGGAACTAATTTTAGCAGCGGTCAGGTTGGATCAGCCGTGTTCACGAGCAATAGAATTGCCTCGAGCCAACACTCACTTAGTGCGAGACATGGATAGGTTTCAGTACTTTTGACAGCTTCAACATAAGTATTCATTTATCTTGTCAAGGTTGAGTTTTGGTCCTTTAAAGATTGGAAAGCCAGCAGTCACACTGCCTATTGTTGTCTCAAATATGAAACTACGTTCTCTCGATCCTTTCAGCACAAGCATATTCTGAACAGAGCTATGTCTGACGGACATCGTGAATTCTCTTCCAGGATTCTGATGTTAAATTAACACCAATTTCATCCGAGCCTCTGAGTACCTTCTTCGAACCTGGACCTGGGCCTCATCCAGGGTCGAGGAGGAGCGAGGTATACTCATCACGTGACCATACATGATCTTTGGAGTAGGTATCATGATCATGACGGACGCTTTCCCCGAATTATAACGTGGCAAAGCAAGAAGAAGCTCAGGCTGATACAGGCTCTAGCTTTTGCGAAGAGATGTCATGAAAAAAGATTGGTCATTCATATCGAATACGAAATGGTACAAGTGAAGCTCATGGCAAGAGATCATGACTATCAAGACACTCGATCAAGTTCAAGGAAATAAATAGAGAAGAAAAATTTGCAGCATCATTGAAAAACACTTGTCCATTGCTCTTCCAGTATCCACCTTTAGCTCAAACGATGAATTCAACTATGTTTTTCTAACCTCTCTCGTTCATGCACTTGCTCTCTTGAACGCTCTGCCGTAAGGCCAGCCAATCCAAATATTCTTTACGTTCAGATCATGTTGTTAGGCCATACAGCTTCGTGCCGTCCTCATGAAACCTCTCCCAATCTTATCCATCCTCCCACTTTGCTCTACTTTCCCTTTCTCCATCTAGAGTGAAATGTAGGGAAACTGATGGAGAAAAACATGGAAACAGGGTTAGGCCCATAACAAATATGACAACAGCAGAGGATAGAATTTTATATTGAATTATACCGAGCTCTGTCGATGTATCATGGGACTTTATAACTTCGTTGGAAAGCGGGATGGACTGGGGTGAGTGATGAGATTGATTCGCGCTGATGATGTTTCCAAGACCACAAATGCGACTATGTGCACTAAAGCATGATGCGGACAAAAACCTAATGCTTCAACGCTTGAAAGACAGACACAAGGAGGACCAAGACTGGAAACGTTATGTAATAATGTAACGTAGACGCCTCTCATCAGTAAATACTTGCCCGTGGCTTTGTACTCGTTGG
Organism: Helotiales sp. EF0021; assembly: GCA_000292665.1. NCBI lineage: Eukaryota > Fungi > Ascomycota > Leotiomycetes > Helotiales > Helotiales sp. EF0021. The sequence continues at coordinate 323,310 of AIET01000400.1, forward strand.
ACTTCTCGAGGTCACCACTTGATACCCAATGAAACTATATCCATAAACCCAAGGTGGAGGTCGAGAACAGCACTTGGCGTCAAACTTTAACGGCGGCCCGAATGAAGTATCCACACATGCATCGCCTTGAATGCGAGCCAAGAATCTCTCACTGGATCTCGTTCGCAGCATGTGATTTCAGCGAAAGAAAGAGACACTACACACATGAAGCGTCATGCAGTACCATTGCCAATATGCCTTGCAGAAAACAATCATTCGATCACCTGCATTGATGCTGTCATCTGTACCACACGACATGCAAGACAATTTAGAGAAGCAACCAAGCAACCGAGACGACCAAGCGAAGACCCCGAAATCTCGGAGCGCGCTCTTATCTCAGCGCTGGTCCGTCGGGTTTTTTTTGGGCCAAGGGGGCCCCGGAATGCTCGTTCCTCCAGTTCTCCACAGCGCCACTAAAGCAAGGAAGAAAGCCTGGAGCTGGGGGAAAAGTGGAAAGTGGGAGCCCCAAAAGAGCACTTCGTGTGACCTCTTCGCAACCAGGTCTTGGGAATGGAGACTTCGAAAAAGCCTTGCATCACGAGTCATTTGTTGTTTCGCATAGAATGAAGAGCGCGCCTTCAAGCAGGCGTTTCCTTAGACTCCAGGCAACGAATTTATTCTCCATGTGATGCAGTCGGTGGCTTGAAAATGGCTGATAATGGGCGTTTCTGAGGCTAACGAAGCTCGAGGCTTTGTTGGAGACGGCCTCACCGTGCTTACTCCAGGATCTTGAATTTTAAATAACCCCCTAGGAGTCCGAGTCGGCTGCCTACGGAGTACGGAAGGCAGAATTGGGATATCCTTCGTTGCCACACCCGAAGAACAACTCAAGCTCTTCCCGTGCCTCTCACCGTCGAACTCTACGAGCAGCACAACATCGCCCAATTGTCGTTGGAATCATGACCGCTAGTCCAGCACTGACAGGGAGAACCTTGATAATGATGCCGGGCTGGCGGCACCGAGCAGGTCAATTGAACTCAGCTGGTTCGGCCGACAAGCACTTTTGACAGCTTCTCCACAGCTTTCAAGACTTTTAATTCGTGTCCGGTGCCCTTCCCCCCAGCGTCCGTCCCACATCAGCGAGGTTGCACCCTTTCCTCTTGCCTTCTTGGATCTTCTTGGTACCACGCCAGTCTGACGGCAATTGTCGATGATTGCCGCATGCGGTAAGCCCTTTCCGTGCCTTTTCCCTCGGGCAGCCAGCAGAGATCGATCTAATGGACGCCGGTGGCTGCAGGATTCGCTTGCGAACTTCTTCCGCTCTATCTCACCCCATGGAAATGGGGTTGATGAGCAGGGTACTTAAATTGTTGCCTGGAGGATGGCGGGCGCTGCTTTTCATTGGTGTACCGAGATGAAGGTGGGCACTGGGGAGCTGGGGAGGTGAGGGGAAAAGATGGTCAAGATCGACCCTTGGTGTGCCCGAAGTCAGACCAAGAGCAATGATATATTGTTGCCGTTCCCCAGCCCAAGGCTTGGTCTGCATTCCGCGCTTTCTGTGACCGTAACAAAGCAATTGGCAAAATAACAAGCTTGAGAACCAAGCTCGTCGCCAATTTCCCCACAACTGAAGCTTGATCTCACGTATCGCGCGACGACTTCAGAATGGCGGAACCTAAGTCAGTCAGCACTCACTTGGAGTCTGACCATCAGTAAGCAATCCTCGCACCCAAATTAGAGTGCTTTACATTATCGCGACATGAACCTTTTCCAGTGCTAACTTTGGGCACAGGACTGAAGCTGGGCGACGCGCCAGCACCACCAATCACATCGACTTGAACTCCAATGCGCAAGCAAAGTAAGCTGCAAGGTCCGAATGGCCATTATAACCTGGCTAACGAGTCACAGAATTCGAAATCCCTTGGCTGGTATTCCCAAAGCGACACTTCTGAAAGATGTCGAGGAGTTCGCACATGAGAAAGGTCTCACGCATGATCTGCCATTACTCCAAAAGGGTGCTCTCGTAGCAGCTGATCCTCAGAACTACGAAGACATTACCGGCGACCACGCATTGACACCCCAAGAAGTTGACGATCTTCGAAACGAAGTTCTGCACAAATGGCGTCAACCAGCGGCTCTTTATCTTACAATCTTCACTTGCTCAATTGGTGCCGCCGTCCAAGGATGGGATCAAACTGGTTCCAACGGAGCCAACTTGTCTTTCCCTCAGGTCTTTGGTATTGGTGAAGAGACGACCCGCGACACTCTGCTTGTGGGCCTCGTCAACTCTGCTCCATATATCGGATCTTCTTTCATCGGGTGCTGGCTCTCTGATCCATTGAACTACTATTTCGGTCGTCGGGGTACCATCTTCGTCTCCGCAATCTTCTGTTTCCTCCCTGTCATCGGCTCTGCCTTCACTCAAACTTGGCCTGAATTGTTCATCTGCCGTCTCCTACTTGGATTCGGTATGGGTGCCAAGGGATCCACTGTCCCAATTTACGCTGCTGAGAACAGTCCAGCATCAATTCGAGGAGCTTTGGTCATGTCATGGCAGTTGTGGACAGCGTTCGGTATCTTCTTGGGTTTCTGCGCAAATCTGGCGGTGGCCAAAGTCGGAAAGATTGCCTGGAGATTGCAACTCGGATCTGCCATGATCCCAGCCATTCCTCTTATCCTGTTCATCTACCTCTGTCCGGAATCACCCAGATGGTGCATGAGTAAGTGGTACTGCTCATAGTTAGATGGATATCTGCTAACATTAAAACAGAGAAGAATAGATATCAGCAGGCATACCGTTCTCTGATCAAGCTCCGAAATAACCCACTTCAAGCTGCCCGAGACCTTTACTATATCCACTGCCAGCTTGAGATTGAGAAGGAGATCATTGGCAAGAGCAACTACGTTACTCGATTCATCCAACTTTTCACCATCCCTCGTGTTCGACGCGCAACTTTAGCCTCATTCACAGTCATGATTGCCCAGCAGATGTGCGGTATCAACATTATCGCCTTCTACTCTTCGACAATTTTCCAGAACTCTGGGTTCAGTGCATACCAAGCTCTTTGGGCCTCTTGGGGATTCGGTCTTATCAACTTCATCTTCGCATTCCCAGCTATCTGGACCATTGATACCTTCGGACGCCGTGGTCTCCTTCTTTTCACCTTCCCAAACATGGCTTGGTCGCTTCTCGCAGCTGGTCTTTGCGCTCTCATCGATGTTAAGAAGACTGCTCATCTAGCACTTGTCGCGATGTTCGTCTACATCTTCGCCATGTTCTACTCTCCCGGAGAAGGACCAGTCCCGTTCACATACTCTGCCGAAGTGTTCCCACTTTCTCATCGTGAAGTCGGTATGGGATGGGCTGTAGCAACTTGCTTGTTCTGGGCCTGCGTGTTGACTCTATTCTTGCCTCTCATGCTTGCAGCCATGACTCCCACCGTACGTTTGATCCCCTCTGTAAATCAATCGGACAAGCACTAACTTGAGAACAGGGAGTCTTCGGTTTCTACGCAGCCACGAACATCCTCGCGCTCATCATGATTTTCCTCTGGGTTCCCGAGACCAAGCAACGTACCCTCGAAGAACTCGACTATATCTTCGCCGTCCCTACCCGAACCCACATGCGTTACCAAATGACGCAAGCCCTCCCCTACTTCATCAACCGCTACATCTTACGCAAAAACGTTGTGTTGGAGCCACTGTACCAATTTGATAACACCGACAACGACTCTGACAGAATCGAGGCAATGTATGCAGCGGATGCAGCAAGGACAGAGAGGAAGAACGCCAATGGAACGGATGGTAGTGGCAGTGACTTGCAGATCGAGGATCAGAGTCAGAGAGGTGCTGATGAGATTATGCATGAGAAGAATTAGATTTAGTTCTAAAGAAGGTGGTGAGAAAAGAAGTTGTTGAATTCAAAATTGGAACGATCTTTAGGGAACTGGATGGACACTGTTTATACATATACCCGTCCTCTAGATAGTGGATATCTTTACCAAGCTATGTCGATTAATGAAGGAAATTTATGACAGAAATGTTTCCAACGCGATGTGCTTATCGATCTCGAATTCAAACTTTGAAGCGGGAAAGAAAATGATGCTGAGCTTGAGATATTTTCATTATGACAAGATAATATCATGAAACGTAAGACAAAGTCGGAAAATATTTGTACATGCAGATACATAATAACGTTAAAATGAGTGACAGGGAATCATTTTCATAATTTCCTTTGTCTGACGATGGTGTAAAGGTGGGGCATGAGTGAGGGGAAACGATCACGTGAAAGCTTACTTCCGCTAACGCCGATCAATTTTCTCGACCATGATGGGTGACAACTCCTCCTACAACATCAAATTGTGTTCTGTCGGTCACCTCCAAACTGCTGAACATCACGATGCCTAAGCAGCTCACCCAAGCTGAGCTCGAAGAACCTTTGATCGACACCACCGCGGCTCTTTCATTACGCTCAAAGCGTACAGAACGCAAACAAAAGAAACGCCACCTCAAAGCCTCAAAGTCACACGCGACACTCTGGGATCTTCCATCTGAGTTAATCCTCGAAATCTTAAGCCATCTCAAACCAAGCGATATCTTCATCCTTTCACGGGCCAACAAAGGACTTCGGAATTTCATTCTGGAAGAAAGATCTCAGATCGCCAATTCCGTTATTAGTCGGCGATACTCAATTTTGACACAATGCTTCAGGCTACCAATTCTTCTTGAGAATGTAGAGCAGGAAGCTCATGTAGCTCTCCTCGATGAAGAGCGTCAGGAAAAATACCTTCATATTCACAAGAAGCCGTACCAGCATATCAAGAGTCCGGACCCGAACTATATATGCACGTGTCTGACGTGCATCCTGGCTTGGAATAATCTTTGCGTGATTGTTGATTTTGCTTATTGGCAGAGGAATCTGGATGTGGGGGAACCCATTCCTATGATTCCTAGGGGCAAATCTCCGGTCTGGAACCAGAATTTGACTTCAGCCAACGCCGATGTGGTCCTGAAAGCGCTGGGAAATCCCCTCTGGTATGCACGAATTCTCGAGGAACATCTGAAAAGTATGGTGGGCTCTATACATCGGCACTCCAAGAACGCGGGAAACAAACGTCGTCGATTCCGCATGTCGACGGAAGATGCTGCGTCTGGGACGGATCATTTCTTGGGTAGAAGTGGACCACCGTCAATGGACTTTCCTTTCCACAGGGATAACTATTATATGCTTGAGGCGTATCTACCAAATAGAGGGTGGAGTAAAGAGAATGAAAAATGGTGGTATATGTCAGCTAGTCAGCATGAGAGGGATGTTGAGATTGTGAAAGGGTGGATGAGGAGGGCTATTGTGACGAGGGAGACGTTGGAGGCTTCGCGAAAGGAAGCTGAGCGAGTGACGGCTGAGTTGGAAGTGAGAGATGCGATTCCAGGTATCGAGACCCGAGTCACTTGAGCTGTGTGCTTGTCGTTAGTTCAGATGATCTGGGACAAGATGTTCATGACAAAGAAACGCTTAGGGACAGCTTAGAGAATAGCGTTGTTAGAACAAAGTAACATAGTGAACAGCAATGTAACACTTTAAGAACAGGAACAGAATATCAGAACAATATACAGAATAATCAAACAATCCAACCACCCAACCTATAAAACGAGCGCGATCCACAACCATCCTTAGCATCCATACCATCATCACATCCACGACCACCACTACCCTACACTACACTACCACTACCCTACCCTACACTACACTACATCGCCATCATGAAGAACACCATACACATCGTCCTTGGCGCGCTGTGCGGTGGCATCTTCGCGTTTGGAATCATCGCTCTGTGGTACGAGGTCAAGAAGCGAAAGAATCTCCCTGGCAGCGAGGCAGTCTAACGACTCCAAGCATCCCCATCAATTTATCATCTTTCCTTTTGTTATCTTTCGCGAATTTTCCTTACACATAAACAACCCAAAACACAAGAAAAAAGATGGAAAACAAGAACAAAACACCCCCAAAAAACCCCCTTTTTGGTACCGATTTCTTGACGCTCGCTGTGGATGCAAGAAGAAGAAAACCCGATTCGAGAACTGCTACGATCTGAAGAGTTGTGGCTAGTTGGTGGCCAAGGAGGAGGTGCTCGTGGTGGATATTTGGTGCTGCATAAGTGAGAACGTCCTCCGGAGCCTGCTCTGAGATGATAATGGAGTGGTAAGGTGGTAGTAAGTAGGTGAGTACATCCGTTTTTAGTATGATTCATTCTATCTAGATTTCTTTATTAACAATAATATGTGCATTCAAATCCCCATGTGAAGCAATTGTAATAATTTCTCAGAAGAATTATACTATCATATATCAATCGTGACACGTTTCTATTGATTCATCAAGTCCGTTTGGTCATTCGTTTGTTGATATTTCAGAGTTGAAGTGGGGCAGGCGCGGGGTAATTTTACCCCTCCATGGATAATGGGATATGCCTGTTCTCGAGAGACACTTCCTTGCAACATCTACAGTATAACGTCTATCCCTGCGTGCCGAGACGCCCTCTATAACGAGACAAGTTATAAGGACTTTAAATTTGAACGACTTTAAATATATAAATATATTAGATTTTCTATTAGATTATATTTTAGTCTACCGTGGGAATGGTGTCGTGAACAAGACAAGTGACTGACAGCGGTTTGCCAACGGGGTACCAGAGCGCACGTGCCTTTGGAAGGATCGAGAAACATTTTATTGTAGCCGATATCCCTGCGAGCCTGAGGCCTTAAGCAATGATGCAGTCGCCCAGGGCTATCCAACATCAATTTAAGTTCCCCCTTAACGCCGATATATACTGTTTTCCTTAGCCAAACAACTGATGGAGCTTGTAGTCCCGACATCCATAATGGCCTCGCCAGAACTCTCATCATGTCCTCTCTCTCTTCTCGCTCTGCCCCCGGAGATCCATGCCGCTATTCTTCCTCATTTGCAATTCCTCGACCTCCATACTCTGCGGCTGGTCAACCACTACTTCCACGCTCTGATTCTTCCGCCTCCACATCACGATCTTCTATCAGCAGAGAAGACGCCAAATTTCGACTTCCTTGCCTGCGTTGGCTGCACAAGGCTGCGTCCTGTGGCCAAAATCAGTATTAAGATGTTGACAAAGAAGAAGGCACCGGGCGGGGCTCAAGCGCACAACCGGTTCTGCATAGAGTGTGGGCGTCGATCGTTACCAGGCGTGCATCGATATATGTTGGGCGCGCGGTGGCAGGAGAATGGCGTACCCTATGCACGATGCAAAAGGTGTAAGATGATTGCCAAAGGGCCAGAGGATCAGGCAGTGCCGTTATGCTTCTCATGTCATACACAGGATTTGGAGAAGGCAAGAGCGGTAGAGGAACTAAAGAGGGTGCAGACCGAGGCGAGGGAGCGGGAAAAGAGGAGGTCGCTGCGTGCGGAGCGAAGACGAGTTTGGATAGAGCGCGGCTTTGCGCCGTCTGACTTCTCTTCAGAGGATCCAAGCGAGCAAGACGATAGTGAGTATCAGTGGGATTGGGGACAGGATGATGATATGAACTATTCCGCTCATTCCTAATGTGCGTAGCTTTAGAGGTAAAGAGACTAGGTGTCCATCTGTACAGCTAATCAGCGTTACCACTCGACTCGCACGTGTGACTTTCGTGATCTCCAATCTAACTAAATAATGGAGGCATTGCCCAGCGGCACGTAGGCTTACATTAACAGCCCACGAAACTGGACGTTATCTGATCGTTGAATAGACAATCAATCGCAGTACTCCTACGACAAAATATCAGAAAACCGGTAGGTCCGGCAAGAGGGCGATCAAACACCATCTTCCTCTAAAGACGACCTCTCCATCATTTGGCAGAGCTTCTCTTCTTTGCGAATATGATCCCTACGTCGAACATGAGCCCGAAGCTCTCCCAAGCCTCCTCGACGTTTGCGGCAAATCATTAAAGGACTGTCTGAATAATCTCTAGCCTCAACCAGTATTTGTATGGGTACCTCGTAGCACGAGTCGATCTTTAGGTATGAATACTTTGGCAGTGTCGTGATGAATAGGACAATATCTCGATGACTTAGTCCGAGGTGGTTTCGAAGTCGAAGTTGGATTGCAAAGCCCTTCTTTGGTGTGGGGGAGATAGGAACATAGTCGCCATCATTCTGCAGGGTCGACGTAATCTAAAGGAGTTAACAGATGTTCGTCCGACCATTTAACACTCACTGTCATAATCTTTACATGGTCCCTCTTTTCCGGCACAACATCTAGGACAAGGACCATGTGGCCGCGCACAAGGTCAGGGTCAACCAGAGTCAATATGCCCGAAGCTAAGCATGCTGATTTGCTCTTCAACGTATAAACCCTGCCCTGAACATCTTCTGGCCGTACCATTTTGATAACTGCTGCGACGAGGTTTACGATGAGATTGTGGTTTGAGTGATACTCGTTCTTGTAACCTGAAAGGAAATGAATGGGAGGGTCGCTGGAGCACGCCACCCCTCCAATCGTTGCCTGATCAGCAGAAAGGCATCGTCGGCTCGGGCCGGATCGTTCAAACTTTAGAGCCTAGCAGCCTCAGGAAAGGTTCCTCCCAGCCTCAGCCACAAGCTGACTCATGGCACCTTAGGCTCTACTTATGGGTATTATTTCATCAGGCTAATTCAGGCCAATCCTCGCTAATTAGCACTAACTCCTGGAGCTAAAATATGTGGCGTTTATACCCCTCTTCTCACACCGGAGTAACTCCCAGACAGCATCAACTCTTCTTCGGGCATCTTCAAAACTTAGAGCTATATTCTTCCATAGTCCCCAAGTACTCCAAAATTTGAAGAGACCTCAATAGTCGCAGTTAAACAGGGGAGGACAGCCGAAGCGGCGATCAGTACCGTGCTTGAAAAAATCGACAACATGATCAAACCCAGTCCTTTTATTGCTGCTGAGGTAGCCCCTAAAAGAGAAATATTCAAAGAAAATGACGTGTTAATAACAACTTCGTAGACCTGTGAAGTGAAGAAAAAGTTGTGGTTGCTAAAATATGGATTTGTCTTGCAACGGGGTGCGTCTCGGGACGCAGGGATAGACAAGTAATCTTGAGTTTAGAGTTCGTTCAGGCATCTCATCAACGTCATAGTTAAAGTGAGTTTTCTACTGAATCTAATCCACTGAGTAAGCTCGCCCAGCTCGCCAATTGGCCACTGGCGGCGGCATTGTTGTCCACCGAATCGCCGACACCATGACCTCTTCCTAGATAGTTTATTATTCCCATGTTACAGACCGGCGTCAATAGGTACACACATATTTAGAACATAAGTAACTTCTCCACGGCTCTTTCCACCAACATAGTCCCCTATAATTGATTGATACCGAGAAAACCTGGTGGAGAGTTAACCGTAAAGCACAAAATAAGCCATTACTTCATCGACTTTCTTCCCACCACCAACAGCGCATCTATCACAATGGTCCCACCACTCATCACTCTCGAAGAACACTTCATTTCCACAGCCTGCCTCCCCTCCTTCTCTGGAAAATACTCAGAACAATTGAAACATGTTCCCGGCCTCTCATCCAAACTCTCAGACCTCGGTACCATCCGTCTCCAAAACATGGAAGCAGGTCGTGTCTCCCTCCAAATCATCTCCCACGGTCCCTTCGGAAATACACCTTCCCAATGTCAAGCCGCGAACGAACAACTTTATGAAGCAATCAAGGCAAATCCTACCCGCTTTGCAGGTTTTGCTACCTTGCCTATGGGAAATCCGAAAGCTGCTGCTGAGGAATTAACGCGGTGTGTTAAGGAGTTTGGGTTCGTAGGGGCGTTGATCGATAATCATGTTGATGGGAAATACTACGATGGTATTGAATACCGAGACTTTTTCAAGACGGTACAAGATTTGGATGGACCGATCTATCTCCACCCCACGTGGCCGAGTGAAGATATGGCACCGAGGTATCAAGGGAATTTCTCTGATGGTGCGGCGTTGAGTTTGGGTGCTAGTGGGTTTGGTTGGCATTCTGATGTTGCGCTGCATATATTGCGTCTTTTTGCTTCGGGGCTTTTCGATGAGTTTCCTAGTTTGAAGATTGTCATTGGGCATTTTGGTGAGATGTTGCCTTTTATGCTGGAACGTGTTGTGGAACTTTCTGTTCGTTGGGGTCCACTGAGGAGGAATTTCAAGCAGGTCTGGGATGAGAATATTTGGATTACAACGAGCGGTGTGTGGAGTCTTGATCCGATGGCAACGATTCTAAGGAACACGAAGATTGATCACATTTTGTATAGTGTAGACTATCCGTTTGCGAGGAACGAGAAAGGGTTGCAGTGGATGGAAGATCTAGAGAAGAGCGGGATGGTAAGGGAAGAACAGTTGGAAATGATTGCATATAAGAACGCGGAGAAGTTGTTAGGTGTGAAGGTTACTGGAAAGTGAGTCTGGATGGTGGATGAGTAGACGAGCAAGAACGTCGCAACCTATCATGTCACGTGTGTGAGAAAAGTTCATCTAAGTGCCCGATGTTTGAGTGCATTTTCTGCATATTCAACGCTTGGACTAGAGCTGACGCATTTTCAATGTTATTTCCACCTCCAAAGCACCGCTGCATCAAAATCTGACTATCTCATGATCTCAGTATCCAGCTGAGATCTGCTGACAAGACATTGGGATATCAATATGCTATTGACCATTAGTCCGCTTTCATTTCCATCCTTCCCACTTGTGAGACTTACCGTTCCAGATGGAGTATTCACGACCTGACAACAAGCTGGTAAGCCCACATCGTTTGCAGATTTGTTGCAAGTGTATTTGCTGCTAAAAGTGTTGGATTTGACGCATGCGAAGTCAACCGGTCAGTTCAAGTCATAAGCGGGGATAAGTACTGACAGCCAACGCCAGAACCATCTAGAAGGAAGCTTCCACAACAACCTCCAAAGCTGGGCGATGCATAGGTGAAGAGTGGTTGGTTGATTCCTCCTTGGGGGAGGGCGTTGGCTGCAACTGCTAAGCTGATGAGGGATATCATGGATGTTGTGAACTTCATTTTGAGGGTGGGATCTTTGAATGTTGAGGACGATAATGTTTGAAAGAGTCGGAGGTAATTTTGATAATGATCTAAGAGTAGTTATCTATGAGGATACTTGAGTTCATATAGGCTCAGTATCATGACCACGTTATGTGTGATTCTCAAGGGGGAGAAAGGTTGCAATAGGAGGATTCCGAACAAGCTTCCCACTAAGAGAGCCCAGTCCCAGATTTTGGGTGAGGGAATCCTCATATCGTATCTTGCTCAATTATATCTCCCCGGAAGTCAAGGCATCTACCGATGTCATTCATAATATTGAACACCTGGCAGACAGTCTTCATTTGGACATCATTTTTCTCTGCTCAATTATGCTTTTGCGCCATCTTAACTTCTCGGGGTAATCACCAAACCATCTCGTGCCCCCATTCGGACTCATGCGCCTCTCGGTATGCTGAACAACAAGCAGGATTTCAATGAAGTGGATTGAAGGGAGATCTATACATAGGAATAATCCCTAGAAAGCTCACGAGAAAAGGAAACCAAGCTACTTATCAAGCTACTTCCTCGCACCTCCAGCACGCCGTTCCAACTCATCCGCAACACTCTGCCGATGCTTCGCATGACTCTCCTTCTCCGTACTCAACACAAACGGCATCAAAATCGAAAGGCCAGTCAGCCTTGCCTCCTCTCTCAACACCAGTCCATGTCCATCTTCAGCCTCAACAACGCGATATCGATTCCTGCCATAAAGACCCATCGGTGCTTCAAACACAATGGTAACACCATCGTCTGTGTTGATGTCCGCAGTCCTGGAGGTGATTGAGCTGCTTCCAAAGGGACCAAAAGGAACGGAGATGGTTACTTGGCGGTACTCGATTGGGGATTCTAGAGCGATGCCCATGGCTTCCGTCACGAGCCATTCGTCGGACGAGGGAGGGTCAATGATTTTGTTATCTATCATCTCTTTAGCATCTTTCGATTGATCACTTCGCAACGGGTCTATCAATCTTAGAATTGTAAAAACGTACCAATCACCAGAGGTTGGAGGTTTTGAAATGTCATGTGGTCGTGTAGGATCGCGATCGCGTCCTCGCGACTCGAAAACGCTGGAAGAGGAGTCTCGGACACGATCTCATGGGTTGATTTAAACACTGCCAGCCGTAAGTATTTAACCCCCGATATATGATGGAGAGATACGAACAAGACATCGCGCTCAAGCTTCCTCGAGTTTTGAAGGTGGAAGGTTCCCCGACAGCAGCTTACTGACGCTTGATATTCTCGTGACGAGTCAAGCTAGACAGACTCGATGAGCATATAGGACTTGGGATAAACGAGCTTGCCAGTGACCATGTGGCATTTGTGAAGCTTCGATGGACATATCGTTGTTATACAGCGCAACTTGAGAAATGGAGATGTAGCGGCGCTTGCGACAAGCTGACATAAGCCATCGAGATCAGAATGATGAGATGAGTCAAGACAGTATGTTTCTGAAGATTGCGCGATTTCTGAGGACTAGAAATGGTTCAAAGACGAGGCTGCTATCCATGGATGTGCAGCTTGCAACGTAAATTGACATTCCTATAGCTTCTGAAACTCAATCGTGCTGTGAAAGCTTCCTAGGCATTGATGAAGTGTTTCGAGTAAAGGATTGACTTGTAATGTCATTCGAGGTTTCCAGTCACACTGTATGATATCCCAAATTCCTAAATTTCTGTTTTTGTTCATCCACATAACTTCCAGCGCTAAGCATACAGACTCCATGTGGACTCCGATCAATCCCTCCAAGCTTATCAAGCTGTATGACAAAATCCGATACTTCCAAAGAACTCCCTCCAAGCCTCGTTACCTATAATCAGATCCCATTCTGGACCATTCATTTCACCTCCACCAAAACATGCTCCTCTTTCCCATCCGGCCACTCAAACCCCTCTATCCACCCCCTCAGAACTTCCCAACTAACACTCATCCCCTCACCACGATTTCCCCCATTCTCCCTCTTCTCCTCCCCATCACACCTTCTCCTCTCCACCCTCTCCCAAATAGCCTCTTTACTCCCCTGAAGAACCACTAACAAAACTTCATACCTTCCACCCCCTGCCTTCTCAATCAAATCTCTATACTCCTCCCTAAACTCCCTACTATAGAAACTCATATCAAGCACCACATCCTTCCTTCCCTCCCTCAACAGTTCCTTCAGTTCCACCTTCACAGCATTTTCAGCTTCTTCCTGAAACTCCTCGAGCTTCGAGGTTGGGTAATCGATTTCATGTACACCGTGATGAGACAGGATATGTGCATCTATCGAGAGACGGATGAAATTTGGGTACAGAGATACAATAGTACGAGCGAGTGTGGATTTCCCAGAGCCTGTGAGACCGCTTGTCATTACCACAATTCGTTGATCGTTGTGTTGTGCTCTATCTAGTCTCTCCTTGACAACTTGTGGGCTGCTATACGGTGATTGAGACATCTTGGGGGTTATACTGCTATGAGATTCCAAATGAAGAGAATTGGTATTTAAGCAAGAATTGGAATGTCGCATCAAGAAGGATTGCTTGAAAGGATGGTATGGGAAGAAATAGGTGACTGGGACAAGCATGACTCACTCGAGAACGGACGCGAGGTGAAGTTGTGGCAATCAGCTGTGAAGGCCAGTCTGTAATACATGAGAATCATGAACCTTGGATGGCGAATATACTGTGAGCAGTCCTCAAGACCTTATCATCTCGTACCGTTAATTGGTGGTCGAAGATCAACACTGCCCAATAATACACTTGGTGTGCTCAATCGACATATTTATTTGCCCCGACACAGCTTGGGCAAGGACATTGCTTTATCGTTGGAAGAATTTCACGATAAAATCCCATCTCATGACATTTTCACAGCATCATTCGTACCACCCGATGGCACTAGATATGCGGAATAATTGACGAATTCTTCCCCTCTGCAACATTGAAAAATGACGAGGTTCGCGAACCTACCCCTCATTGGACACACCCAAAGATGTCGCCAATCCTTGAACCTCAAATATATAGCGTCCTATCAGATGAGTGCAATCGTGTTGCCCATGCAGGTACTGCATATTATCCCAGCAAGATCGAGGTTTCCATCTTGAAAGGGCGATTCCCCTCATCTTAGGTAGAAGTGGAGGAGTAGAGTCAACCCGCTCCACCTCCATGAATGCTACTGATCCCCTCGGCAGCGAATCTTCCCCTCTGAAGCTCGTCCATAGCCGTCAAGATGTTCTTCTCTAGACCTCACACCAGAGTTGCTCTCCAGGCTCTTGTCGTGCTTGGGAACGGAGCATCAGCTCAAATCGCAAACTATACTCCACAAGAGATACCGCTCAACTCTGGCCGGCCTACTTTCTACGATCCTTCGACTTCGATTCCTGGAAAGATTGCTTTGGAAGAACATGTTGGGAACTCTTTGTTCTCTGGTGTATTCACTACTCCGTTTGTGAACTGTAAGATGCCCCATCCCATCCCAGACATCAACAGTATTTCCCCTAGAGAAAACGTCCCAAGCCGAAGAGAACATCCATCTGATAAGTCGCTGAAATCTCAATGTACAGTCACCAACGAAGTCAATTTTGATTTGCCAAACTACCAGGCGGATGTGGTGCCTCGACTAACAAACATCGACTCCAAAATAGCTGCTATGGACTCAGCCAATGTCTCGATCTCAGTCCTCCTATTCGGCGCACCTGGCATTCAGGGAGTGTTTAATTCCACATTCGCGACCATGGCAGCAAAGTACGTGAATGATGAGGTCGCCAGGATATACAAAAGCGGGAATTACACCGGGAGATTCGAGTTCTGGTGCTCAAATGCCCTCCAACAACCGGACTTGGCCGCCGTAGAACTTGAGAGATGCGTGAAAGAGCTTGGAGGGGTAGGAAGTTTCGTAGGAGGATATACTAATAATGGATCTGCAGATAATGTTGTTTATCTTGATGATCCGTCTATGGCGCCCTTCCTTGAGAAAGTCGTGGAGTTGGATGTTCCAATCTATCTCCATCCTCGACCTCCACCACCAGGACAACAAAGAGTATATCAGGACTACAATTTCCTCGCTGGTTCACCATGGGGATTTAGTTCCGAGACAAGCGCGCATGTTCTGAGACTGATGGTTGCAGGCATTTTTGACACGTATCCCACGCTCCAGATCGTTCTCGGACATTGTGGTGAAGGCTTGCCGTTTTTCCTTCCAAGGATAGAACAGAGGATGAGGCACTTTACGCCGTACTGGCCAGCGAGGAGACCATTGGCAGATTATTGGCAGAACAACTTCTGGGTTACGACAAGTGGGGTACAGGATTCTGGAACGCTTCTCGATACTTGGAGAAGCTTGGGAGAGGATAGGGTGATGTTTTCGGTGGACTATCCTTTTGAGGACATGGTTGAAATTGGAGGGTGGTTTGATAGGTTGCAGTTGAGCCAGAGGACGAAGGCAAAATTCGGATACCAAAATGCGAGGACGCTGTTGAAGCTTGGGGCGTAGATAGGTCTGGTGCGTGAGAATTTGTCATTTATCGTCTTGGCGCATCATAATGTAATGCTTGCTCCATCCTTCTTAATCTCGAAATCGGTTCTTGAATCATTTCTTCTTCTCCAGCCTGCTCTTGGCAAACTTCGCATGCCACTTGTTGACCTTGGGCGCCGCCTTTGTCGCCTCTGGCTCCTGTAAAATAAGCTCAATTGTGTCCTCAATCTTCGAGATTGTAGTTACTGAAGGAGCCGAGATGAAGGTGTCGATATCGTCGGAATCTGTAGGGGTAGTTCGAGAAGGTTGCAGGATCATGATGGGGTTCGAGGTGTTTTTCTGCCGCATCTGATACTTCTTGTCTCCATGGCAGAGTAGAGCATAGCCTGGTGTTGTGTCGGTCGCTTTCGATGAGGTTATTGTAATCCTGCTCAAAGATTAGCGAATGTATGCGTTAGAGATAGAGAGTGTGCTACGTTGGAGCATTCTCAGACTCAAGAAGAGCCAGAAGTTCGGGAGGAAGCTCGAGGAGCTTGAAAGCCTGCTGATTGTGGGTCGCAGAGAACGGGATATCGTTGGCGTACTGTGTGGCCATTGCAGGAATGTTAGTCGACAATGTTGCGATAGAAATGAGTGTCACCGTGCTTCTTGTCTTCGGCTGGTGATAATGTCCAGGTTGTGATGGATGTTTCGCCTTAAAAGTTTGGCGGGGTTGAAAGACAACAAACGCGCCCGATTCAGCCAATCAGACGCGTCCACATCAAGCTTGACCCAAGCTTGACCCTCTCGAATATCTCCGACTGCAAAGCTCTAAAAATACCAGCAGGGAATGACGCCGGGGAGACTTTTTTCAAACTTCGAGGTTGCACGGTGATCCTTGAAGCTGCAGAGAAACCCAGAACAATCGAATTGTTGTGTCTCAAAGCTTTGTACCTGCATCAGCGCTCACAGCGCACAGCAAAACAAACTACCAGAACGCGATATCTCGACGCGTCTTTTGAGTAAAACCTTCCACAGCCAACCAGATGGTCCACGCCAAGACGTCTACAACGCCCACCACTTTTCAAATCCACGACCTCCTCGTCAATTGATCCGCTGTCATCGAGGATCCTTCGCTATGCACGGCGAGGCCGCCCATTGACTGACCCGAACTAGACCTTGACCTTCAACGCATAATGGTTCGAGTCACAGAAGAGTTGGCTTTGTCGCAAGACGAGGTCAAACTCTATTACGCTACAGACTCTTGTCTAGGAAATCTGCCAGTTCTTGCCTTCCATGGCGCCTCTACAACCACCAATTCCACTCTCAACAGCTCGCGGATACAAGTCCACGTCTTCACCGCAGCTGGCTTTCAAAGCTATCCGCGCCTTACTATCTCTCCAAACTCCCCTTTCTACCAGTCGGTCAACCATCTGCCACGCGACAGGCAAGGCGACGAAGTTTGTCGAGGCCTCGCGTTTGGCCTGTTGAAATACTTCAAGGAATTGCCAGAGGTGGTGAAAGCAGGTCTGGTTGTCCAAGCCGCAAGCTCGAAGGGAAAGAGACCTGGATCGGCCCCATCACTCTTTGGCGAACAACATGCCGCAGACCTGGCGGCGTCCATGGTTCGGGTGGAGAATATCGCAGAAGTGGTCGAAGATATCAACGCAGCTCTGCGACCTCAGAGCATCAATCATGTCGACGTGGACTTGGTGTTGCCTCCAGGATCCATTGCTCCCTTTCGAGAGCTGGACGCGGACGAACATATGGATGAGGAGGAAGATGTACTGGTGGATCCCACACTCAAGCAATATGGCGACTACGCTCCTCTGGTTAAGCTCTTTGGGGAGGTTACGTTCCTTCCGACGTCGAGACTGCGCCGAGCTCCTTCCAAAGCCAATTCTCTCAATCGTTCGAGATCATTCCTCAAGGACCAGAAGATGGCTCTACGCCGAGAAATGAGCGAGCTAGTGGATACTGAAGAACGATATGTTATGAAGATGCATGAATTGGTCAACCATATGGCAGACGAGTTCCGGCAAAAGGCCAAGCAACGAACTTTTGGAAGCTTCAGTCCATCCGAGGATGACCTTACCAAGCTTTTCCCCAAATCTCTCGACAGAATCCTGGCTATAAACACGACCTTCCTCGCCGAAATTAAGCAAGTCATGGACGAGACTGAAGAGGATGCTATGCAAGACTTGGAGGCGCCTGCTGCCAGCTCTACAGGCTCTAGATATGGTGGTACTGGACAAAAGAAGGACCCCACTGGAGCACTTGCATTTGCAAAAGTCCTTCTGGAGTGGTTTCCACAATTCTCAGAATGCTACCAAGAGTATATTCGTGCAAGCCAAGAGTTTCCACAGATCATATCCCTCTTCGTGAAGCAACAATCAAGCTTCTCGCAACGGGTCCAACAAACTGGAGAGCAACGACTTCGTTCCGCTGTCATTGAACCAGTCCAACGACTTCCAAGATACAGCCTATTCATCGACAACATTGTCAATTGCCTGCCAGTACTGCATCCAGCCCTTCATCCCATGCTCAAGGCACGAGACATAATCACCGAAATTTGCTCTCTGGATCCTCCGGTCGCCGACAAAGAGCAAACTGTACATCGACTGCGAAACCTTATCGACAACTTTCCAGGGACTCTCAAGCCACAGGGTCGTTTGATCACTGCGGCTGAGTTCACCGAACTTCCTGCCCCTTTCCACTGCCCTCCACCAACATCCACTGGACCACCAAGAGAGGGCATTTTCCTTCTTTTCGCTGACTGTATCATTATTCTCCGAAAATCGAGGGAGTGCAGTATTTCAGCAAGAGGTCTCATGGCTGAGATCGACAAGCCTTCCGCGGCGAGTATGATGGCTTCAATTACTGCCAATGCTGGAGGACATAAGAAGATCTTTGAGCTCGTGTTCTGTGGTTGGCATGCACTGGGTGATGTTCGCTTCACCATGTCAGATGATAGCCGCATCGTTTCCTTAGTATCACTTCATGAGCTGAAGGATGCCGGATCTGGCCGCGGTAGTACCGCTTCAGCCGCAACAGTACGTTGTTTTGAGTTGCAAGGGGTTTACGAAGCCAAGGCATTGAAGCTTACTGAGGAGATCACAAAGGCGAGAGTCGAGGGCAGATTCTCTGAGGCCGAGCGAGAGACTGATAAGTGGTGCTTGAGATCTGCCAGACTGCCTGCGGTTGGGATGACTCTCCACACTGCTGTCTTCGAGGAGGGTATTGATACTTTGGTAAAGGGCCGAAAGGAACCAGCTGGTATCCGCATAGTGATTGATCATAGCAAAGGTACCAAAGGTGCTCCTGTTGGTCACTATGGAATTGACATTGTCTGCAACGCTGCGTCTCTCCCAGGCGGCTTGAATTTTAAGCTCGAGACGGACGGACTCCATGACCGGGTGTTTGTCGATGAGGTGGTAGCTGAACACTTTCTACCCACGTTTGTGAAGCGAGGTATGTATCGAGACGGTCTCATGGAGATTCTTGGCTGATGAATGTAGTTAATGATTTACTCCGCTCGCAATTCCACCCTAGCAACCCATCACTGACCGTGTCGTTTATTACCTTCTACACCAGAGTCCTGAAGTCAATATCAGTTCTACGAGAAGGAGATAAGAAGTCGTTTAGGCCGGCATCTCCAGTCAAGATGCTGTCCAGCTTCTTGTCGGGAGGTTTCAATAGTTCGACCACATCCCTTCATTCTTCGGTTAATGGTAGTTCATCGAAACACACGAGAACCCCTACCATGGGTGACATTCCTTCTATGCAACCACCAAGTCTCTCGAGGTCTAACAGCCATAAGTCGACTCATTCGATACAGGATGTTGATCTCAGAGACAGCCAGCGAGCCAATCAAAGACCTACCAATCCTCTTGTCCGCCTGGAAGAGACCTTTACAGGATATATTGCTGCACTGCAAGATCGCAAAGGCAATATTGTCGGTCGAGTGCTCAGGAACAGAGCCACTGCAGACGAACTCTCAATCAATGCTGTCTATAACACCTTTATCGAAAATCCATTCGATCAACGTACCTCCTCTGAAGTCACCGTCGATGTGTTGTTCGTGGCCTTCGAGAAGTTCTTAAGACTTGCATGGAAGGACCAGATGGGCCAAGTCATGTCCACAAATGTTTTGAATGAGCTTCAAGAGAGGGCGTTGCGGCTCTATCCCAACGATTTTGCCGATTACGTCAAGATGGTATTCGCGGAGATGGCTCCACAAAACAGAAGAGCATTCATTGCGATCATCAAGTTGCTTGCTGATCTCCTAGAGGGTTGTGGAAACGATGGCGATCGCGGAGTCTTGACAGCTTCTTTTGCAGAGTTGCTCGTCATTGATGGTGAACCGCATGAGTTCATCAACTTACTAGATCGTATGGTCGAAGACCAAGAACGACTATTCGATGATATAGGGCCTGGCGCTGTTCAAGGTTATGGAAGTGGAAACAACTCCGCCTTTGGGTCCGTCTCTAATGGCCGAAACAATGTCTCAAATACCGGTTCTGTAGCATCCAACACATCCTCGTTCCGAAAGCGCTTTGCAGATACCCTGCTACGACAAAATAGCAAAGGAGACGGCGAACGACCCTCTGTATGGCGCACATTGAGCAAGACAAGTCGCCATGTTGCTACAGGCGAGCCTGTCACTCCATCGAGTCTCTCGAAAGCATCACTGAGTCGTTCGAGATCAATTGAAGGCCCAAGACGACCCACGTCTCGCGATAGACCAACCGTTCTTGGTGCTTTTGACGACCGCCCATCTAGCTCGCAAGGTCCTGTATCAAGACTCAGCACAATCGGACAGTCACCTCCCCCAGAAGAGCAGAAGCCGGATGAAAAGGTGCCAAGGAAGAAACGACGAAGCTCGTTATCAGATTTGAAGTCCTTAATGGCAGCAGCAACTCTTGGGAACTCACCACTTTCGAGCGTGACACGAACCGCGACTTCGAAGTTCAACTCATCGCCTCGAACACCCTCGCCTACAAAACTACCAGTGGCACCTGGCAGCGGTATCATGGATCGTTCCCGATCAGCTATGTTTCGTACTGGCTCTCCTGATCAAAAGGAAAATACACCAATGAACAGTCCTCCCTCCCGCAATATCGGCAACCTCACCGAACGTCCAAGTAACATCATGTCCTCAGATGTTGTCGTAATCAAGGACCTCTGGTCTACAAAAGGTCATTCGAAGACGGCATCGATGTCATCCAACATTCCAACGCTTCGCGGCCGCACGCCATCTGTCTCCCGCCCGACCTCATCGCCTACAAAATCCTCACCTCAGAAATTGCGACTACAATCACCGCAAAAGCTACGTGAGAGATTGCAAAACGAAGCAAAAGCCATCAATGAAGCTGAAGCCTCTCTGCAATCCGAACTGAGCAAAATCGGCCAGGAGATGAAAAAGCTTAACAGCACTTCTTCCCCTTCCCGCAACGTACCCACCTCTGCCGAAGTGACCAAACTCTCGTCAACAATTCAAAGTCTCGAATCCCGCATTCCAGGCTTAATCTCAGACCTCACGAATCGCAATGACATTATCCAAAAAGATCTCGAAAAGTCTCTGGTGGCGTCGGAATTCAAGGTCAAGGGATTAGATCAATTGTACAAGGAGAGCAGTGCAGAGAACGAGTTGCTGTATGAGAAGTTCAATGGAGAGTTGGGGAAGATTGTCAAGGCGTTGAAGGGGAAAGGGGAGAAGGAGGAATTGATTGGGAAGGTGAAGGAGAGTAGTGAGGAGGCGGCGAGGGTCAAGAAAGAGAATGCTAGATTGAGGAGGGAGGTTTTGACGTTAAGGGCCTTGTTGAAGGGTAATGAGTCTTAATTTGGGCCCGGAAGACGCATTCATGATGGTATGGATTTGATGGATTACATGACGGATGAATGGGAAGGGGGGATATGAGGATGGGAGATTGTGATGGGTTGGTGATGGAGTGAAGGAAAGGTTTTTGTTCGGGATACGATACACGATACGATTTGAGTGAATTCATTGACGGCGTTTGGAGCATGCATTTTCATGGACAGAGCTTCATTGGAGGACAGCACTTGTATGTTGCTTATGAACTCTATGATGGAGGACCTGTCATGGAGTTGGGACATACAGAGCGGAGTTCTTGTGTACGATACAGTACAGTACTGTACTGTACTGTACGGACGGTGGCATATACCAAAATGGGAGGGAAATGAGTATAGTAGATGAGAGAATTGATGATGATGCATATCAGCTCCTCTGCTTTTTGGTTAATGTTTTCTCCTGGGGTGAAGTGAAGTATATGTTGATTACGTCCCGGACTTTGAACAGAAGGGGGGCATACGACAGTCTTCAAATCGGCTCAGTACGGGGCAGAAGTGATGCGCTTGCTTGAAATCCCAAATTCGTAATTACGGTGCCTAGACCCGAATATCCTGAGGCTCGATTAACAGTTAAGAGATTCAGACCTCTAGCATCCTGCTTTCCATAAGTAAGTACTTATTCCATCTACTAGCTTTTGTTTTCTTCTAAATCTACTTTGTCATAGCTAATTTGAACAAACCGCTTTACCCTCAAGCTCGATCAATCATATTATTAGCTGGATCAAAAACATCAAGCTAATAATTATAATCCTAACTCGCGGCTGGAACGATATGATCCTCATGCTCATTTGCCGGGGCATGGATATGAAATGATATCCGCCCTTCCTCTTCCCCTGCAGGAGGATGATACCGTCTCGAGTCTATATCCTGGACCGGAGAAACAGGTGAACTACCTTCGCTTGTCGTATACCCATCCTCGACATCTTCAACATGAACGGTAGTCGAGAACTTAGGTTTGTGTTGTACCACATGTTCCGCTTCAATCTCACCAGTAACTTCCTCGTTCTCAGTGGTATTCTCCGCGGTCTCTTCTTTAGGGGGACGCACAAAACCAACATGTCCCCCCTCCCTTACTTCCAACCCCGCCATCGCCATCCTCTTCCCTTTCCTAGTAATAGGAACTTGATCCATACATCCCTCCCACACACCACATCCTATTTCCTCTTGTGCTAACCGATGCAATTGGAGCGTGGAATTCGTGACCCATTCTAGGTGCGCGTATGTCTTGTATCCGCGTCGTCGTTGCAGGAGAGCGAAGAGGGGTTCGAGGAGGAGGGAGGTGAGGATTATGAGGGTGCCGGTTATGTAGGTGAGGAGGAGGCCGAACAGGGTGAAGGAGGCGTAGGCTGTTGTGCGGATTTTCTATTCGGGCTGGTGTTAGGTGGGGTTGGATAGGGGGAAGGGGAGGTTAAGGGGGTTGTTGGGGGAAGGGAGAAGCGGGAGAGGATATACCTGGCTGTTGCACAGGCGGCGTTCTTGATTGTTCAAGGGGGCGTATATTGCTTGTTTTAGGATTGGGTCGGTAACTCCTGATGCTGTGTTTGTGAATTGTGCTTGGAAAGCTGCGAGGGCTGTGTTCCACCAGTTTGTTACGTCGAGTTGCCATCTGTTTAGAAGTTGGAATTAGTGTACTTCTTTTATACTAGTCTTAGAGAGGTGGTTCATGGGTTTAAAACGGTATCATTTCGAGGTGTTGCGCTGCTGAGGTGTGTGGGAGAGGAAATGCTTCCCGCGAGCATGAGTACTTACTGATTCAAAGGAATAGGTAATTGAAGACCATTAAGAAGCAGAGACTGAGACGCCAAAGCCTTGGCTCCAAGCTGTTCAATGATCACAGAGAAATCAGAAATACCTTCGACTTGCATCAAAGCCGGCCACGTAAGCATCGTACCAATCAGACTCGTGGACGTCGGTCGATCCATCTCTTGAACTTCTGGCGGTAAGTTGAAATACGGGATGGCGCCAGCGAGAGAGTCTTGCAGGCTGGCTAGGGGCCCGCATCCACCATTCGTCTTGTTGGCGGCGTTGCACCATTGCCATTGCTGGACGCAGCCCATAGGACTTGCTGCTTCGGCTGGCGTGTAACCTCCTATTGTGGTCTGGTCACCGCTTACACGGCTGAGGTTGGTGCCGAAGACGTTTGCGCGGTACCTACATTTGCGGTGTGAGTATATTTCTGAAAGCAGGATGAGTACCGTGCGTGTCTGAGAAGCCCATTCTCCAGTCTATTGAGCTCAAGGGATAGGATAGGAGGGAAGCGATGCCCCAAGAACTTCAGACTCACCAGTCGTCGTCCATTGGCCCATCAAATATGACACCATTGCCGGATAGAAAGATTATGGACATGTCGCCATCAGGCCGAAAGAGTTGTGGTATAGGTGTGAACTCTGATCCAGCAGTGTGCACTTCCCCTTGAACAGTTGAAGAATACAAAGTACTAAAGAAAGTAGCATTAGCTGGAAATGCTAACGAAGAATGATGTCGAAACATGTGATTAGTCCGAAAACTTGCCTTAATCGGTAATTCAAGCCAGCAAAGACACCCTGTCCTCGTCCAGCTCTCATGATATAGTATTGAGAGTCCAGATCCTCGATCTCGTAAGTGAAATTGTACTCCGTGCTGTAACGTGCCTGTGTCCAGCCTCCGTAGTTATATCTTACCCACGTTTTGTTCTGTATTGTAACCTGAGAAGTATAGCCTTCAGTAACAAGTGGAGCGCATTGGAGTACATATCGCCACTTGAACCTCTGATCAGCTGGAGTATTCAGTCCTAGATCATCGTTACTGTCGATGTATCCGCTGTCCAGAAGCAGATTGGTGTCATTGGACCGGCATATGCCATCTTGAAACGGGCAGCTCAGGTCTGTTTGCGTGATTGAGGTCTTGAGATTCTTGACGACAAATCTGTCGCAATCGAGTAGTCCAGAGCCGTTGGTAGAGTAACACTGTTCGGCGTAGTTTGCTGCGTCGTTGAGCTTTTCGTCCATTGCCGAGTAGAAGTTTGCGACAGGTGTTGTCGAACTATTCGGAAAGGTGAGGATGGCACAATTATCACCTTTCATCAGAACAACGTCCCCTGGGGCCGTCGAGATACGTGAAGAAAACCCGCCGGCTACAACAAAAGCAGAGACGCAACATATTGCAAAGAGCGTGACTGGGAATAATCGGAAGAGGTGTGTGTTTGTCTTCAAGGGCGACTTGCGGAAAGTGCCCCATGCCCAGAGCATCCAGAAAAGGGAGACTAGTCCAGAATCCGGCGACGAAGAGTTGCGCAGAATGACTTGTCGCTGGTGATGAATAGCGTCACGAGTTCCGGCTGTCGAGTAATATCGATGGAGAAGGAGGCAAAAGATTCTCCAGAATCGAGAGGCGACGAAAGGGATGAGGAAGGCGGTGAAAGCAATCAGGAGATCACCTTGCTGTCGAGTTGTTGTGAGGGTTGCACCCATGACTGTTCCATTAGACCAATTGGTCCATACTCCCAAGTGAACATTGCTGATGTCCATCGCTGGTATTCGCAGATATGTGGTGCAAGGGACGAAAAGGATATGCCAAGTAGACACAGTCAATAGAAAATTAAGAGCGAAGAACAGTACATATATCTTCTATCTTCTTCGGTAGACTGGTCGCAGCTGTAAGATATATTGACTATGTCCCTCCTCATGGAGGTTGTGAACGAGACGTCCTACTTGATGCTCACATCAGCCTGAAATGCTGCTTTCTCGCAATATCTAGGAAAAGACCTATCTACGTAGCACTATCTGCACGATGCCTTCCTCATACTTGTGCAATCAGTAGGTGCTTCGATTCGTCGAGGGGGCCATTGATCTGCGAGCTGAGCCCGACCTATAAAGCTTCACTTTTATTTGCTCTTGAAGGTGTGGAGATGCATTGTGGCATCGCCGGACGAGGATGTCTCGAATCGCGTTCAATACGAACAACCTTTACGGAACTTGACGTGTAAGTCGCATACTAATGTGGTGGAACTTGAAGATCTTGGTCATGGTTCATCGTTCGCTCAATCGGGAAGGAGAAGCAGCCGACATATCAATGTATATTTTTATACATTCAGCAGTACACAAGTGTAACGCCAAATCGATCTTTAACGGATGCTTCGCCACATTTCGGTACAAGAAGCTGAGCCCTCAAGTAGAAGTTGTGCCGCTTGAACGTCGATCTGATGGGGTCTGAAATCTCTGAATGGTCTGAATCATCCGCTTCCTGGACGACTGACCGAGAAGCATTCACACAATAACTGATGGGCTTTGAGCATGTGTGTATGGCCGCATATTGAGCAAAATAATTGATCCAACAGATAAGAATAAACCGTAGAATCTCAGCTGGTGCCGAAGTGTAAGGGATACTGACGACTAGTGCTGACAACAAGGATGACATCTGCCGCCGGCAATCCGATCGGTCTATGCAGGAAGACCACCAAGGGCAGCAACTCGCAAACAAAACAAATCACACGATCTCATGAGCACGATCTCAAAACTCAGCCACGAAATATTTGCCTACCATTCAATCAACAAATAGAATACCGTGCCTCACTCGTACAGAACGGCACGGGCCATTCCCCAGTCTCACGAACCAACATGCGTTAGCGACATACCCTCACTCGAAGCTTTTGATGGCTTGCATTGACCCGTGAGGCGTGGGCGGCAAAGTGCATACCGTAGGTATCACATACTTTAAGAAACGGTGCAGCGGCAGAAGGCTGCAAATAGCTGGGGAGAATGCGCGAGTACAGGAGGAAGGGATGTAGATAAGAAGCTGCGCCATAACAGTGACGAATCACTGACTTGGATATTGTTGGGGGCCAAGGGAGATCTGCAAGAGAACGAGATTCAAGAAGTAAACCGTGACAAAGCAGTATAGGTGACAAGACGGTAACAACATCAGAATCGCGGAACCTGCCTCCGTCCTTACTCTCTTTGTGGTATGGATGGAGGCTTTATTGCTAGAAAAGACAGAAGACTTCCTGCTTGGTGAACCTTTGGCCAGATATAGGAAGTACCCATCAAATGACCGTCGTGAATCACCCTCATGCCAGTGTTGAATTCACCTCTGCTGCTGACAGGCTCTTTTAGTAAAACGATCGTGATTGACTGGAAATGACACCTTAGCACCATCCGTATTTCTCATTAGCAACCCATCTGATATGCTCCGCCTTTTTCGCCTCCTCCCCATACCACATCAAACATGGTATACTCTCCTCCTCTCTCATCACCTCACTATGTTCCAACCCCGTTCTCTGCACAAGACTTTTCACAACGTCACTCGGATTCCAGATGTCGACCTCATTCAGCTGCCACTCCTTTGCTTCAGCTTGTGCTATCCGTATAATGGCTTCTAGACTCTTCGCGTTCTCATCGTTGTCAGTATGATCCTCTAGTACCAAGCGGAGAATGTGAAATGTATTCCCTGACTCAGGTTTCAAAGGTCCGTAGTATGCTCGGGTCCAGATAGCCCACACCCTCTTACCTTCCACTCCAACAATTGCACCTTTGATTGCAGGTGCTGGCCGCGAAGGGAAGACTTTTACAGCTACAAAATCTTCACGAAGATGGTGCCAGCGCATTTGCTCTGCGCTTGGGGTAAGCGCGACGTGTATCTTTCCATCTTTTGCCTCTGTCAGCTCTTTTCGCAGCATCTGTTCGTCCAGAGCGCAGAGATCTGGGAGATCCGAGGAGTTGAGACATTGCGCTTTAATGTGATTCGAGTTGGACGAGGTAGTTGAGGAGGACGGTGGGAAGCTTATATGTGTGCTAGGATGAATATCCCAGCCAAATTTCGCATAGTATTTTGGTCCAATGTCTGAATACAATATGCTGAATGGACATGTATCCTTCCCTGGTGTCTTCGGATCAATCTGCCATGTTTTGAGGATAGGTCCAAGTTCGCGGAGCATTCGAGCAGCGTATCCCTTTCCTCGGTATTTTGGCTGACTGAAAACGCTTCCAATGCCGTGTGTGATCCCTTCCGTTATTCGTCCATTTTGGGACACTAGGACAGGCTTGCAAAGGCTCTCGCAGGTTGCGAGAATAGGGCGATTATTTGGTGGCAGATTCTTGTCCGATAGTACCCAGTGTGTGAGACCTTTGTTGCGATTCAGAGAGACAGTTTCAAGATAGGATTCACGTTCGATATAGTCTGGCAGTGAGAGTGCTGTCCCCCAATTCACGGCGTTGAGGTTCCATGTTGCAAGCTTCTCCTCTGCTGTAGCCAATGTAAGGTCTAGGGACGGTGATTTGGAGTCGGGGAGGTCGCTCAGGTCTTGGTCTTCGGGTGCATATTCTCCCATTTTGCTCGCTTGATGTGTATTTCGAGGATATCGAGGATGTCGAGGTTCGTGCTTCTTCGCAGATGTCCCTTCGCCTTCAGGTGCTCAAGGAGCCGAATTTATTGTATGAGAAGGTGATCGTGAGACTAAATGTCAAGAAATGGCGTTGCGTTGGATCTCGATCGGGAAGCTCTTGGTGCTACAGTTCTTGATGTTCTGGGCTGATTGCTCTTTGTCTCTATCTTGAGATGTATTCTTTGCTAGATGCAATGCAGTAAGCTCAAACGAGTGAGAAAGAGGTTTAGAAACTGCTGCCACAGTGGAGATAGAATCCAAACACCACGATATAGGACAGAAGAATAAGAGGAAGACAGTCTGGTGACCAAGGAGACGTGTACTTCCCCAGGAATGAATCGTGTGATTCTGCTTGTCTTTGATTCCGAGTTTCTATTGTGTAAAGAATGGCCTTATTACCTGCCTTTAAAGGTATGCAGATGCAAGATCTGAGTAATGGGACGGCTTGGAGGCGTTTGAAGACGATGATGCGGGTGAGAGCAGTGTCTTGGGCCGTGGGGAGCCGAATTTAGGGTCAGTGCATTTGAGTCCGATCATTGGAGCCGGAGGTCATGCAGCTTGTGGCTGCGGACTGGGGTCTTTCTGGTCTGTCCAACGAGGCTCTGCAGATCTGCGGGTCCAGGAAAGGGGAAGCGAGCTATTGTTGATGGATGTCTATTGCAACTAAGAATCCAATCCTTGTGTCTTATTGTTGCAATGCTCGACATATGCACTGTTTAACTCTGGTTGAACTGACAATGGAGGCTGTCAATAACCTTATGCCATATTCCTCGATGTGATGGGGTCCGTGCTATCGCTGTCCGATAAGAGGTAAGAGCGCGAGCACGTGTTGAGGCGCCGATTCTGGGGTAGCTCGAGTCTCGTCCGATGTCAAGCGTCCCTTCCTCGTCTTTGGAGCCCGTTATTCTTCCCATACCACAACGGGTGACCGCGCGAATCATTTGATGTTGACGGCTTCGGAATCTTTCTTTCGTTCTCGTACTACCCTTTCCCCGGCTAGATCGACCGCATTTCGCCTGACAGGAGACGGCCTGACATTCACGACCAACTAGCCGCCATCATCTACTTGTCACTAGCTTTTACCACGTCACATTGTTCTTCTAGATTTCGGCAGTGTGTAAGCATCTTCGCTCTTATCTTCCACCTCAGTATCGGACTGAAACCATGACAGCTGTCAGGGCTACAGCGCGAGAGTTGCTCTCGTTTCGGTCTAAGGCCGTATCTTCGACCAACAACGAGAACAACGAGCGGAATGATTACCTGAAACACACCTCGCCGAAGGAGAACAAACCTCCAGATAATAATATCAAGGCACATTCAAACCTCAAACAACGGTTGAAGCGCCTCATCCATTCTAAGGATACTCAAGCAGCCAAGGCCAGCAAGCCAGTGCAACACTCAGCCGAGTCGAGTACGAAAGCCCCTCATTCGACATCGAAGGATCCTATCACCATGAACTCCAGAGAAAGATCCCAGCAAAATGGTGGTCGTGCTCGTCCTGCAATGGTCGTTGATTTAACATCCGAGAGCGAGGATGATGATCTAGATGCCCCTGTAAAGTATATATCCCAAACTGCTATTGCTCGAGTCATAGCCATGGTCCAATACTGACATTCAAGTGACAGCCGTCTATTCGATGCGTACCGTCCTCCACTTATCGATCATTACGGTCCCCGCCAACAGCATCCGCACGGAAACAGAGCACCACACTCGCCGGAAATCCAACCACTTCCACAAGACATGAATGACGAGGCAGAGCATCGTCAGAATGGCTTTATCTTTCGGCCTGCACCGCTTCCAAACAATCAACTAGGACTCCATCAGCCGGGGCCTGATGCTCAGTTAGCGAACGACGAAGCGTTTGCTCGCGCACTTCAAGAAAGTGTCTACCATGCTCCAGTCCCTGGTTCTATGGCTGCACAAGGTCCTGCACAACTTCAACCCGGACTAGGCTTTGCAGCAAACGGTACCGTTGGCAGTGCAGTGGAGAACTCTCTAGCTGAATGTCTCATCCACGCCGAGGTATTATTTCCGGGGATTGATCCTGATCACGTGGAAAATCTTTATAAAACCGTCTCCAAGGTGTCAGATACATTGATAGATCACATGTTATCCCAACCAGAATCATACCCAAAGGCCAAAGACAAGCAATTAGCATTGAAGAGGAAGCGTGAGATGGATCCAGATGAAGAAGCAGCACGAAAGTACGGGGCTACCGATCGAGAAGTCGAATCTGGGTTCAACGGAGTACGTCCCTACATGTAAGCCATCTCCCAAAAGCCTAGAAACCTGCAGCACTTTCTGTGTAGGAATACCCATACTAATCTATACAGCTCCACTATCCTGAAATTCGAGTTCCCCTTCGTATCGATGAGGTTCATCGGTTCGACTTTAGATGGTTGTGGGCATCGACTATTCTCGGCCCATCAAGTACTCTCCGAAGCAATCCGAATGGATACACCTGGAAAGCATACATACGACAGGATCAAGACAGGCCGAAAGGGCTCACTATTCACGCCTACACTTGTTGAAGCTACCCTCCGTGACCCAGTGCATGACCCGCAGAAGAATGAGGTCCTGAAAGAGTTGCAGTTGGCGAGACGCTTTCGACAGAAAGAAGACAGTCGTCTCCAAGCTGAGCTCGAGGCACAGCGTTTGGAAGAAGAGAACGAGCGAAGAGCCGAGGCAGAAGGGCAGATGGGAGAGTGTGAATGTTGTTTTGGCGACATTCCTCTGAACCGATTAGTCTTCTGCAACGGAGAAGGGCACCATAAGTTCTGTAGAGACTGTGCTCGTCGCAACGCCGAGACTGAGATCGGAAAATCAAAGTATGAGCTAATCTGCATGGCCTCCACTGATTGTGGTGGCGGATTTGATGAAGACCAACGGTATGTCTCTTCATACCCTTGCAAACCTTTCTCACATTTATAGTACCCAATTCCTGAGCGAATGTAACCGTATTGCGCTTGACCGAAATCATGCGGAGGCAAACCTACGCATGGCAGGCATCGAAAACCTCGCAAGCTGCCCTTTCTGTCCATTTGCCATGGAGTATCCTCCTGTTGAGGTTGATCGTGAGTTTCGGTGCCAGAATTCGGACTGCGAACAGGTCAGTTGTCGCTTGTGTAGTGAGGAGTCACACATACCCAAGACTTGCGCAGAACACAAGAAGGAGATGGGACTATCTGTTCGTCGACAAGTCGAAGAGGCTATGTCTGCCGCGATGATCAGAAAGTGTAACAAGTGCGGAACGCCATTCGTCAAAGAGGAAGGCTGTAACAAGATGACCTGCACTCGAAACGGCTGTGGGAACATTCAATGCTATGTTTGCTCAAAGTCTTGTGGCTATGATCATTTCAATGACTCCGCTCGTGGAGGAAAGCCAGGAAACTGCCCTCTGTTCGAGAGCGTGGAAGAGAGACACCAGCAAGAAGTCAGTAAAGCAGAGCAAGAGGCTATGGAAAAGGTAATGGCCGACCATCCAGAGTATACTGCGGAGGACCTCAAAGTCAAGATGTCAGAGAACGTGAAGGCGGACGATGAACGCAAGAAGACGGCAGATCCTAGGTTTCCGGGTATGCACCGACCGCCATTTCAAGGTCAGTAGACAACTTCACTCTTCGTAGCTATCTTTGACATATCGGTGGATTGTTCCGTGGTTTTCGCTTGGTGCCTACTTCTTCCACCGTACATCTCAAGTCGTCTGCACTCCGTGTTGTTTTAATTTATTTTTTGTCATACTAATACCGTATATAAGCCCGACACCATCATGTTGCGCGACGTCTCGACCAAGATCTATATGCTCCGATACGTCCGCATCATCATTCCCAAGATGTACAACGCCCTCCAGTACCCAATCACAGAGATCCACCTCTTCCTGTGCGCAATCGTCATGAGCCTGTTCAAGCCCCTATACAAGACAACGCACGTCGTCCGCCAGTGTTTCCTGACCCCTTCGCGTTTCAAGACCGGTACAACTTTGATCCTTGGGAGGATCTTGTTCATGACGGTCGGGGGGCGCCTGACATCGCTCATATGGAGGACGTCTACGTGCATGACCCGTTTTCGGATGATGAGGATGATGAATTTCAAGGCCTCAACAACGCTCTAAGGCTTGGTCCTCTGAGATACCTTCCTAATCTTATGTATGCCGTGCCATTTTCCCTTTTGATTTCATATATGTTGCACATTCCAAGCGATTTTGCAGTCTGGGCTTTTCAGTCCGAAACGAAATTTTGCGTATTGATGTCTCTTTCTTCCCATCGTTACTCACACTCTCACGAACGTTCGGCTGACCATCTAACCCAGGGCTCCAAGATAACGCGGCCCGTTGGCTCCACCAGGAGATGATGAATGATGATGCTGGGATACAGCGCCTTGACGAACTTCTCGGTCGTCCTGTCCAGCTACCACCAGGAGCTGAGTGGGTTGCACATGCTGCTTATGCCATGCCTCCTGTTGCCGTTCCTGGCGCTCCCTTCCGTGCTCGTCCCTATGCTCCGCGAGCTCCTTTGGTTCTTCGTCCCGCTCGTACTCGAGGTGCTGCTCTTGCTGGTGGGCCTTTTGCTGCTGTTGCTCCTCATCCTGGGGAAATTCAGCGCGCCCCTGTGGCACAGATGGGGCAGTTAGACCTTGGCGACGGAAATGTGGGAGAGGGTGTTGAGGGTGTCGTGGAGGGAAATGGCTTCCAAGAGGATTTGAGGATGATGTTTGGGGGCATGAGGCCTGCTGGGAATGATAATGGGAATGGGAATGAGAATGAGAATCAGTGGTAGCGGCGAAAATTATGGGGGCGTTTGTTTATCATATGATACCCTGTGTAGCTTTGCTTTCTTTCCCCCCTTTCTTAAAAAGATTGATGCATTTCAGATAGGAGTTGCTGGGATGGAATGGAATGGAAAAATCTGGGGAGTCAGGGTTAACTATATGAGTAATGAATTGTAGGACTATACAACATTTCATCCGTGCTTTTTCTAGAGTGACTCAGATCGTGAGATTTAGACTGTGAGTTGTGTTTCTCAGCTCTTCGCAGGGCACGTGCAGTTGTTGGGTTCTTTGGTTATTAGGTACATGTCAAGAGATACGATGTTGATGTCTTGATGTTTTAGGAAAGCCTTTTGCTGCTGATATCATATCATTAATTGAATTTTACGGGGATTGACATGGGAAGTTGCTCTCCTTAAGTGAGATACTTTGATAATTTGGTTCTCTGAGTGTCTACTGTGTGAGGAGTGTTTGGATGCATTCATCAGTATGAGTCTGTTTCACTGCGGATTTATTTAATTGAAAGATCACTGCGAGGTACTGTGCTTTTGCAAGGAGATGTGATGTATGCTGGCATTGTTCATTCCTATGTCTCTTCGAAGTTGGACTTGCGTGGAGGTATGGCCATTCCCCATCATGTCTCACCAGCATGGTTCGTAACCATTTGGCTTACATGCAGAGCTAGGTATGTTTCCAGTGAGGCTAGATCATTGTACCAGTTACCAATGAGGTGGTAAGAAACGAACTATCTGGATTGGGCTGGAGAGGCTGCCTCCAGGTGCGTCGTTGTCTGTCTTTTGATGACTGATCTGGTATATCCTTGACACCGTCTTGCTTTGATGCCGGGAAGACATCTAGTACTGTAGGCGTGACTCTTGTATCTTGTACCTTTGGTTCTCCGGAACATCCTGACGATCTTGTGTGTTCCTCGCGGTATACCAGATTGTCTATACCTATCCATAATCCACCTTCGCCTTCGGCAGCTATTGCTTCGAGACCCATACATGTGACGAGCGTTTTTTTCTCCTGCTTCAAAGCTGTAAGGATACCCTGTTCTTCGGTATATTCTCAGGCTTTCGATTCTTCCTCACTTATTTCCACAACCTCAATCCCCATCATCGTCCATCTTCGCCCTTCCCTCCTCTATCCAAGATTCCAGTATAAACTCCCCCGCCTCCACCAACCTCACAGGCGTAGTCTTCACACCCCCAACATCAGCCCCAATCCTCTCACTCGTCCTATCTCCCGTCTGTAATCCCGGCTCAGAAGGTATCCAAGGCTGCGGATGTCCAATAGGAGGATCAACTTCATCTCTCAACTCCACCGCTAACGAAAACGTACACCCCTCAGGCAACGGACTCAATTTCTCCGCTCCATAAGCCAGTTTCCTAATCGTACCACGAAGCTGTTCTTCAATATCAACTCTCGAAACACCAACCATCATCTCCTCTCCCAGGCTATCCTTCCTAGCCTCAAAATCGGTAAGGTTTTCTTTAAAAGGGATAATGGGGAAACGAGAGATGTCGAAGAGGAAGCGTTCCAGTACTTCGTTTTGGGTGTTGAATATTGGGATGGCGATGCGGGATACGGTGCCTTTGAGGAGGAGGGGGTAGAGGGAGGTGATGGCGTGTGTTATCCAGGTTATTACGGAGGGGTGGCGGGATTGGTGGACGGGGAAGTTGTAGGCGCGGGTGGTGATGAAGGAGGGTTGGGGGTAGAGGGCGCGGTGGTAGAGGATTTGATGCTGAGGTGGTTGTTAGTATTATGTTTCTGGATGGAGGAATGTCTGTCCCCAGATTTTGGTGTTCGAACACTCGAATGGAGGAGCGGTTATAGGATCGAGACTTACGATAGCGACAGTGAGGAAATCTGTAAAGGTCTGGATGAGTGAGGTGTTGTTTGTCAACAAGGTTGGCTGATGTGGAGGAGGGGCAGCCATTGAAGTAGTGGGGTAGCTCGAATTGTGGCGGTGTGGTTATTGGAATCAGGGGAAGTCTGACCCCGAGTCGCGGTGATACTTCAGATTCGGACAATATCATGCTACGGTTGAGACATTGAGGCGCTCAAAAAAATCTCCGGACGTACTCGACTTCAAAGTTGTGTTGGTGTTGAAGCTGATGACCCTTGAATCCCACGAACAAATCACGTCGCCAAACACGCGTTCTAAATTTTACCACCTCGCGTGTTCCCGTCCACTTCCACAACTCTAACTTCATAGAACCAACCCGCCGTCTCTCCGCACACAATCAATCATCGAGATGGCAGGCACAATGGAAGAACAGCTGCTCCAACTGCTCGCGGACACCCATCTCCCCGCCGAAGCCCCCCGAAAAGCGGCAGAAGCCCACCTCTCCGCCGCACAATCGAATCCCGCGTTCCCTGGCTCGCTCGCAGCTATCGCCAGTCACTCGAGCGTCTCTCCCGAAATTCGGCAGAGCGCGTTATTGTGTTTGCGGACGTTCGTGGAGAAGAATTGGAGTGGGGTATCTGACGATGGGGAGCAGGTGGTGAGCATTGATGAGGGGACGAAAGAGGGGTTGAGGAGGGGGATGTTGGAGTTGGCTACTAGTGGAGAGGCGGATAGGAAGATTAGAGGAGCCGCTAGGTATGTATATTCCTCTCTTTGACCTGGGGGTGGTGAATAGGGTTGACGGGGCTTGGGCTAATGCATGGCATAGTTATGTAGTGAGCAAGATCGCAAACGTTGACTTCCCAGAACAATGGCCGAGTTTGCTTCCTTCCCTGTTACACCTGATCCCGAACGCAAACGATGCGCAGTTACATGGCGCGCTGAAGGTGTTGTCGGATTTGGTGGATGATTCGTTGGACCAAGAACAATTCTTCTCAGTCGCGAGAGACATTGTGAAGGTGGTTTACGATGTCGCGATCAGTGAGGTCAGGAAACCGATGCTACGCGCCCTGGCGGTAGCGGTGTTTAGAGCTACGTTTGATATTATGGATATGGTGAAGGATGAGCATGGACCTGAGGTGAAGGGCTTCGCGGACGAGGTGCTGAGCGCGTGGTCGCCGTTCTTCATGGAGATTATGAAGAAGCCGCTACCTGTGAGACCTACGAGTGGAGATGAGGGTTATGAGAGTGGACAGGCCGACCAGCCAGAAGCTTGGAGGGGTTGCATTGCGTTGAAGCTACAAGTTGTCAAGACGTTAATGAAGATTCGAAGCACATTCGCCACGTTGTTACTACCACAAAGCCCAAACCTGTTCAGCGCGACTTGGGGCGAACTTACGACTGTACAAGAGGCATACAAGGAGATGTACGTGGACAATGATGAGCAAGGGAGACTCGAAGATGCGGACGGAATGCCATATACACTCGATTTTCTGGTTCTGGAAGAACTCGACTTCTTACAGTCATGCATACGGGCACCACCAGTTCAGAAAGAGCTGGAGGCGCAATTACAGCAGCAAGGCGGTGTACAAAGTACGACTTGGGTTATGGATGTGATGAAGCTGGCGGTGGGCTACGCTCAAATTCCAAAAGAGGAGGAAGATCTGTGGGATATTGATGTCAATCTATTCTTGGCCGAAGAGACATCCGTCACAGCAAACTACACGGCGCGAACGGCTTGTGGAGACCTTTTGATAAAGCTTGGAGAGTGGCTACACCATGGTGCTCTAGAAGGTCTGCTCGCATACACACAAATACTCTTCGCCTCAGAAGCTGCAACATGGAGAACACGAGAAGCTTCGTTGTACCTCCTCACTCAACTGATAAACGACTTTCACGACACAGACAAGCCCGTGGCCCCAGAGGTTGCTGGCGCTTATCTTGCATTGATCGATTATGCCATCAACAGAACAGATGAGCCTCTCTTGAGGGCGCGAGGATACTTGGTAGCTGGTGTCTTGGTCCAAAGCATACCAGATGTTGCACTTGGTCTTCTCGACCGCACAATCAAAGGCGTTAATGGTGATGAATCCGAAGTCGTCAAAGTGGCTTGCATCAAGTCGTTGCAAGGTTTCGTTACTGCCCGCACCGTACCTGCTGATAGGCAACTTGCAATGGTTGCATCGATATCTGAGTATTTGTATGCCAAAGACTTAACCGATCTCGAAGATGCCGATGATCTTCTTGTCACATTGGTTGAAACGTTGAAATCAGCTATAAGTCTGGATCCAACGATTACCATCTCAGGCGACAGTGGAGCGCTTGACCTTCTTTTCGTTCTTGCCAAGCATGGTGCTGCAAACTTCCAGCTTACCATGATGGTCAGTGAGACATTTGAAGAGATTGTCGGGATGCTGGCTGGCAGCGACTCGTACACAGCGTTATGTGCAAAGGTCTTACCGTCTCTGACTGGAGCATTTGATGTTGGAAATATGACTGGAGATGACCCTTTGGTTGAGCTTGCTACAGAGTTACTCGCTGTGCTAACTGAGAATGGTTCGGAACCTCTACCTCCTGGATTTGTGGCTGCTGCTTTACCAAAGCTAAACCGACTATTAATGGCCACCACCGATGGAGGTGTTTTACGACCTGGTGTTGAAGCTGTCAAATTTATGCTCATGCATGACCATCAGCAAGTATTTGCATGGCACGATGACCAAGGGAAGTCGGGCTTGGAAGTATGCTTGATTATCATCGACAAGCTACTCAACCCAGCTATTGAGGACAATGCCGCTTCCGAAGTTGGTGGTCTTGCTGCAGAGCTTGTGGAGAAGGCTGGCCAAGAGCGTCTTGGTCCTTACCTAGAACAGCTTTTGCGAGCAGTTGCATCGCGTCTCAACACTGCCGAAGCAGCACCATTTATCCAATCTTTGATCCTGGTCTTCGCTCGGTTATCGTTGGTCGGCGCCCATGATGTCGTTGAGTTCTTGGCACAGATTGAGATCAATGGTCAGAACGGCTTACAAGTTGTCCTGAGCAAATGGTTAGAGAATTCGATCAATTTCGCAGGATATGACGAGATTCGACAGAAGTAAGTACCCCTTCCTTGCTGAGATGCTTGGTACTGACTTGAGGAAGTGTCATCGCTCTGTCTAAGCTTTACGGCCTCAACGACCCAAGAGTCGCCCAAACATTAGTCAAGGGTGAGCTCATTATTCCTACAAGTGATCGGATCATCACCAGATCACAGGCAAAGAAGAGTACGCCAATAACTTATTCCCATTGTCCCATGCTAACACCCCTTCTAGACCCCGACCAATACACCATCATTCCCGCACCCCTCAAAATCCTAAAAGTCCTCATCGAAGAACTCCTCTCCGCATCTGGCTTCCGCAATCCTGCTTCCGTCGCTGCCGCAGCCCAAGAATTCGCAGATGAAGAGGACGAGAATGATTCTTGGGAAGACGTTCCTTCTGTTCTTGATTTAGGGTTAGGCAGTACTAAAGCGGATTTGATGGCTTATGGGGAAGGTCAAGGAAGTTTTATGAGGCAGAGAGATGATGAGACGCAGGCTTATTTAACAGAGTTCTTTGTTAGAGCCGGAAGGGAGGATCTCAGTGGATTTAATGCGTTGTATGAGCTTTTGACCCCAGAGGAGAAGGTCAAGCTGCAAGAGTTGGCTCAAGGTGCTTGAGTCACTCCCTATCTTACCTTTTGAGATTTTGATGGACAATAATTGGTGGAAATGATTGCTTTTTTGCATGAAAGAAACTGGTTGGTGGGTTTGGTGGGTACATATAACGCTGGTGGATTTGTAGATTCTGGTCCTACCTGTGTTGAGAGGTACTTGCTTATGCGTATATCCCTCGTTTTTGTTATACTTCGACGTATGAGATGAGAAGACGGCCGATTTTATGATGGAAACGAGGATGACAAGATTTGTTGGAGCTGACGCAAGAGCTGCGTTATACCTTGACTGAGGAGAAGGTTGAGTTGGTATAATTGAGTATAAAAGAAGAGATTCACGTATACCCCGTGTGTAATGGATCGTGTGCTAGCTGATCCTGTTCATATTTGCCGGCTGTAATATGCCCATAACCCAGATGCTATTCATACATCATTTCTCTGTTTGCTCTATCATAGACTTACACGCCCTCTACTCTCGCATTATCCATCATCTCTCCTCCCCCTTCCATACTCAATTCCCAGCCTTACTCTGCCTCTCCAACCCCTCCTTCTCCATCCCCTCACACCCAGCCAACTTCCCCGCACTCTCCTCGATCTTGCCTCCTATACCACTAGCAGCTGGTTCTCCGCTCTTTTGTTGGTTCGCGGCTTTCATTTCGGAGATACCTTCTGCGGCATCCTTTTTTCCGGATTCTTGCCAGGCGGGGGAGGAGGTTACGTTTCCGATCTGTTGGGTTCAGTGTTAGTTTTGGCTTTTGGGAGGTTCGAGGGGAAGGTAGAAGGAATTGAGAAAAGGAGAAAGTGATTGGAGAGGGAAGGGGAGGCAAAGGGAGACGTACAGTTTCCTCTACATATCCCTTCGCGTATTGAGCGTGCCCGCTGAGCATTGATGCTTGGTTGTTTGTTGGGTTTGGTGCTGACATTTTGGGTGTTGTTTTCGTTGCTTGTGCGAGGAGGGTGAGGGTTCTTTTCATTTAATTTTAGTAGAGAAGTGTTGTTGTGAGGAAGGGGGGTGTGAGGTTCAAGTTACTCAGGTATGGAGGGATGGTGATGTCATGATTAGAGGTGGCGCTAGAAACGCCAGGGAGGGGAGGCTTGAGGCTGAATGTGGGGTACGTTAGCGTTTCGAGAGTGTGGCCGCCTGTCAATCAAAGTGTAGTCTTCCTCTTGGTTCAGCGCCTTAATGAGCTTAGATATATATCTACTATCCTGTTCCATAATTCAACTGACCTAAATTGCATTTGCCATGTCTTGAATCTCATGTCTCGCAGGAAATGTACACCTGCTAGTATGAAAACATTCCCTAGCAAGATATTGCTTGTTGCGGAACTGCATCAACAAGTTACTCTAATTCAGATATTATACTTCTAGGCAGAAGTCCAATCTTGCTCGAGAAGTCTCGGAACCAAATCTTCCATCGCAGACTCCAAAGGTTGCTTCTTCAAACGTCGAAAGTAGAATTCCGAGATCGGACACATTCCTGCAGCGCTTCTATTCCTGTTCACTTGACGTTGCAAATTGCCTAGCGCGTCAAAATCGAAGTGGTTCAAGGTCTCGAGATCATAAGGGCTATTTTGAATTGGGATTAAGCGGTTGGTGATATTGGCATGACTTCCTGGTACCGGGTATCCGCAGCACTCAATCTCCAAGTCCAGTAGTCGTGGCATTTTACTCATTCGCAATAGTATGTCTTGCCACGCCCCGGATGTGAGCTCTATCAAACTGAGTCGGATGCTTCTGATCGACTCGCTGCATTGCTCAACGAGTGAGAGAAGAGTGTGTGATGAAACAGCTACTGTTCCCAAAGAAAGGAACTTAAGCCGAAGAGAGCCACTGAGTTGAATTGTATCCATCATGAGGAGATTCGGACTGTCTATATGGAGGGAGTCAAGGTTTACAGTAAGTTTAACAAGCTTGAATATATGCGTATCATGAACTGTGTTTGGGACTGTAGTATCTTTAGGCTTGGCTCGCCTCCGCCAACGCCTGCTCGGATGATGCCTGCTCGGACGCTTTTCAATATATAGACTCAGATGTCGAAGGCTTTGAAGTACGCGTTGCAGTGTTATTGGTAATGCATTTGCATCGCTGCAAGACAGTTGCCCGAAACGATGGGAATTTGGCAATTCAACGTCGAGTTCTGTCAGGTTCAGAAGCGGCACGTCACCTAATGTTGTAACGACGGTATTCAGGAAGCCTTTTCTTATATCTTGAGGTGCAAAGGACGCTGGAGCACGAAAGTTGATGGCTCTGAGGTTGGGGAGTTTGACCAAGCAAGAAGGTAGTAATCTAGCGAGATCTTCAACATATGACAAGCGAACTTCTGAGTCCTTAGTCTCGGCACCCTGAAACCCGACGTCGATTTGACGCACGTACACAGCATATGCACTGTTGGAAAGCTCAAGGAGCCTTGCCAAAGGTAGCAGCTTTGGCGAAGAGGAAGCAATCGTCGCAATGATGTGTCGGAATAGTCGTGGTGAGGCTGCAGAACAAAAGGCTTTGTTGACTAGACGTAGAGAGGCTAGGTTTTGGCGAGAATTGGAGTCATATATCATGTAGCGACGAGCTTCGTACTCTCCTCCTGGAAAGATGGCATTGTTTGTGTACTCGACGTAGAACGCGATCTGTGGTAGATGTCAGTGGAACGTTCGATGGATCTCGGAGGGGCATATCTCTTACGGCGCCATAGATCTCTGCGGGAAGTAGCATCTTGATGGTTCTGTGTAGTTTCTAGAGCTCTGATGTACTCTTGGTGCGACTCCTGAGATGAAGTCAGGTAGCGCGCATTGCTGCGATGTTGATATCTCACTTTGATTGTGAGCCCACAACCCTATCATGTCACACGACCAACGTAGCTTCAACTTTGACAGTCAGACTTGTGACCTGCATATCTTTACTGTGATTTATCTTAACATGTCTGCTCACTGGAATCTCCATCTCAGTTTTTTCTGTTCAGGAAAGATATTAATAGGCATTCGTCCCAGTTTTTCTAGGTAGTATCCTACGGCACAGCCAATGAACAGGGCTCTACATGAATCCCAGTCCAACGCTGGCATGCACCGCTTGTCAGCGCTGTCAGCACCGTTAGTCCGTTTTTAATTCACCTTAATTATGCAAATTCCCGCATAAACAACCCCCTAAATTGCTGCTGTCCCACCACGGCCCGTTTTAATGCTTGCGACTCATGATGAAGAAGGGCGTCAATGTCCCGATAAGAAAGAGAACCTCAGCTCCCAAAACAAGAACAGGTTGTAAAACCTGCAAGGTCAGCACTGCGAGACTGAAGATAAAACCCGTACTCATCGAAACTAATTCATCACAGATCCGACGCGTCAAATGCGGTGAAGAAAAGCCCAAATGCCATCGATGCATCAAATTTGGAGTTGATTGTGATGGCTACGAACTCCAATATTCAGAAAAGTCACAGATAAAGCGGATGTCCAACCCCTTCTCGTCAAAACCCCTTGCGCCAAAAATACGTGCTGTTCCTATTTATACAGCGCCTGCACAGAATCTATTCGACGACCCCGACGAATGGACATATTTCCAGCGTTTCTGTGGGTACGCTCATAGAGAACTGTCGAATAAAAGAGAGACTGGACTCTGGCAACGGGTTGTTCTCCAGGCTGCACAGTCCGAGCCTTCCATCAGACATGCAGCCACTGCGATCGGGGCGTTGGAGCTCAAGCCTTATTCTGTACAACACGATGGAGAATTCGTCAAGTTACGAAAAGAGTTCGCATATCGAGAATATCAGAAAGCAATTACTGGGATACGGAGGATGCTCTTAACCAAGGACTGTGATATTAGAACGAGGCTTCTAGCTTGTGTCTTGTTTGCCTGTTTCGAGGCTTATCATGGTAATACGGTAGTAGCCAGGAAACAGATGTTCGCTGGGGTTGAGATGCTAGATGAACATATAAGGACAAAAGGAGGCATGCGTAAGGCGGGTCTAGAACTAGAGATTGTAGACTACTTCGCCATGCTTGAGATCCAGGCTGACCATCGGAGTGCGACTCATCCTCGGGTAGGATCCCCATGCATCTCGCGTCTGGTCAAATGATACTTCGCTAACAGAGAAAAACAGGAGCGAGTTCGAGCCTGCACCGAAATAGTAGACAACATGCCCCGCGAATTCACAACCACTTTAGAAGCAAGCTACGTCCTATCGATGAATATGATTCGAGGCATGCACCTCAACAACTCTTCTCCCAACGTCAACGGGGCTCGACTAACAAATACAAACTGGTGTGACAGCCCAGCCGTATCAGAGCTCAGCCGTATCCTCGAGTCGTTCTGGAAATGGGAGAAGGCTTTTCAACCTCTGTATAAAAGATCACGAACCATCGAAGGAAGCCATCTTTTTGAATCAGGTACCCTGTTGAGACTTCAGTGCGTGTGTAGTTTTCTATGGGTCGCTGCCGGATCACCGCATAAGGAGCTGTATTATAGGAAATATGAGAAAGAATTGAGAGAAATTGTTTCGTTGACGAAAGTCGTGATGGAAGCTGTGGATGGAGGGACGTTTGGGTTTGATCAGATGTCTGTGTTGCCGTTGTCTGTTGTGGGGCTTAGTTATAAGCATCGGGCGCTGAGGAGGGAGGCTATTGATCTTCTCAAAGGGATGGCGAGAAGGGAGGGGATTTGGGATGCGAAGATGCAGGGGAGGATTATAGAATGGATTGCTGAGATTGAGGAGGTGGGGTTGGGGGATGAGGTGTATGTACCGGAGGATGGGATGGCCAGTATTATTGGGATGGAATTTGATGAGGCGAATAGAAGTGTGTTGGCTAGGTGTTCGAAGGAAATTAGGGGGTCTGGTGGGAAGTCGGAGATAGTGGAAAGTATATTATATTGGTAAAAGATCGTGAAGTTGTTCATATGTTCTTGGTTGTCGAGGTGACAAGCGTTCGGAAATTTCGAGGAGACTATCGATAGACGGGGTACTTCAGACTTGAAGGTGATACAGATATGTAGAGGCGAAGACCCACTCTTCCGGTGTTGTGTGTGAGTCAGAAGACTGAGAGAACTCAAGAATTGTAAAAACACGTGATCGGTACCCGTTCCCTTTTCCTTCCTTCCTTCCTTCCTTCCTTCAGGGACAAGAGATCAAAGAAACGGGTATCTCATATTATAAAATGAGGGCATTAAGTGAAAGATGCCCTAGTAGGTAAATGTAAATCTCTGGAACAAGTGAAGCCAAGTTTTGAGAGCGACAACAGAACAAGATACTCTAACTTCAGACATAGTTCCGAAGGCCAAAAACCTCATTAAGCGGCAAAAGAAACAAACTATTCGAGTATTCGGAAAATACCTAAGCACATTTCGCTTATATCAACTGAAGTGGGCAAGTACCTACCTATTTATGTAGTATTAAGATTCGGGTCTTTCACATAACCAAAGACACGAGCAAAGGTCTTGCTTCACTCAACGAATACAAATGGAAAGCCTCGAAACTCCTCATGTAGCTACAAGGACATAATCCTTCTTACTAAAAAGCAACATCAACGTCTCAAGAACCAAGCCAACCAATAAGTGTAGCATGAAAAGTATCAGGATCCTCAATATGAGGAGCATGTCCCAAATCCGCAAACTCTATCAACGTTGATCCATTGATCATAGCAGCAACCTCCTTCCCAAGAACATCATAATGTCCAATCACGGCTTGAACTGCTGGTGGTGACCACGCTTTCCCAATCGCTGTGTTGTCTTTGTCTCCGATGATCAACAGTGTCTTTGGCTTGAGGAGCGGAAATTCGTAGAGAACGGGTTGAGTCAGGACCATATCTGTTGTTTGAGCCATATTGTATATGAATGTATCTCTTTGGCTTCCATGGTAGATGTTATTCAGCATATTGACCCAAATATCGTAGCTTGTGTTCCAAGTATTGGCGTAGTAGGTCGATTGCTCATAAGCTCGGATGGTGGTGTAGTTGCTTGCTTGCTCTGTTGTCCAAGATGCATCGATGTCTTGCCATGGCACTCCTTTTGCTAGCCAATTTTCGAGACCGAGTGGATCGACAAGGACGAGCTGCGTGACATTCGCGGGGTACATAAGTGAGAACCTTGTAGCTATCATTCCACCCATCGAGTGGCCAATCAGAGTAAAGTTCTGAATACCAAGGAAGCTCAGAAGTCTCTTGGTGTTGCTCGCAAATTGCTCGAGAGTGAATTGATACTTGTCTGGTTTTGTCGACTTGCAGAATCCGATTTGGTCAGGTAAAATGACGCGATAGCCGGCTTCAGCCAGAACGATGGCAGTGGCATTCCAAGTCGCACCGCAGAAAAACTTGCCATGCGTGAGAACCGCGGTCTTATTATTGGGAGTACCGGTTGGGGCGACATCCATGAAGGCCATCTCCAGATTTTGCCCATGCTGAGATGTGAATTGGTAGAGTTTTACCGGCCATTGGTACGTGAAGTTTGACCCGTTCAAATCGTCAGGGATATTGTCCTCTTGTATGGATTCAGCCAAAGCTGGAGATATGATGGCAAGAAGTCCTGAACACAATAATAATGCCCAATGCAAGGTCTTCATCATCTCCATTAACACTTGACGCTTCATCTTGGGTCCAGTGGTGAATTAGGATCAGTTCTCCTGAGGAGGTTGGCCCAGGTGCAAAAGCGAGAAAGTCTTGAAGCTGTGGGAAGCGTTGAAAACCAACCAGCTTGGCGATGCTGTAGATATAATCTTTCAAGCAGTAAGTCAACAAGAAAAGCTCAACGAACATCAACTCATGGAAAGAGGAAAATATTGAAGCGAAGAATGAACATGTTAAGAATCGGGAAGGTGCATTTGGTTCCTGTCGCTTCGCAATGCGGGGCAATTTCCCAACCTGCACTTGCATGCAGAAATAAAGGCTAAATCCAGATATGGAATCCCATCCCCGAAATACGATTGGGCTGAATTTAGTGGACACAGTATAGATGCTGGAGCTTTCCGAATAAATTGAATATCCTCAGAGCTTCAGGTCGAAGTGGTAACAAGAATCTGATC
The DNA here is from genome assembly GCA_000292665.1 of Helotiales sp. EF0021. Lineage (NCBI taxonomy): Eukaryota > Fungi > Ascomycota > Leotiomycetes > Helotiales > Helotiales sp. EF0021. The sequence continues at coordinate 368,291 of AIET01000400.1, forward strand.
TCCGAAGATGCTGCGGGGTAATTTTCTGCGCATGCAGGAGCCTGCGAGGCCTGTACTTCGTACTTGGTGTACGTTGCAACGGCCGAAATATTTTCGGGCAGTTCACGCTAGGTTTCTAGCGATCAGGCCCCGAACTTTCAGGCTTTAGACGTTAGTTGTCCAACCCATCGAATATAATGTGCTATTCACGACCAGCGCACTTGCTGTTGGCCTGCCGCCCAATTTCAAGGCATGAATTTTCACAGAAGCCAGTCATAGAGAACTGAAGTCTGAATTAAGACCGTATGCATGCGTGCATGGAATTGACTTATAGGAAGCAGGACGCAAGAGCAAGAGACGATAGGTTCTCCTGGTGAAGCCTCGAAGAAATTCAGTTCCTGAAGTTATTCTAAGGTGGCGTATACCCCGATTGTACCTGAAGCTGGGTGCTATAGTAGACTGAAACAGCAATGTTGAGTTCATTGGGAAATGTTTCGCCCCCCTTTTCAAGCGACTTTTAAGCGAAAGACAAATCCATGTTCTCAACTAAGACGCTCCTTTCCATATACCATGCGACCATTTTGTTTTTATGGACTTATAGGATGTATTGGTTATTTAGTTACCTGGTCCAAGTCCTTACTCCGCGCCGACCAATAATCGGAAGTTTACGGTGAGGCTGTGATCTAAGACTGGATACAATAAGCGAGCCTGCGAAGTGACTTGGGCCGAAAGGCTGCATATTTTAGGCTCCAGATTTTGCTATATTCCTTTTCGAAATATCGAAACTAAATTAAAACTGGCACCTATGACCTGTAACTAGAATCATCTCACCTCCGGTAGACAGAGGGTCCTACAGTATCACATGACAAGCATGAGCAACGGTCTAAAGAGAAAGCACGGCGAGGTGCTGGACATTGGAGACTCAAGGCCGGAAACCCGTTGTGGGCCAGCAGAACACATCCCCGCAGGCGCAATTAGCCAGATCTCACCGTCGCCCTCCTCGATACCTTCCTCAATAACCGGCACAATGCTCTGTGGACCTGCGATAGTCATACTACTGGGGTCTGAAACCCAGCGGATACCGCAAACAGACTTTCTGAAGCACATATGGGGTCATGGCCTGGACTCATTCTGTATGGTCTGCCAAAAACATTTTGACGATGAAAACGATCCTCCTATCCGAACTTTAGCTTTTGAGCCCAATCCAGAGCGGTCTACGACTTCAGCTTTCAGGACAACAGATATCACCCAAGCTCCAATTGCCCGAAAACCAATCCGGGTCTTCAATCGGCATTTTGATTGTATAAAGGCACATAATATCAACTTCATTCCTATTTCGCACGCCTGGCACCAAGATGTTTCTCATGCTCAACAAACTCGTTCCGATGGGATGGAAGCGGCAAGACTCGTCTATCAAGTGCCTGTCAAGACACTGCTAGCTCTGATGAAGAAATATGGATGTGTTGAGATCTGGCACGACTACATAAGCGTCCCCCAATGGAATAGGCAGGTTCAGCAGCAACTACTTTTTGCCATCCCATGGATCTATGCACTCCCTAAACACATGGCCATACACCTAGACGATGTCAATACAAACGACTTACACCAATTGCGGAACAGAGGTTACCAGGCGTTCGTTAACGGGATAATAAAGCTCACTCGGTCTCGCTGGTTCGACCGAGTTTGGGTGACACTGGAATACATCCAAGGGCAGGACGTCTTCATTATCAGTGAGGAGTTCGAGCTGTTCGAGTTTGATGCAGCTACACTCTCTAAAAGAGTGGAACAGAACATGATCAAACATGCCCAACAGTGGGGTAACAACAAGAGAAGTGGCAATCAGCCATCCCGGAGGCACTGGTGGTCGCGAACTATTTCCTGGATTGACATGGAGACGTGGAAGGAGAAAGAATCGAAATATCGCACCTTTGGGGGAGCTATCTATATCTTAGGACAGAAGAGATGCAGAGACGAACACGATTATTACTTTGCCATTAGGGGTTTGCTCGGTCTAGGTCAAAGCCACGATCAGGTTACTGACATCAATTCTGGAGACAAATTTCAGTCCTACTTGGCGATAGCTTGGGAGGTACTTCAGCAGGGAGATTACACTCCTCTGTTACTTGTTCCATTACCTGGCGAGAAAAGGGATCAGCGAGCGCCTTGGCTCTTAGGGCACTCACAGCTGACCGAGAACCTCTGGGATCTAGGTATGTGCCACCAGAAAGCAACCTCTCAAATCATCGTAAGAAGTGGGACGGTCAAACCCGAATTGCAATCAGTTGGAGTGATCGAAAACTTCGAGTACTATGATTTCAAAGCCAGTTCCGGAAGTCACGTCTTTCAACACGTTGCTTCAGCGATCGTCAGTTGCAGCGGAGTCTACAACCCGAAGGCCTTTTGCGATGCAATCGAACGCGTATTCGTAGATAGCTCAAACAAGGCACTTTACACACATTGGGAAAAGCCGACAGATTCTGATCAGTTGAACGATGAATCAGGGAGTCACAAGACACGAGATTACTCCCAGATCGAAGAACTATTGAAAAGCTTCGTACTACCTCTTCAAAATCGGAGTGTGACCCTGGACAACTCAAAGAAGTTGATCTCGTTGTTGGGCTTGAACCAAATTCACAAGGAGACAAACACCTGCCGGCTTGATGAGGCAGCTAATGAAGTTAGATGGTTTCAAAATTCTTCAATGGCTTACAAGGACATGGAAGGACTTGCTCAAATTGCATGTAGATTCTGCGGCACACGTTCACTTTTCAGGCTGTCTTGCTGGGAAATACCGACTCCATTCACTTCCCAGGCCTATAGAATTCCGGGACTCCTTTATGACAATACTGTCCCTGAAGGCGTAGGAGTCATCGTTTCCGGAAAAACCATTATTGGTAGGATGATCTATGGAACTCCAGCTTGTGAGTGCCGGGAAATGGAAATGGTTCAGTTGAGTGAGCAAACAAGCATGTGAAATTCAAGCACACAGTATATGATCATCAGGACAACTTTTCCAGCTGGTGAAACACACGAGGAAAGACGAGGTTGGAGAATCAATGCACATATCTGGATTGGGGCGAGGGCGGTTGAAAGAGGAGGACGGCGGGACGGAAACAGTCGAGATCTAGAAGTTGATGTAAATGGCACGACTGTTATTGTTTTGAGTGCTGCAAGTTGTCCTAATAAGTTTCTCCGCAAGTCTTGTGGATAATAAAAAGAACACCACGTGGTGAATCCGAGCAACCTCTTTTCCTCTTTTCCTCTCAAGTTCTCAACACTTTTTTTTCTTCAGAAAAGAGACAATGCTGTATACCCGCAGACCCTGGCTTCAGAATATGATTAAGTTCAGGCTTGAAGTTTACAAAGAGATTGAATATTCTTCGAACTCGAGGTCGACATCAGGCTTCGCCCAAAAATCATACAACGTGACTTTCTAAACAGCACTTAGAATTTTGAGAATCAATATACATTTATGGGCGTGAAGAAAATTGTGGCAACGAGACATTTTCGAGCCTGTTGTACCTTGCTAACCTGTAGAAATTGGACATCCACTAGCGCGGACTGTCGTCTCCTCTTGGCACAAGCTTTTGCTTTCTCCAATTCCGTTAAAGCATGCATACGGTTTTGTCATATTGTGGCATGCCCTCTTAAGCCAGTTGGTTTCAGAAGCACAATTTCTAGCTGGCCACCGGAGGTTACGTCTGCTAAGATGATTCACCCCCCTTATTGCGAGGCGTCCCTTAAGCGAGAAGGAGAAAACGGCATTCTCCGCCAAGAGGCTCGATGCCACAAATGCATATGTGCAACTCACCACTCCGTCACCTGATACCAAGTTTCACTTCGTATATATCAAGCATCACCCTTCAGGGTGAGGCTGTGATCTGAGACTGAGCACAATAGAAGCATACGAGGTGGCTTTGGCGGCAAGGCTGCATGCGGAGTCTACGCTCCAGATCCAGCCACTTTTCTCAGAGGGAAACTGAAACCCCAATTGTTTCTAGAATTGATGATTGAAAAATGAGTATATAATATCAAATTTCTATTAATTACCATTTTCTATTACTTATTTAGATGTAAATATATTAAAAGTTAATATTCTTACTATTAGGAATTACTTTACTATATTAAAAAGATATACAATTCTTATATTAGAAAGTGCCCTAGTAATTAAAATGTAGTATAAAATCTTACCAAGGTACTTTCTAATAAGAAAACTACGTTAAAGTTTGATATTAAATTTCTAACAAGTACGGACTTAAATAATAATTCAAGCCTTATATTAGATGTAATTAAAGGGGGTTTATTCCAACTCGTACAAATCAAAGATCCCGGAGCAGGAAGTGCTAATCATGAATAATGTGGTCCAGAAACACAGCGGGGTACCGGACATTGAAAATCAAAGGCTGGAAGTGCATTCCGGGTTACAAAAGGCATACTCCCACTTCAATGAAATACATTTCAGGGACAGAATAGATGCCTGTGGGTCTGGATTCAAGTATGTGTACAGAGGTTGAGCTGAGAAGAGTGCCCAAACTCGTCTTCGATTTTCAGAGAGCCGATCTGTGCTTCCAGCTTGTAGAAATCTCGGCTAAGCACCATCACAGCCAGCATTCCAACAATCAGAATAGCCATTGTAAGTCTAAAGATATAAATAAGTATAGAGTTCATGCAACAGAGTAAGCAAGGAAATATAAAAGACAATTTACCCCATCCCATGTAGCCTGTATGCTACCAGTGAAGATCCAATCATTGTTCCCCTGGCCGCAAAGGCAGCTATCCCAATAGTTCCCATCGTTGATCTGCTCCCCAACACCTTCTGCCAAGCCAAGTTCAGAAAGTTAGTATCATCTTCATTATCGGTTCCCATGCCAGCAATCCAGGTATCGTCGTCATTGAAGTTCCCGTAGATGTCCACACCGGTGATCCATTCAGTAGGATCTCCTGGAGTAGAATCATAGCCATCAGGACAGTCTTCGTCGTTGGCGCCGATAGCAATGCAGCTAGACTGTCGTTTTGCCTTTTCGGACGTTGCATTGGTTGGGTTGGCAAACTTTGTCATCATCGTAGTCCTGCTCGTGATAGGGTTGACCTCAGCCCATAAGGTGTAGTTCCATGGCATCATATGTGTTCCAGCACCGTATACTAGCAATGGATTATCACTTGTCGCATTGAGAATATGGTGGTGCAGAACAAGTGAGTCATCAAGGGAATTGTGGAACCGGTTGCGCCTATAACCTTGTAGTATATGCCGGACCCGTGGAGTTAGACCAGTTGAGTTTGTGTCCTCGTCAGACCGACGAGTCAGTTCCAAGAAGGTTTCGCCTTGTACATATGCTGTCTCAGCTGCCGTCGTGCCGAGAGCACCGATCATGAATGTTGAGATCGAGGCAAGGGCGCCAATCGCTGCTCCAACGGCACAAGCAACTTTCCCGCCAGTTGAAAGTGCTAACATGTTACCATCATCAGCATTATTACAATGTGGAACGGATATTCGTATTGTGGCAATTCAACTGGATCTTTTCACTGGAAGAACGAGTAACTTACATTTTGTTACTCCAGCAATTGTACAACCGGCACTCCAGATAGTCGTCGCTACAGACAGGCCTTTGAAGAAAAGATCTGCTGAAAGCCACGCCCAGATGAAGCGTTTGTAAACAAACGTGCTCACTGTTCCTGGATCACGAGTAGAGAGACTCTGGCCGGATGGATCATTGAGAATTTCTCGGGGGCGAGGACTGAGGACGACAGCAAAGGCCGAGAAAATTGCCGAAGCACAGAGAATGGTTGCAATCAATGTTTGACGCCTTATGAAGATACACAGCAGTAGTATTGGGAATAGAAAGAGGAAGTTGTTTGTTCAAGCTGTTTGTCCAAATTATGCACGAAAAGCAACATTTATATTTGAGAGTTTGCTTCTTACTCAACCAGTCAAGCAGACCGAGGTACGTACAGGTAAGCTGACAGCACAAAAAAAAAGTTGATAGCGCAAGTCATCTGGCAGTCCTTGCATATTGGCAATAATAAGCCTTCGGGGCCGAAGCTTATGCATAATAAGCTTTAATGGGGTCACCGAAGTGGTAAGGGTCCGCTTTCGGCGAGAGGTGCAATTCCCTGTCACAAGCACACCAGAGCACCTCAAACAGAGCGTATTAGGAATGGAGTAGCATAATAGCATTACTAAATTGAGGCTGCTATCCGACTTAACATACGATATCGATGATTATCCAACACAATGGCTTGCGAATCATGCATCTTTTGTCCTTTTCCAGTATTCAATGTTCGGCTGTCTCATGGATTGTCACTCCCACCATCATTTTCCACATTGGGTAAATGGATCCGTACGGTGATGAGAAGATAGTTATCTGATGCTTCTCGTCCTCAATCATTGTTATCATACCCTCATCTAGGTTGTTTTGGAATACCCTAGCTGAAGCGGTGTGTACTGGAAATATTCAAAAGAGTGACAGCAGTACAACTCGAGTTGAGTGGCTCGATCGATAGCAGTAATATCGATAGCACCATATGCTCGCCGAGGAAGCCTCGAACTTCTCTCCTCACATGGCGAAAGGATCAAATGATCATGGTACTGAATACACTTTCCATACGCAAGTATAGATACATGCTACACTAGTCCAGGCAGTCGCCATGTGGGCTAACTTCGGAGCTTGCCCGAGGTTCCTTCCGAGATGGAAACGGCAATCTTGCTTTTGCTATTCTGATCAACTGGGCTAGAAAATACTACGTCGTCAATCAATGACTTCCAAAAATAAAATGCCAATTGATTGATGAGTATACAATGCCAGAAGAAAGAATATGCTCGAATCGCCAAGAGTATCGTCTTGAAAACAAGCAATCAAAAATCAAAAAAATCAATTGAGACATGATGCCTGCGGACGGCATCGAACCGTCGGTCTCTAATTCCAGTAACTTAATCAGCTTATTCACGCAGGTGATTCTCCTGAGATGCTGATGAGAATGTGCGGTTCTCCAGACTTCGACGTAGGGCAAGTACTCGGGAGGTGCAGCTGGTGACTGCCAAAAAAAAAAAAAACAAAAAAACAAAAAAAACGCAAACCGTGCCGACGCATCAACATAACTTGCTCGCTATTACAACTCGAAACTTTCATAATGGCGAAAACGTACAGATTCGCGCTTCTATGCATCCAGCCTTACTATAAGCATCCTCAAACGACGAAAACGGAGAAGATGTTACTCAATTTGTTGTTGACTTTTGAGAGGTATGATGAAGATCCAGGCTTTGCACCTGCACTTGCCCAGGAAAGAAGATATCCAGTATAAAGACGAAAAGACGCCTAGAAGCCGTGCGGGAAAGATATCTTGAATGTCTGTCTGACCAACATGATCCCAAACCCCCTTCAATTTACAACCACAGGACGGGCATTAGGGCATGGGACTGACGAACGAGGTCTAGTGGTTTATCAAACATCGTGATCGATACCCACAATGGCAAGGTAGCTATCTACTCTTAGGACCAAGAAATTTGAGGTATGATACAATGTAGAAGAGAAGTAAAAGAGTAGAGCCAATGTGAAAGGACAACGAGATGGGATTTGACTATGTGATATGGTCCGCCTTCCATTCCAACTTCTTCAGCATGACTGCAAAATTAAATGTTAAACTGTATATATCTGAAGATCTGACAAGAAAACATACATTGGGAAACATGAAAAGCAAAATCAAAATAAATAACAAGAAAATATTGTGCATTTATTGAATGACCTCTAAAACCGGAGGCCCAAGTTCCAAATCCATAATTTCTGCGATCAAAAACTTACTCAACAAGTTGGACTCTGCTGTTTCTATTCAACCTTTCGTTAAAAAATCAAGCTGATAAAATGAGGAGAATATCCCATAGCGGGTCTTTATGAAAAACTTCCAACCTGAGGTGAGGTCAGCTAAGTGGACTGAAGGCTGACAGTTCGCTGAGAATGTTCTTGGATGAGATAACTTGACTCATAGCCAACCTTTGTATGAGGGAAGACTACAATGATCAGCAGCCAACCTTGATTGTAGAATGCATTGCTCACACTGCAGACTATGCTCCAGTGGTTCAGTGTACTACCGACAACGTGGTGACATACTTCTGCACAGACCCAAATAATCACCGGTTAGGCGTCTATACACCTCTCAAAAATTCCATAAAATCAAGGATCTCTAGCCAATAGACTCTTAAAAGCCAGCTATCTGTTACGGAATCTGGTCTAGACAGATCCAAGAAGCTCAGATGCCAAACCGGTGATTATCTGGGCTTGTACGAAGTAGACCAGAAGAGCCCAATGTCCGTTAAAACAACGATTTCAGGCCCTTTTAAGCAAGTCCCGAGATGACAATCTTCCTAGCACTAACACCTTCTTTCTGCCTATCCAATCCCTTCTGAACATCTCCCAATCCTCTCCCCACAACCAGTGCCTCAGGACTCGACACCAACCTCCCCCTCTTCAGCGCCCACGGAACATAAGTCCCCCAAACCCCCTTCCCAACCCCCGGTTCTTGAGAAAATATCGTCCCGGAAGCGATACGAGAAACAGTTACATTAGGGAATGGGATATTAGGAGCACTTCCTACGCTAGAGATAGTCCCACCCCCGAGAGCGTTGAGGATTGCTGCGTTTTGAAGAACCGTGGTTTCGGATCCGATGGCGTCGTATGCACCGACTACCTTCCCATCTTTTAAAAGATCGATTAAGTTGGAGACTATATCTGGATCATGGTAATCGAGAACGTGAGAGGCGCCTAAGTCTTTGCAGTAGTCGAAATTTGATGATGATGCTGTTGTGATGACGGAATACCCAGCTGCAGATGCTAACTGAATGACAGAACTCCCAACCGACGAAGATCCACCCCACAGCAGTAACCTTGGACTTGCCGTCGAGATTAAACGACTCGAACCAATCTTAGGAGCGTCGAGTCCCAAGGTAGTATTCAAAAAGAGTCCAGCAGCCGCCGTGGAAATAGATAAAGGCAGTACCGCAGCCTCGGAGAAAGATATATCATCTGGAATCGGAGAGGTCGCTGCCGCTTTCAAAAGAGGGTATAATTGAAAACCACCATAAGCAGGTCCCAGGCCCAACCCCATGGTATGAGCCATAACCCGTTGTCCGACGTGGAAATTGTGGTTGATTTTTGAACCAACCTTTACCACCTCGCCGGCGACGTCTTCACCTAGTACCACGGGGTAGTTTACAGGGAAGCTACCGGATTGGACCTGTATCAATGGTGTCAGTTTGGTTTGATGCTTTTGAGAATTGAAAATCGAAAATGAGAATTGAGCGTGAACGGATGTATCACAAGTCCTTCCTCTTTGTGGACATTGCGGGGTCATTTCAAGATCAAAGACATACCTTCCAATCAACCGGATTCACCGCAACGACATGATTCTCAATAACCAATTCCTCATCACCGCACTCTGGAAAAGGCGCTTCAGCCACCTCCAATCGAGCTTTCTCATACGGTATCAGAGCTGCATAGTTTTTCGGCAAAGATGACTCCGTCACCCCATTTCCGAGTACTTCCTGGCCATGGCTTGATCCACGAACGGTGTCCGGGTAGCTGTTAAAGGTTCCGGAATTGAATTGGTACCCAGTCCATGAAAGCCAGCGAAGGAGTTGCATTTTTGATGATAAGGCGGGGTTTGAGATCAGAATCTGGATTCTTGGTCTTTTGCGTCGAGTGTAGGTGCTGGTGGGTGTAAGTAAAGTGAGGTGCAGCTATCACGTCATGTGCACGAGGAATCGCTAAGTCCGTCACGTGCACGAGGATTACTGGCAGTGAATATCCAATATCTTCTTCTCCCTCGAAGCTTCTTTTCTTTAAATCAACTATCCGGTATTGAGAGTCCTGTAATGAGCTGGGACGGGAGTCGACTCTGACGTGAATCGCCTCAAGGAAGCTTTTGACCAATTTTGTCGATGCCAAAAGGAAGCTTCACTATAATTATACATTTCAAATACATTTCAAATTACCTGCAGAGCATAACATCCTCGACTCCAACCATAACTCCAACCATCAAACCCCATCGAACCCCATCGCAACTCTCCACCCAATCCATTCAATGCCTCCCAGCAAGAGTTCTATGTATACGTATACACAAATCCTCTTTAATTTCCTCTCTCTCATGCAATAAAAGCTCATGCAATAAAAGCTCAGGCAATAGAAGTTTATCAATACCTTCCAAGATTACCTCGTCAACTCTCATGCTCGTTCTATGATGAGCGTGGCATCACAACTCCTGCCTGGCTGCTTGCATTAGTAGTAATTTGCAAGGGGTTTGTATACTGTAGACGGCTTTAGAGGTGCGGGGTTGGTAGGGGAAGCGAGATAAGCGAGAAAGCGATATTGGAGAGGTAATGTTGGGAGGTGTGAGGTTTGTATGATAAGCCAGTAGGTAAGGCGAAATGTGGAGGTGCGATGTTTAGAGGGCAATGTTTGTATAGGAGTCGAGGTATCTATACCCAAAATTCCATAGAAGAGGCTTTTGTACGTATAACGCAAAATCTAGAGGACGAAGACGAAATAACTAAAGAGCGACGACTTTTAAGCTGCAAAGAACTTTCCAAGACTAACGGTAATAAAGCATGAATACAGTACCTATGATATCAGTGATTGATAATCAGGAGACCGTGGCGGGGAAATGGGGGAAGAGGACGAGAAGCGATTTCATTCTCCTCCCTTTCTATCATCCAGTAGGTATAGCATCGTACTATATGGATTTAATCCTTCATGTCATCTCATTTCGATCTCTATATTTTCATATACATGAAAAAGTCTCCCATCACCATCACTATCTCCATCCACAATCTTCCCAGCTCCCATCAAATCCACTGATTTGACCCGCCCTCACGGTTCATCATATCCAACCACCAACCGCCACGCGTGTAAAGCATATAGGTATCCAGTCCCAACATTGAAATCCATCAAGAAATAAGCAAACACACTATCGTTCCTCATCGAACGACGCTATCAAAGCATGACCACAAAAAGACTAACCCAAAATCCAAAACGTTATTTTTCATTTCCATCTCTTCCTCATACCATCGTCATATCACATCAAATCTCTTTCCAATCCATCAAATAACCAACAAGCCCTCTCTTCACAACCATCAAGAATCCTCACCCCCACCCCCACTCCCAACCCCAACACCAGTACTCGCGACATTCAACGCAGCCAATTTCTCCCTAACTCTCTCCACAACCTCTGGATCCAACTCCGGCTCCTCTTTCCTAGGCGGTGCTCTAGGACATTCTGGACACATGGTATGATGACACCGTACACATTCCTGTTGTTGCTTTTCTCCTTTCTCTATCGCTGCTTTGAGGTCGATGCCGGCTTGGGAATCAGGATGCGGGACCGAGGGGAAGATCATCATGCATTTGTGGCATGAGTATTTTACTGGTTTGGAGGTATCGGTGGAGGGGAGGTCGCCTGGGTAGCCGTGGGGGTATTTGTTTTTCTTTGCTCTGGAGGATGTTAGTGCCTAATATAGAGGGGAAATGGATGGTAAAAAAGTAGTGGGTAATCTTACGGGTCCCTAGGACAATCCGCACACCTCGTATGTTGACAACCCGAACAAACCCTCTCTCCAGCCTTAAACAACGTACTACACTCATGACACGTCCTCCTCACTCTCTGCATAGGCTTCTTCCTGACCAGAGGTTGTGCATTCGGTTTCGGATTTGGTTTCGTCAACACCAATTGTTCTCTCAATCCCCAGTATGAATCTGCCTCAATCTCAAATTGCTTCTTTTCCACCTCGAGCCCTTTGCTTTTCTTCTCTTTCTTCTCGTCTTGCTTAGGAGGGTACCGAGGACAGGCTTTACACCGCTGGTGTTGGCATTGAGCACATGTCTTGTTATTTCCAAATGTCGTGTTGCATCTATGGCAGGTGCGATGGATGCGCATGCGAATTGGTTTCTCGATGCGGTATATTGCTTGATCAGGGCCGGGTCTGGATATGGAGAGGGGTTCGATTGTGACGGAGAAGCGTTCTCCGAGCTTGCGGGCGCGGTCAGCGTCGATCTGCGAGCGCATCACTTTTGTTGCTCCTTCTGGGGAAGGTCGTTCGATTTCTTCGATTGGGGCAGGAGTAGGTTGGGAGGTGGTGGGTGCGGGTGTTTTGCTGGAGATGTTAGTATATCTGCAGATACATTTTGACAGAGATTAATACCTAGGTCCAGCAACAGATATAGCAGGTTTGGAGGAGAATGACAATCGTTTCGACCCATCGCTTCTCTTCAATACAGTCTTCATTCGAGATAACAATCCCTTCTTCTTCCCCGCAGCCTCTGCAGGGCCATCTTTTGCTGGTGTCGACATGGTGTATTATGATTATCGTGTGCGAAACGAATATTGAATTGGCTCGCCGAAGCTATCCGTTCGACCAACAACTCGTCCTCTCGATCGTGGTGTTGATGCGCGCGTCGTTGTCCTCGGTTTGTAGTGGCAATGACAAAGTCCCTTCAATTCTTACTTCTACACATGCTATCACGTTCGCCCGACCTCGATCCAATCATTAACAATGTGCCAGATAGACTGCAATCGGTCCTAATCAAAAATATAATAATATCCTATTGCTTCATTGGTGTCCAGGTATTTTTGGTGGTGGAGGTTTGAGTTCGTCTAGGGATCCTGTGCTCTGGAGCTGGGATGCCGCGCGGTTGGATTAGCTGGTAGCGAGCGCAGGGTGTGAAAAAGCAAGATGGTGTAAGTTTCTCGTCGGGTCGTTTTCTTTACCGACGCAGGATTCCTCGGTATTTGTTGATGTCGTCGTACTCGACACTGCTGATCAAGCAGGACACAGCAGGACCCGGGAGAGATGTTGCGAAGGGTAAATGAAGATGAGGAGAGGAGAAGATGTCGGTGCGTGGTCCCAGCACTCAGTTCCCGGATGGGATGATGGGCCACCAATCGAATGGGCCGAGTCTCCCAAAGCGAGGGGATGCTGGTGTCGGTGCTGCTGCTGGTGTGGAACGAGAATCGATGCAGATGCAAGAGACGACAATTCCAATGCAACTGCACGCCGAACAGGCAACCAGGCAATCAGGACACAACACGCTTCTGTCTTCCCACAATCCAACCTCTTGCAGGACGAAGCGTAGGTAAGAAGCAGAGTTGCGATGATTTCGCTTGTGTTGCTTCAGCTAGTAACGGTGGATCTGACTCTGCTCAGTGCTGATGCGAAACGATGCATCCGGGCTGCCGAATCCCAGTATTTAGGCCAGTGCTAGCGATCCGGTTCCCTGAAATCGGGTCCTGGAAGAGCCAGCCAAGCCCAATCCCACGCCCAAATTTGCGGTGAGCCCCAGAGGTTAGATTTCCTAGGCGGGTAATGCGACAGAGGCAGCTTCTAGACCGTGGTTCTGGGATTTGCGCGATCCAGCGTTCACCGTGTAGACATATGATATATTCAGAAGTGTGTGATGTGCTGATTGATGAATTGATAATAAACCATGTCGGTACCAGTATTGCGTCCTATCCCCTCCTGCTCCTTCCTTCTTCAGGTTCGATTCTCTATCATCCGCTTTGCCTTTCCAGTTTATCCTCTCCCCCTGTCCTCTTCTCTTGGCAACGACTCCTCCTGACCCACGTCTCGGGACAACCTCCCAGCGCCGGTCCCTGTCAGCCTGCAAGCGAAGCTACCAGCCCTCCTATTCGCTGTACACTTTCTCCGGAGGGAAACGGTGGGGAAGGTCATCCAGATTGTCGTCTTCTGATTGGATCCAGTTGGACGGCTGGATGCGGGAGGGGTTGTTTTCGGCATAGCTTGGTGGGTTGGGTCTGGAACTGCATGTGCTTCGCCCGGACTTCTGCAAGATGCGTGGAAGACTTGTGAATGGAGTCAACTTTACATCCCACAGGTTAATCGAGTCTCAGCTCAGTAATCATGCAATTGGTAGCAGAGTGATCTGATCTCTGGGAGATGTCTCGGTATGTACCCGAAAAGGAGCTTGCTGAGTTTTTGCTTTGCCAGGAAGTGCCCCATAGATCCATCTCGGGACTTTTCTCGGCGAGAAGTTGCCTCTTCAAGATGGAGAACTGGCCTGACGGTATCAGACCAGATCCCGCAAGAAAGAGGTCTGAACTCAGAATCTTATCAGTTCTGATAGATCGGTACTTGGGAACGCCGAAGTCATCATCAGTTTGTGGAGGGAGAAAGGTTGATGGTCTCGATAACTTTGCTATCATACTCGAGTAAGTACACGGTTCCATACCAGAGCCCAACGACCCCGCCATGAATATCATGTTACACTCACTAAGAGACAGAACGCTTGTCTTGCATTGCAGCAACGGGGAGCTGGAACTGGTGTTACCATGCATCTGCACCCTCTTTACCGCATCTCACGAGAACGTCGTATCACCAACCGCTCGATGCCCAACCCCAACCATCTTCCACGCGGGATAATCTCTCCTCGTCTCTCAGCCCCAAATCAGACCCCGAACTTGACGTCTTGAAGAGGTAGGAGCTGCTGCGGCCGCACCCGCATCACCAGCGTCACGCTCCGCAATACGCGTAGGTCGGTCCCTGCGTCGATCTTCAAATACGGGAGAGTTGATGAGTTCAAGAATTTATGTTCCGGAACCTCGGTATGTTTACTTTTCTACTAGATATTCTTCTCACCTTGTACAATCAATCACAGCTCTCTACTCAACCTTCTTTTGATGTATTGAGGTTATCCAAACACTTACTAGCAGCTTCAAAAACGTAATACGCACTACGCCTTCCAAACCATCAACGGCACACTGAGACATCATCATCCTCGCTTCAGCAACAAGCGGGTCCAAGTTCGAACAGCACGGGCGAAGATCCTGCGTTGGGGAACCCGACCGAGGAGACGGACCCAATTTTCGGATCACCAAGCATGCTCAAATCACCCGTGCTGAGACTCCACCTCGAACTCTCGTCCAAAGTTCAAACTCTCCCAAACTCTGACCAAGCTGCCAAGCATCCCGATGTCCAAAATATCAGAGCCTCGCGCTTCGGCTTTGAACCTAGGAGGTTGTAGGATACAAATGAGAATGGACTCGCAGACGATGTAAAGCCGAAAATATCGGTTGGATAAATACCAAATATCCCGAACGTCCCATCATCCCGCACCACTCGGGACTTGGGGAATCACGACCCGGCAATGCTCTGACTGCGCCACATCTCATACCAATCATCCGATCTCTCCATCTCATCACATCCCATCGCCTCAAATCGTCGAAGCGAAAGAAAAGAAAGTAAAAAATGAAACCATCTCATCTCACCCGAAATCTTGGAAGTCGGAACCCTTCAGCGGCTATCGAATCGATAACATTCCGTGCCTTTGGTTATAGCAAGTAGACCGGATCTGTCTTCCGCCCTCCGAATCGTGAATAACCCTGTTAGAAGTCAAAAAGTCGAGAACATCACGCCACCTTTGCATCCGGCTTGAATCTTCGGTATCACATCCCAGTGAACTCTCTCTGCCGCAGTGCCGGGTCGGGTTCGGCGGGAGAAAGAAACCTTGAAGTGGGAAAAGATCGGGGATTTTTCCTGCTACCGACATCCAGAACGTACGGGAGTGCCCACCGCTCCGTTCCGCGATTTAACATTGGGAAGGGATGTTGACTCGTCAAGTACAGCATTGGAGTTTGCAACTTTACAGTACTTTCCAATTCAAAAAGATCTTTATCAGCTGACATGCCACACCAAAACAGATCCCAGGAATAGCTCAAAGGCTGCCGGAATCTCATCTCACCTCAACACAGGACTTGAAACGTCAAAGTCATGACCCCACCATGACAAACACCTTACACAGCATTTCCAAATCCCGAGTACAGATTTCAAAGCACGTTCCAGTCTATGATCTACGGTACAGCTCAAGATTCAGCTGAACTCTATTTTATGCTATTTTTGTTTCGTTTGGTTTCGTCTCAAGCTCCTGTCTGTTTCTATCTTGTGCAGCGGTTGTTTTGTTTCATCTCAAGATTCTGCTTCTCACATTCTTCTACAGCAAGTTTACGTTCTGCAACGGCTTCTCAAGTTCAATCTATTGTACTCGGGAATAGAAGCTTTAGCACGTTTTCATAGTAGGGACTACAAATCGTAAATTACCTCTTTAGACCTTTATCCAGAACTTACATCTTCACATCATCATCTCACGCAGAAAGTTCATAGTTCATGCATTCCATCACCTCGGTATGCATCCACGTGTCATCGAAACTTTGGAAACCAGGGTCCCGAAGATGGTCATGCATTCATTTACCTCGGTACTCCTGCCACGTCTTCAATCTTGTTCTTTTGCATATCAGACGGAAACCAAAAACCTGCAATCTCATCAAAAGTTACAAAGTTACATTCGCATCGCAACGATTTAACCATGTCATACCGTACTATACTTTCGACTCACTTCTCTATCCCTTCCTTTCGCTTCCCCTTCCCCTCACCGAGCCGAACCGAGTTCGCAACAAGCGAGCAAGCGAGAAAGAAGAAAGTATTTTTACACCTTACACTTCAACTACCAGTACAATATCGGTACCAGTAAGAAACCGAATCTCGATTCCCATTCCCAATATCCAATCCCTCGGATCGCAAAGCACGGGTCCGGAAAAGAAAGTTCCGTCAAGCTGTCAAACTGACACACTGACTGACACGCGGTCCGCAGCGTTCTCTTAATTTGGAAGTGGACGTGATAATATTTATCGTTTCTCTTCTTCTATCTACTTCTGAGCAATTTTTCTGCTGCTTGCCACTTCTCAGACATCGTACCAAAGCCAGGCTTTGAGGGGGCAAAACGGTCCTTTAATATTCTCGTTTGTATCTCTTACTCTAGGCCAACTACAAAGAACCCCGGAAACCTTATCTAACATCAAAGCAGTATCTGCTTACCTAGAAGAGACATAGAGCTAGAAGCCATGCAGTTACAATCGCTAAACTGCTAATACGGGATCTTTAGTATATTGCAGAAGTGCTACTTGACGATAAAAGCAAGTACACATGTTCCCAACGAGAGGATCTGGGTAAGCAACTGATAGCGTTGTATACATCTTGTGTAGAGAATGATGATACTGTCGTCTATTGTTCTATTGTCAACATCTTATGTGTTTCGTATGTATTTCCTTTTTTTTAACAACAAGTCAAAAATTGACAATTCTGCGGATATGGGAACATAGACGAGCATTTCCTGACATCCCCCTTACTTGCTGGATGGCTATATACAGAACTCTAACCTGATATTTCAGATTCCAATATCCTCATTGTCATGGTCATGGTCATCTTCCATGTAAAGGTCTCTAAGCCTTACTCCATCTCGCTGTATATCTGAATTACAATTATAAGGTCCGTATTTATACCTACTACAGTCATGAATAAAGGAAGAAAGAATAGATATCAGACATTAGGTTTGGTATAAGAGTGAATGTACAGAAAAGAGGAGGAAGTCGGTCACTCTTTCCATCACGGAAGTGAAATCAAAGATTATACTGTTCCAGGTACACAAGTAAGTATAAGATGTCGGTCACTCTTTCCATCACAGAAGTAAATCAAAAAATTACGCCGTTTCAGGTACATAAGTAAGTAGAAGATGTCAGTCACTCTTTCCATTACAGAAGTAAATCTGAAAGTTGAAGAATTTACTTAAGTTTATATAGAGAAGGAGATAGGATTTTGGGTATAAAAGAACGTCTCTATCTTTGGGAATGGGTAAACGCGGCTGGACTTGGAGGAAGAAGACCCAGGGGAGGTGATGGTTTGGTGTTTGGATATGTTACTGACGTGGAGAGAGTTTTGTTTATATGAATTATACTTTGTTTCTCGTCTTTAAAAGAATTGTATTACTTTGTTGTTAAGAGATACATTGCTACCATTTCTTGAATAAAAGGAAATGGAAATTAACGTTGACAGTAATACTTGTAAGATGTCCGGGATATTGAAAGAGAGAAAGCATATTTTTGTTGCTTGCCAGTAGTCCATTATTTCGATTTTAAGATTGTCTGTTATCAAATACATTCGGTTCATCGAAACTAGGTTCTGGAAGCTTTAAGTCTCTAGGAAAGAGAGAGGACTCAGTAGAGTAACGGACTTTAATTCGGTGGTTTATAATGAATTGATGAACGGACATTGTAGCAAGTGAAATAAGAAAGGAGTTCTTATAAGTTCAAGCTTCAATTAGGCATAGCAAGCCGGTATATATATCTTGCAACGGAAATGTAAGAGCGTAAATCCAGAAATATATCAAATCCTTCAGAGCCTATTCACGACTTATCCGATTCACCCAACTGACACCCCCCATCCTCCAAGCAACACAGCGCCTCAATACCTTCCTCGATCTCGAAATCCGCAACCGCAAACTCAGGAGCTATAAACGTCAAGCCACCCACCAACATATCCAGAAACTCGCAGAGGAAATTATCGTTGTTGGAAGCGTCGAATGTGAGGAGTGCGTTCATGTAATCGCTCGGACCAGGCTCTGATGCTGTCCTCCAGTACGGGTTGTAGTAATTTGCGGTGTGGAAATATGCCCCATTACATAACGTAATGTCTTCCTTGTTTATTGTGGGATGGTCCCTTGTATTGAGATGTTCAAGGTCCCCAAGACCGACTAAACTGCGCGTGATATTCAGGGCGTCGTCGACCAAACCTAGGAGACCGTCACGGCGATTGATAGTTTCGACGTTATAGCTCATGTTGAAGCAATTTGAGCCAGTAGCTGAGACTTGGACAGACAGGGCAATCGAGGCAATCATGGCGTCTCGAAGAGAAGTGACGTTGTACCCGCTCGTAGGCACTTTGACAACGAGAGATCCTGTGTCGAGAAGTTCCTCGGGGTCGACATATGAAATGCCACCGATGTTGACCTCTCCAGTAGGACTGCATTGCGTTGAAGTGGTTGTCTGTGTGACGGAAGGACACAGCGATTCGAGAGCATTGGAGACAGATGTATAAAGGGCCGTACCCGTCAACGTACCTACGTGTACGGGAGAACTGCCCACAGTGACAGTAGCAACAGCAATCTGTGGAATGCAATTTGTGATAGTATTGCAGTTATCCCCGTTGATGGCATAAGGTGTGCAAACCATGCATGCCCTGGTATTGGTGGTCGGTGGAGGAAGATCTGTCGAAATCGAAGTGGTGGCTCCAGGCCAGGTACTATATTCACAGCTTTGACTGTATATAGTAGGAGATGCGATGCTTATCAATGGTGCAGTCTCTGTCGATTGACCAGAGGTACAGACGCAGTATGGCTCGTCAATGCCTTGCCCTGGGTCTTGCTCATGGTAGCTACACGCCACGTTTGGATCTGCGGCAACGCTGGTGGCGGTGGTGACTGGAGGCGCTGTCGTATACATGGTAGGGACATCTGCCGTGCATGTCCCTGGATCCTGAGTATATGGCGCCCAGTCGCAAGTGACAGGTGCATCGCGTACCACCATCGTTGACATCGGTGCTGGAGCAAGCACTCCACCAATAGCGCTGGTGATGAAAAAGACAAGTAGACTTGAGGATAGATTCATATTGATGATGTATCTGAATACGAAATATATGGCTTGAATGTATGTTGACCCTGGGAGTCTTCGAAATTTCGACGCGTTGGATTACAAGCCTCAAGTAGTTATCGGCGCAGAGAATTGAGCATTTATATCCCTCCCCATGCGCTGCTGAGCCTTTCTCAACCCTCCTTTAACAATGAAAGAGTCCCCGTGCTGTAGGAATGCACCGAAGCGGGACGTGAATAGTCGGCTGAAGACCAACTCCTAATGGCTTCAGCTATTTCTGGATCGCAACTTTCAGTCATCTGGAGCGCGTTTTGGCCCGACCAGCTGGGGGCCGTTGGAGAGGCGCCCTTTTCCAACAGATATTTGACCGTCTCGAGGCTGCTTATGCCCACCTCTAGGTTATGCATGGCCATGGCGTGATGGAGTGGTGTGCCTGTTAATCCAGTTCTCTGGCGAGGCGGATTTCGTCCTTTGGGGTCGATTTCCATCTCGTTAATGTCCCCATCATATTGCAAAAGGAGATCAAGGACCTCGAATCGCGTTGGATCAATGACAGCCATTCTGGCCGCAGCGTGCATAGCTTGAGTACCTCGGGTGGAAACGCCTTGTTCGAGAAGGACCTTGACAACTGATGGTGGGAAGTTTGATGCGGCAACCGTTAGTGGAGATACATCGTTATGACCGTAACTATTTGGATCCCATCCATGTTCCAGCATAAAAGCCACGGATACCTCACTGACTAGTATGTCTCTGTATGCCAAGATTAGCAACATGCCACTTCACGCCATTACCAGAGTCCAACTGACGAGTTGCTAACCGTTCTTGCTCTTGGCACCCATCCATGGTCGAGCAACGCTTGACAGGATTCTATTTTGTTCCCAGCAAATGCCGCTGCTGCAACGCTTCCACAAACTGGGAACCCCTGATCGAGTAGGAACGAGAAGATGGTGGTGTGGCCAAGTCGTGCAGCAAGACAAGCAGACCTCCCAATGACATTCATGGCCCCAGGTACGACCCTATAATGTAGCGGGATACTCCTATCTGAGCTTTGATCCGAGCTGCACAGCACACTCGCGAATGATTCCCTCACAGATTCGAAGTCTCCGGCTGCGCTGGCTTCTTCCATATTGTAAGGCTGTGTCGGACAAGAGAGGGCCGGATGGACTTGGTATGTAACGTTGGTAATTTGAAGGGCACAGGAAATGGTTGCCAACAGGTTTATGGCGGTCATGAAGTACCAACAGAAGTCGGACTGAGCGAAACCGGACTGTGGGTTGTGCCCTTTATATATAGTAGCTGAGAATTTTAGGACCCGAGAATGTGGAAGCGAAGAGGCGGAGCGCGGCAAAACTCAAGCGTCCCAATCAATTGGCTGATATGCAACGAGAAATACCATATATAGTTACAGAGAACCCAATCAAATATGATAGCAAGGTTTCACATGTGTTTCTTTGTCCAGCATTTATTCCATGTTTCATGTTCGACGTATCACTTCTTGAATAATCGTGATCCATGTAAGTTGACGGCGCTGCTCGTAATTCCAACATGGCCAACAGCCCCAACCGGGCCAACATGACGAAGAAGGCCCGTAGGTCTAGTCAATGGCCTGGGGCGAATGGTGTTGGAATAATCTGTCTTGTTCTATGCGAAGAATCGAGCTGCAGCCACTTAGGGTAGTATATAACGGTGGCGGCAACAATGGCTTTTTTGCTTTAGAGGATCGTGAATAACCATATCTGAATCGTCAGATTTATTCAAAACTTGCAAGGGCTTTTGAACTACTTCAGGTGCGTCCAAGTCAACGAAACACGAACGATTACCTTACCAAGTACAGGTTCCTATCCAATGCTAGAGCTCCTGCTGAGGAGCTAAATAATCTAGCAAAATGCTGATTTCGTGGAGTGGTATTCATCTTATCCTAACATTTTATCTCTTCGCTCTTTCGAGCTGCCGAATCGTTGAAAGGTACTGTGAGATCCTAATTCAATACCAGCTCAAGGCTAACCGAGCTTCAAGAGCACACAGTAGGATTGGTACCCGTGAAGACTTTCAACATGAGCTTGTCCGACTTGAAGCACTTGCCTTGACAAGGCTGCCATGGAACATCAATGGTATTGATCGACGAGCGGTTATCCTTACCGGAGAGGTCAACGGCACTGCCCATGCATTGAAAAAGCGTGCCTATGGTCCGAACGATCCCTGGGAACCCATCGACCCCCAAAATCTAAAGGGTAGCCAAGGAGACATGGTTCTAAGTCTCTGGAAGAATACCCCATACAAGGTCCCTGTCAACAACGAATTTGTAAAATACGACCTCGCACCTGATAAGAGCGTCGTCATGACAACATCCATGTGCTATGGATGTACAGCAGTAATTTTGGTCAGTCTACAGGAACATGTTTAGCTTTTCGTCCAGTGATTTCATTAGCTAATTGACAGCACAGTGCTCGAACCCTGCCAAAGTTTGCTTCTTTGCACATTTTAGACAATCAAACAGCGAACGGGATACGTGGGCGCCAGGCCAAAATCAGGATGTTGATTTCAGCATCAGTGTAATGGATCCTCTCGAGAAAGCTCTCCGCGACTATAAGGACCAGCTCAGTCCGAGCCCTTTTTGTGTGATTTTTACACCTGCATCAGCACCACCAGCAAGGGCCTTCTACTATCCCCGGCGCATAAAGGGAGACGGGAGCATCAATGAGGCAATCACTCAAGCATTCCCTGATGCCGCAATTCTTAACATCGGATACGGCTACATGGCCGCCTCGGGCGACTGGGACGACGCAAGGGCCTTCGGCAAGATTGTACTTGAGTGGAAAGGTTCAGCAAGTTCTTGCGAAATAGGAGGATCATCCGTCTTAAACGTCTTTGCGGAGGATACCTGGTGGCGCTCTCTTCGGTTCGATGACGATGGGAACCCAGTCACAATGCAAAAGACACCATGCCAGTCCCCTGCCGGCTCAGAAGACGGGTTTGGTGCTGAAGCATCAGAAGTAACCTCGCCCCTTCCCTCAGCGCTTGCCTCGGCGTCTTCCTCAACATCTTAACGCTCCACATGACTTGGATCCTGTGTATCATGAGAACTCTCCTTTGCTGACCAACATTTTCACTACATCAACATAACGTCGTCATCTGTAATGTAAATGGTTTTGAATCAAAGCCTTTTGTTCTGCTAGACAATATCTAACATCGCTCGTATATGGTGCTACACTTGTGCATTCTCATTGCCTTGGAATTCAATGCGACTGCCAACATGCTTACGTAGGCAGTAGTCTTTTTATTCTGCGAGCCAAATGTAACGCTGAAGATAAAAAAGAATGTCCTTCATTACAACGAGCTTTCTGCGTTTGACCCATTCGCATCACAACCAACTCTCTGCTTCTGACAAGTCCAGCATTTTGGAGTTGCGAGTAGGAGGAGCACAGATTGACCACAGCAATAGAAACGCAAGCACCACAGTTGTTTTGCGCGCAGTCTTAAGGAAAAGAGCTCTCTTCTCCTGATTAACATGTGCGGGGACTTCTTCAAAACAGATTCGGAAATATTTTGTTGCTCGAAACGCTTTGTAAGGTCCATGAATAATATGGCAGGAGCTAGAAAGCTTGCATGAAAGGAGAAATTAAACATGTAGAACACCATGTGGTATGGGGTGTAGTCTATTTCGGCGTTCCCTCTGGCTAATTCGACGTGACGTCGTTGACATCCTAAGTTCTTCCACCGGCAATCTAAGATGGGGGTATGAAGTGTGAATTTTAAAACCTGATGCAGTCTCTAGACCTCACAGACGATCGCATCATATGTTCTGCAAGACAGCAGATAGTGAAGACTGAGAGGCTTTCACGCGGAACGTTCCTTAGGAATAGCCTCAAATGTCTCAGGAGGAGTAAGACGTGACTGGATAGTGATTCGAGGTATTGATTCGCCACTCGAACCAACAGGTTGTCAGCGCTTCTTGTACATAGTGGCTCGAGGATATGGACCGGCAGAGTACCTATGAAATGGCTCTAGAAACTCTTATGTCCGTCGTGCCCCGAGTCCAATATGCTTAGCCCCCTACTGGAGCTCGAAACTAACCTCCAGTCTTCCCTCACGATTAGACATCTGCACTTTCTGCCTCCCATCGTATCCGTATGTAGCCATATTTCGCATCAAGGACTTCTGCGGTTCGCAATGTGTTCAGGATACGTGTATTGCTGAGGACGTCGCAAGTCTGCTGCACAAGAAGCAGATTGAGTCCAGGAACCGGGCACGATGGAGAGTGGCGATTGCAGCGTTGCTGGAAGGACATCTGCGCGCTCGATGTTGTTAGGCGTTATGGAGAGGATTGAAACTGGAGGTCGTCCGTCGTCGATGAGATCGGACGTTTTAGCGTCGCACGGTCCACATCTGGCTTCTCCGGCTGGAGCAGCCTGAAAATTAGCGAGGTAATCGCTAAACTTTTAGGCTGTTAGCTCCCTACAAAGCCCCTGAAGCTCCTGAAAGCATGCGCTTAAACCCTAAGCGAGGTGGTTGATGGGATAATGTCGCAGTATCTCAGTACAACACCTCGCCATCATCGCGTTGGTTTGAGCAATTTCTCATGGTATTTTATTTGAATGTTATATTGTAGAAGACAAGTAGGATCCTTGACCAGATCACCTTCCTTCCAAACCAACCCATAGCTTCGAAAACACCTAGGCTAATCCGTGAGCGAGTGAGAGAATACATTCATAGCTTGAACCACTCATGGTTCATCGCATCTTTAGCAGATATACGGTCTTCCGGCTTGTACTTCAAAAGACACCCTATAAGATCTGCAAAGAGTTCTTGCTCTGTCTGGGGGATGTCCCAGTGACGTTCGGGACAATGATCCTCCATGTACCACACTCCAGCTGCGATCTTATCCTTCAGCGATCGAGCACCATGAGCAACAGATGGATGAATATTACTCCTGTAATCAGTTTCCTTCGCCGCTGGGCCATCTTTAGCTGGTTCAGGTTCTGGAGTAGCAACAGCAAGTCCCTGCTCGTCGTGCGCATCGTCTTTATATACCGCTCTCCGACCCTTCCAGGTTGCAGACCACCATGGCTCAGGGAGTTTACCTAAGATTTCGACCATGGCGTCCAAAAGGTCGTCGTCTGCTTCATCTTCGAACATTGTGAATGGGTTGAAAAGCTTCCTGCCAGTTCGGATTTCGAATAGAGTACACCCTAATGCCCAAATGTCTGAACCGAACCCAGCTGTCTTGTCGAGAATCAGATCTGGAGAGCGATATGGTCCGGGAATGCCAAGATTTTCAGGAGGCTGTGAGACTTTGAAGGACTCCCCGAAATCGATAAGACATGATTCTTTGCTTATGTATTGGGTGTCGACATCTTCCCACTTCACTGGATAAACGAGATATTGAGGGGCTGTGGACTCATGATGGCGCTCTTGAGAATCATTCAGAATAGGATTCGTAACCGGATTCCCTAGTATTTGAAGGACATCGTCTTCATTGAGTCCATCAAGTCCATGAATGCGATGAAGGATATTCTTTGGTGTAATGTCTATTCTTTCGTTAGCGCTCACTGGTTGCCGACAAAGAACAGAGGATTGCAACTGATTCTACTCACCGCCATGGCATATTCCCTGACTGTGAAGAAATCCGATAGTCTTTACAACTTGAAAACTGATACTTCTTAAGTCCTTGTCATGATCCCCCGAAGCATTGAACAAGCCGCGAGATACGCTTGGCCCAAGGGCAGGATATACAAAGGAGAGATGCTTCCCGTTCGGCCCATGGATCTTGAAGTGCTCCAGCGGGAGGCAAATGGACTCCGCGCCATCGCCTTCAAATGCATTATCGATGTAAGCAGTGATGGTCTGGTTCATTCGGAGCTCGGGGCAATCGTCATCGGATACCTCAGCCATCAAAATCTTCAAAGCAACATATTTCGTTGTCTCTTTTGCCTCGGTGTCACGACAGAGCCAAACGTTGGCAAAGCCGCCGTGACCAAGCTTATGGATAACACGATATCGCCCGCTAGTGCCATATACATCGCCAAGGTGAACGGGATGGTGCCCATCGAGTTCATAATCATAGATATGCTCTAGATCAAAGGGAGCGAGTTCGAGATGTAGACCATTGGTTTGGAAGTCAGCCATATCTTGATCGGCGGTCAAATTGGACCCTAGTGACCCTGGCAATGAATGATCCGAAGACATCTTAATAATCTACAGTATGGCAATGGAGCTCTGAGGGAAAATACGCTGAGGACTGTTCGTTGAAATGTGCAGTGCGGTATGTACATGAATGCCGTCGAAGCGCCCGATATGGTTCGGCGTGACCAATTGCCTTTACGGCACGAGTCATTCGGCGTTCAGCTGTATGATGACGGCCAAGTTGAGGGACAGTAAATCAAGGCTTCAGGGGCTGACGCTAGCCTAGAGAGCTTAAACCTGACGACCGTACTCGCTAAAGCTTATCTTCTTGAGTCTCCTGCGCCCTTTCCTTCATCCATACTCACCTGACAAAATGCGCCGTCAGGAGAGCCTCACAGCATTATTATGCCATCTTCTTTCTAAGTCGCGACTATTTATTCACCAATTGGACGCTCTATGAACTCACAACACCGCCCAGGGCGAGTAGTAGGGTGTTCCCGTGAGGAAACATGATTCGTGGATTGACGCAGGGCTTTGGCCACTACCAATTGGTGGTGGCTGAGGCTTCAGCGAGAGGAGTCATGAAGCTATCGCCCTCTTTTTAATCTTCCATCTCTCAACGCGTCGCCGTTTATCCCTGGGTCACACCAAGCTATGGATCCGTTGACAGCATTCTCCCTGGCAGGCACCGTCATCCAGTTTGTAGACTTTGGTACCAAATTATTGTCGCAAGGCTATGAGATCTACAAATCGACGCATGGACAGCTGGTGGCAGAGGAGGAGGTCGAGCTCATTGCCGCTGACCTATCTGGTCTTATAAGCAAGGTTCGACGTGCGACTACTCCTGGGGCTCCGAGTCTGTCCAATTTGACACCTGACATTAATGTACAACCATCGACCTCCGAGAAGATCTATGATGAAGCCACGCAAATCGCCCAAGAAATACTAGTCAAGCTCCAAAAGCTCAAGATTGACGATACCAAAAACCGAAAAGTTGAGACTTTCAAGCAAATATGGAAGCGCTTATGGTCTGCGAGCGAGATCGATGAGCTGGTGGGCCGCCTTTTACGTCTGAGAGATGTGATCAACACCGAAGCCTTGACCTCAATTCTGTAAGTCGACTACATTAATCCACCGCTAAGAATGCTTTTTGATACAGTTTATAGCCAGAGTACAACTGATTTTAATATTCGGACGCTGGCACGTTTTGATAGTCTAGACCGACAGACACAACTGCTTCTCACGTCGCTGCTGCAGAGCAACCAGGCAACGACACGTGAGATCATGACAGTTGTTGCTAAGATGATGAGTCGTCTTGAGGCTTTCAATATCGAAGATAACCTCCGGACCCGCGAAACCATTGTCCTCAGACGAGACAGAGATTTACAAATGGCTTCACTTGGGGCTATCAAGGCTCGTGTCGAATTCCTCGCTGTCCCGTTCCAGGATGAGAGAGTACTCAGAGCCTCGGTCCAGAAGACGATTCTTGACCATCTTGGCTATCCTGGCATGTCTAGTCGTTATGAAGCCGTCGCCGAGGCATTTCCACAGACGTTCGAATGGGCATTTCAGGACTCAACAAGTAATGGATCACGATGGGCCAATCCTTCCACCTGGCTAAAAAGCGGACGAGGTCTTTACTGGATCAGTGGTAAACCAGGCTCTGGAAAATCTACACTTATGAAACATTTATACGATGATGAAAGGACACAAGCCTACCTGAGGAGCTGGGCACAGCAAGAAGAGCAACATTGCGTACCCCTTGCGATTGGAACGTTCTTCTTTTGGAACAGTGGTACACTCGAGCAAAGGTCCCAGACTGGAATGCTTCGGTCACTTCTATTTCAAATCCTTCAGCAGCAACCTGACATTCTACCAATTGTATTTCCGTTGCTATGGGCTAAGCAGTACGAGAATTTGCTTGCTGGCGGACCGGCATCTGTGTGGTCTGAAACCTGGACTTTACGCATCCTGTTGGCGGCTTTCAAGAGGCTGATATCCCAGAAAGAAGTGCCTTGCAAGCTCTTCTTCATGATCGACGGGCTTGATGAGTTTGAGGGTGACCATGAGGTACTTGCCGAGCTCTTTGCTGAAATTGCCCGCTCAAACAGCAAATGTTGCAGCAAGGTTTGCGTATCGAGCAGGCCTTACGTAGTGTTTAAGGAAAATTTCGAAGGATTCCCGATGCTACAGCTGCAAGATCTCACCTTCAACGATATCAAGACATTCGTGACTGAAAGATTTCTGGCGAACAGCGCTTTCAAGAGACTGGCTGTCCAGGAACGTCTGGCTACCGATCAATTGGTTCGAGAAGTTGTCTCAAAGGCTGAAGGTGTCTTTCTCTGGGTCTACATTGTCGTTATGGATCTACTAAGGGGTATCCGAAATCATGACACCATTCCAGATCTGTGGAAAAGGCTTGATGCACTGCCTAGGGAGCTCGAACCACTGTATCACAGGATAATGTCCCAGATAGAACCAGTACATCGTCCATGGGCTTCGAAAACATTCCAGCTTGTCCGAGCCGCACGGCAAGTCGTCATTCCGAAAGCTTTCAATATTGGGAAAGATACTTCTGAACAAGGGTTTTTGACGCTCGTAGAGTTGTACTTCTCCCTTGACGAGAAGCTTGATAATAACACCGTTGGACGAATGATCCAGAGAGAATTGGACGACAATTGCAAGGAGATTGACTTTCGTATCACTGCCAGATGTGCTTGCCTCTTGGAGGTTGTTAAACGTGAGAAGACATCAGATTGTCGGATCCAGTACCTTCACCGCACTGCGAGAGACTTCTTAGAGGGCCCAATCAGATGGAATGAGATCCTGAATGATACAAGGGGTTGCCTTTTTGACCCTTACTGGTCCATGATACATGGCAAGAGCTTGGTGCTTCATCGAATTCTCTTGAAGCAAAACGTGCCTCAAGACCGGGCTGCACATGTGTTATTGATTACAATCTTGGGGTTGGCTGCTCGTATGGATGCCCAGAGTCCCTTTCGGGCAAAGAAGATCTTGATTCTGAGTCAAGCAGAAGAGACATTGATCAAGCACCACATCGATCTCATTGATCGTGCCGAGTTTCTGAGATGGCATAGGACTTTGAACCCAAAAATCATCACACAGAGTTTGAGAAGCTCACTTGTTGCCTGCGCATTAGCTTTTAACTTCTCAGAATACATAGCTGCTAAGCTGTCCACCTTGCACGGGCAAGATCCTGCAGTTATAAAAATGATATCGACACGTATGCTTAATGCACGACTATACGAAGGAGCGGACGGCTTTTCTCTAGAGCACTTGCCCCGGATAAGCATGAGAATGGCTTCAGTGCTGATTGAATTTGGTGCCGATGTCACATATGTTCAGCAAACTAATTCAGCAACCACTGTCTGGCAATGGTTGCTTGAGGAAGGTCTACGAAGGATTGATTCTCCGAACAAACAGCAGCATGACCCGGACTTTGCTCGCATGATGGAATCCGCGCTTCGCTCGGGCGCTGATCCTAAAGTCTTCCTACCCACGTCCTCACTCACACTCCTGGAGTTCTTCGAAGCTTATGTCCGTCCGAACTACCCCCACGAAGCCGAAAGTGTTCACGACCTGATTGTCAATGCCTTGAACGGAGCTCTAGGGACTAATGCCGGCCCTCGTTACCCCGCTATTGAGGGACCAGGAACGTCTCTCATAAAAGGGACTCCAGTCCTCGTCAAACCAAAAAAGCTGAGCTGGTGGAAAAAGGGATTCAAATAGTCTTCGAAGACAGAAAGATGACTTCCAATATCCCATCATCGACTGTAACCGCTGGTGCCAGCATGAAATGGATGTACGCCAATCACAATGAATATCAGACATACTTGGAGACATCTATGTTCTTCGATACAAGTAGTCTTACAAATGCTCTCGACACTCCACAACCAGGAAAGATACACCAAGAGCTGTCCAACATGAAGTCTGAATTCGTGACCAGACCCGAGCCCAACTCCATTCGCACATTTTCTCCTCCATGACATACTCTCAAAACTTCCTAGGCGCATCACCCTTCACCACCACCACCACCACATTCGCCGTACTTTCCCGTTACGCACTCCTTGCCCCCCACAATAAGTCATCCGCATACTAATACTTGACTATCAATACTTCTGGTATAGTCCATTCCGGACATTCGAACTTCAACTCCGCGAAGCGCACTTCCAAGCGTTTCAACACTTCTCCAACAGTCGCGGTTATGACACCTGGATTGCCGTCCCTCCCTGGAAGCTGCTCGTCAGGCCCCAAATCCTTGCAGTCCTGCCCCAATCTTTGTGTCCAGACAATATCTGTGCTGACAGCAGATTTGAGTGTTTCCAACGCTCCATATGCCCTGATATAACATGGATCCCAGGAACCAGGCTCGAACATTCTGATTGAGTGGTTCGTCAACTCGATCGTAAGGCGTCGCATCCGAGACATGATTCCAGACCCGAAAATCTCAAGCATTGCCTGCAAAGCTGTCATGTGGACTGTGCCGTTGGAGATATCTGGATCAGTAAAGAAGATGTCGTCGTACCGGGGATCCAAGCACCATTTCGGAGTGTTATCGCCCCACCGCAAATTGTACACTTCTTTACTCTTGATTCGGTTCCAATGATCCTCACGGTTAACTTTGAGGATTCTTTCATCATCCGATACATAAGCATTTGCGTCAAGGAGACTTTGCTTTGTTCGTGCCCATGCATTGAAGCCGCATGTCACAATGACCTGGCATGATTTCTTGCGGTCCTGCTTCCGTATCTTGATTTCGACTTTGAGTGGGGGGAGTGCACTGCTTGGAGCAGCCAAGACGATTGGTCTCGGACTCGTGGTCATGGTGTCTTGATCCCGGATTTATCGAGGAGAGACTGGCTACCGAGGAGTTGGATCGAAATGGCTGCTTGGCTCGACAGCTCGTCAAGTGATGTTTCTCGGACTCTGTTGGCCTCGTACGTATGGATGCAGTAATTTGAGGACAACGAAGATATAGGACGTATGAGAGCCTGGGGATGAATGCATATATATATCTCCATTTGAGGTTGCAGATAACTGCCTTTCCACTTGTGGGTATCAGAGTGTACCAGGCTTTGGCAAAAAGTCTTTGTACGTATGAGGCAGCACGTTTTGGTTAATGCTGGAGATTGGATCCCTGAAAGGATGCAGAATCAGGGCTGCGGATACTGACATGATCTGCTTTCAGGCTCCAGCACTACAGGAACATCTATCATCATTGTCTTGTTGGTTATCGAAGGCTCGAACTCATACTCACACCTAGTCGTCGCATCATCGACCAATAAACCATGGTTGACTCAAACTTTCAGACTGGCCGTTCCTCGATACCAACCAGCTTCTTTGTTGCATGCAAATCCTTAGATGAGGATCCCTCACTTCTCGCTCCTACGTCGACGTCTTCAAGCCCATGATCCGAACTCCCACTACCTTCAGGCTCCGGCTTCGCTCTGCAACACGCGTCAATTTCGTTCCTAGAACTAGTACAAGAAGAACTTACTCTTCTTTTCGATAAATATACCTCACAAAGAGCGCCATCACCACCGAAACCACCGTCATCGCCGACGCATACGGATACCCCTTCCGAAACCTCGGACTCTCCACCGTCGGCCACACCAACAACGGAATCCACGCATTCGTACTCGTGGCGATGATCTGCATCAGCACCAGCGTGATGGCTCTCTCATCAACATCACCTCTCAACAAGGTATTCGCCCAGCTATAAATTATTGGGATCATCGCGCTTGTGGCAGAGCTCATGGAGAAGGAGAACCATTTCGCTGCTTCGGGGACGTTCCAGATGGCTAGGATGACGAGGTTCGTGAAGTTCAATGCTGCGAGGATGAGAAACGCGGCTGTTCGTCCGATGGCCATGTCGGCGCTGAAATTTATGTAGAGACAAAAGAAGATTCCGACGGCGGAGGGGATGGTGCCTATATCGTTTATTTTCGGCACTGAGAACCGCTTGAGAGATTTTACCCAGAGGAGGAAAGCGCCGTTCGCGAAGCTGCAGTTGAAGACGATCGTGAGCCAGCCTACGAGGATATACACTTTCTTGTGAGTGAAGATACGCTTGAGAAGTGGCATCGAGAATGGCAACGGCTTAATCTGTGCTCCGGTCCTGGCAAGACGAGATCTTGCAAGTTCAAGCTCGGACTGGGAGATAATCTTCATGTTCGGCTTATCGGGTGTCCCTGGCCAAACGAAGTATCCGATCATTGCAAGAGCCAATGGGAAGATGGCGGTGATGATGAAGTTCCATCGCCATCCTGCTAGGCCGTTTACTCCGTCGAGATTCTTTGATGCAGCGGACTGGAGGAGACCAGCTGTGAGGGTTCCTAGACTGATGGCTGATTGGAAAACACCTCCTCGGCGCGCGAGTTCATCTCCTCTGTACCATGAACCGAGCACGAAGTGGACGGCTGAGTCTGAGAATCTGCATTAGCATTCGACATTTCTGGACATGGAGAGCAGGACAGCTCACAGTAAGGAGCTTCAAACAATCCAATAATAAATCGATAAGCCATGATCTCAGCATAGCTCTTAGCCTGATACTGCAGGAGAGTGAAAACACCCCATCCAAACTCCAGACCTGGGATGAGCCAAAACATCGGCACTTTCGGAAACAAATACGCAAACGGTATCAACCCGACGACATTTGCGATGACAAACATAGTCTGGAATTGAACGAGTTGATTTCCATAGAAGCCAAGTTCCTCGGACATGCCCGAGACGTAAGCATTGTCTATTCCGTCAGCCATCATGGGCAAGTGTCAGAGAGGAAGGAGGTTGGAACTTACTGATATTTGT
The DNA here is from genome assembly GCA_000292665.1 of Helotiales sp. EF0021. Taxonomy (NCBI): domain Eukaryota; kingdom Fungi; phylum Ascomycota; class Leotiomycetes; order Helotiales; species Helotiales sp. EF0021. The sequence continues at coordinate 400,694 of AIET01000400.1, forward strand.
CTGATCAATATATTTCACCCAGAGAACAACGAATGCATATCCTACAACCAGGATATCCAATTTCACGAGCAATTTTCGTTCTGCTTTCGTGTCGTCTGGGGAGTACCAATGGAACCTCCTATGGGCTGGAGAGTCAGCCATTGCGAGACGTCTGAGTAGACTCCAGATTCGTCAAAGAATGAGGATTTTCGTATCATATATGCAGCTTTTCGAACTTGGAAGTATATATGGGTTGAGAATCTTGCGAAGATGGAAAGAAGCCATCTTATCACGTCAGAGTGAAGATGGGGTGTATCTCCACATCACGGATATGGGCTTTAGCTTGGCAGCTGGAACGAGTCTTCAAGGCGTCGTATCGCACTAAAGTTTGGCTCTGAAAGATCTTTTGCCAAGTCGCGACTCCAAATGTACAGATAAAGGGTGGGTTGAGGTTGAATGTGGAGTTGAGAATGGGATGTGATAGGCTGCACCTCCACTAGCCGAAGCACGCAAAGCAACCCCGCGCAAACGCAACTCAATGTCGAGACTATGCAAATCATGAAGTTAGAAGCAGTGAAAAGCTCTGTCGGACTCGATGACAAAGAAAGACAACAATTTGGCAGCCAGAATGTCCAAAATATAAAAAGAAAGGCTGAGAATACGATTGTATAGACGTCGGGCAAACATATTCAGCTACCTGACTACAAGTATGGCTTCCAAACATCTTCAGCCATTTCAACTCTACCAAACATCTCTGGTTTCGATCTCATGTTCGCCTCCTTTCTGTTTTGTTGCGTCGCTACTTTGCCTGCGCCGTGTTGTCAAGTTGAAAACATGGACGTGCAATGACATTGCTTCGGAACTCCAAGAGCGATGCCATGGAAGAGACCAAGGCGACATACATCGAGCTAGAGAAGTCCACATGACAAAATTGTAGAGTAATCTTCCTTACAAACTCCCGAATGGTTTTCGAAACACACTGTCCCTCGACATCAAGGCGAAATCCAATGTCCATAATGGTTTCATTCACTGTCATCAACCAACAACCCACCTCCTCACTCATGAACCCCACCCAAAACCCCATCACTCCCCCCAATAATCCTCGCCCTCAAATCCGGCTCCCTCTCAAACACCCTATCAAAAGGCCACATCGGCCTCCCCACCCTCCTATGTCCCAGTCTCACAATATCCTGATCCACACCCCCCGGCGTAAGACCCAACATCCAGTCTTTCGCCATATCAAACAACTCCGGCTCTAGATACCCAATCTTGACAACCACTATATCAACTTCCCTCGGTTTAAGATCTAAATCTGTAAAGTCTTTCTCATGATGATATGGTTTTCTTAGCTTGGTTAGGATAGCGAAGACAGAACCGATTTGAAGAACGACTTCTATAACCGCGTCTTTATCGCCGTGTTTGATAGAATGGACGACGCCGGTCATGGTGACGGGTCCGGAGTGGAGATTATCGATTTCCGCGCCTGCTGTTACGGTGATAGTTGCTCCTACACCCGCTCTAACAGCTTCTTCAACCGCCTTGGGTCCAGGGACCGAAGCATATATAACAATCGGTCCATCCCCGTTCTTGAACTCCGGACGAGCGAGGAGGTGTGTGAGACCCCATGTTACATCTCCACAACCTCCTGCTGTTGGATTATCGCCTGAGTCGGAGATAAAATATGGTCGTGCTTTGGAAGCTAGAGCCGTGTCGAGACATTCTTTATAAGTACCAGTTGGAGCAACGAATTTGAAATCTTTGTGAGATTTCCAGAAGAGATGTGCTAGTTTCTCAGCTCCTGCTGAGACGGCTTCTTTATCCCATCCTGTGACTACCACAACAGCTCTATTCCTCGGTTCATCAGCCCACGCGTATCCCACCCAGATTGCGGCATCGATAACACCCTCCACGTTCTCAACTTCAGGAACAGCAGCATAAATAGACGTCGCAGGCTCCAATCTCGTCGAAGTCTGTTCTCCAGGAAGCAGAATCGGAACAGGAATCCAGGCTTTAATCGGTCTTCCCTTCCCACTCTCCAACAAATCAACAAGATTCCTACAAGCCCTCCCCCTGGTCTCCTTAACATCAACATGTGGTGCCGTTCGATAACACGTGATCAAATCCGTCATATGGCAAAGCTCCCTCGAAACATTGCCATGTAAATCCATACTCGCGGAAACCAATACCTCAGAACCAATAACCTTCCTGATCCGACGGAGAAGCTCTGCTTCACAATCATCCAAGCCTTCGACACACATAGCGCCATGGATATCAAACCATAGACCCTGAATTGGGCCCGAGGAAACAATATCGGTAAGCCTCTCGATAATCTCTGCTGAGAGTTCGTTGAACGCTGCTCTTGTTACGATACCTCCTGGGAGTGCATGTCCAATGAGAGCTCCTTCCCAGTTTGCTTTCTTCCCCAATGTTGTGCCGGGACCGATGAAAGAGCCATAATGCTCGATTATCTCTCCCCCACGTTTGGGTTTGAATGCTGGAGCGAGGGTGCGGCCGGGACTGAACGTTGAAGTCTCGCATGCCAATCCAGCAATTGCAATTCTCGGCTTCTTCACTATTGACATGGTGTCGATTGAGCCTCGCGGTGTATGGTGAGGCTAGAGATACCGTACGGAGACACAGGTCGACAGGTGAATTATATGGACCGTTTGGGACTAGCACGGCGCGAGTTGAGTTGATCGACAATAAGCTTCACCTGCAGCCGTGCGGCGGGGTTCAAAAGCTTATGCCTGTCCCCATGGGCCAATACCCCACCCTAACTCGTCCTGGAGACTCTAGTATTCCCGGCACCCAGACGGATGCAACGTTTGATGGGGGTTTGGTTGGTCAATCCTTATCGTACAGCATCAGGGAAGCCTTTATCCGCAACTATCCCCTGAATTGATTAGTTAGGTAGGTGCTACGAGACTTATATCTCGACGTCGGTCAGTCGAGGTGTTTTGCGACGTTCCTCTTTATCCTGCGTTTTGATATTGTGGATTAAGACGGTGTCGGAAGAGAAATCCAGTCAAGATGTTGCGAAAGACAGCAACTGGAACTTGGTTGCCAGCATGTGAGTAGCTTTCGGAGCACATTTCGTATAATCGGGAATCCCAGGTCCGTGGGGATGTTCGAAGACGCCTGGCTGTTCATCCCCAGAAGATATCGCGAACGAGCCTCAAACATTATCGTGGAGAAACATGCTGACACCAAAATCAATCCCAGGGGTCCCCGAATCCACCATCATCCTCGCTGTCCTCCTCATGTTCTGCTCAATGGTTCAATCAGCAGTATGCCTTCCCACCTTCCTCCTATTTCCTCTTTCCTCACATCCAACCAACAATCCTAGACAAATGGCTACGACGGCTCCATGTTAAATGGCCTCAACATCCTCCCTTCCTACACCGATTACTTCGCACTCAATACCGCAACAACTGGTCTCAACACAGCATCCGTGTTCATCGGAGGAGCACTTGGACCTCTCTGCTCCGGTATCATCGCTGATCGTTTTGGACGTCGCCCCGCGATATTCTATGGTTCTGTCGTCACTCTACTCGGAGTCCTGCTCCAAACCGCAGCGCAGAATGTTGCGATGTTCGTCATCGCGAGAATTATCCTGGGATTCGGAACCGCGCTATCTGGAATTTCGGGTGGAGTGTATCTTTCAGAGACATTCCCTAGTAGATGGCGACCTTGGGGAGTGGGCATGCTGAATAATTTCTACTAGTGAGTACAAAGCTTCGAATGTTTATGTTGAAAGCTGATGGTCATGCAGTGTTGGGGCATTAATTGCTGCTGGTATCACCCTAGGCACAGGACAGTGGAACTCGACATGGGCATGGAGATTACCATCCCTCTTCCAAGGAATTTTCTCAGTACTCTGCATCGTAATCCTACCATTTATCCCAGAATCTCCACGTTGGCTAGCCCATGAAGACCTTTTCGAGGAAGCACTCATCGTCTGCGCTCAAACGAATGCCAATGGCGATGTCTCGAATCCGGTGGCGTTGACTGTTTACAAAGAAATCGTAGATACCATCGCATGGGAGAAGTCTGAAGGTCGAACAATGAGCCCAAAGGAGATGTTCAAGACGCCAGTGGCGCGAAAGCGGTTGCTGATTGGAATGTCTCCTGGCCCTTTTTCCTGTATCGCTGGAAACATCCTTGCTTCATATTATCTCGGCGCTGAGCTAGATACTGCCGGAATTACAGACTCTTTGCAGCAGCTGAAAGCGGTATGTTGATGGACATCGAGGTGGTTCTAAGAAACTGACAAAAACAGAACGTCGTGCTAAATGTCTGGTGTCTCGCATGTTGTCTTTTCGGGACCCAGCTCGCAGCGAAATGGGGCCGTAAACCAACAGCTCTACTTTCCGAGATCCTCCTCATCATATGCATGTTCATCATGGGTGGACTTTCAAAGATGTATGCCGACAATCCAGATGGTGCTTCTCAGAGCTTGGTGTATGGAGATGTTGCTGTGATGTTCCTGTTCCAAGGCTTCTATTCGATTGCTTGGACACCACTGCTCTATCTTTATCCGCCCGAGGTGATGAACTACTCGATTCGTGCGAATGGATTGGCTGTGTCGTCGTTTATGCTCAATGCCTTTGCGTAAGTACTTACTTTGGGGTTAGCGAGGATATTTGACTAACATGAACAGACTGGTATTCGTCTTCATAATGCCTATCGGCTTGAACAACATCGGCTGGAGGATGTACATGGTGAATGGATCATGGGACATAATCATTGCCGTTCTCATTGTGAGTGTCCTTCGAGACTTCCTGGGTCTATCAGCTGACATGAAAAGGCTGTTTTCTGGGTCGAAACAAAGGGCAAGACACTGGAAGAAATCGACGCAATATTCGAAGGCGAGAAGCACTCTTCGGTACCAGATGTCGAGAAAGTTCGGAAAGGCGAAGCACAGATTGATACTGGAATGTTGAAGCAGGAACTTAAAATCGACGTACAGACACACAAAGAAAAGGAGACTTGAGTTGAGGGGAGCCCTCTAGGACCGGAGGACTTGGGCAGATCATTTGACGCAAAAGTCGAGATAGAACAAATGAAGCAGCTTCGAGCAGTGTGAGATTGTTGTTGGTGCTATGGAGAGTGAGCTGGGACACCAGTGCCAAGTACTGAGTTGAACTGCAAGCCTGAGAAAGTTATCGAGACCAACCACTAATGTTCAAAGCTCGAGGGATCATCAAGGGTGAGAGCCCTGGCCGTCTTCTTGCCACTGAAGAAGCTGCGTGGCTTCTTGTTGTGTCCCCTCCTTTGCCGACGAGGCACCGAATGAAGACCCCTTTACCAGGCGTGGATGATTCTTATCCCAGATGTCCAGGCCACCAAGCATCTGGCCCTCCTCATTCAAAGCAGTAGTGACTGGTACGCAGTCCGCACAGCCTGTCCATTCATCATAATTCGCACCTTCATACGCCAAACGTTGTAGCTGAAGATACCCATCATCGGTCCAGCTCAATCTAGCATAATCTCTGTTCAATCGCTTCTGTATCCAAGGCACGATAGTATCCACGACCATTCCAAATATCACCAGAATGGATCCTACAACCAGTATGATAACCACACCCAGAGTGTTGAAGTTTTGGTATCCAGGCACATTCCGTATCATCTGTCTCTGGCAAATCGACCTTGCCCATGTATCATTCGCCTCAGGTAGTCTGATGAAGCCCCCAGATTCGATAATATTAGCAGGCCCCGCAGCTCGTTCTACCAAAGCTTGCTGAATCGAAGCTAACGATATATCAAACCATCCGCTGGTCTCGATTTGCCACTGGTTGTTTGGCAACTCGGCTGTCTGCTGATTGGTGAATACCGTAGTTTGGGCTTTGAGTGCTGAAGCTCCACGGCCATCAACGGAATAGTATACGTTTGATTCTCGCATGGCAAGAATGACAGTCATAGCTGTCTCAAATTGGAACATATCCAATTGAATGTGCTCCGTGTTTGTGATCAGCCCAGGAAGAGGTCCTAGGGCTGTGCATCCTTTGGCTCCAGGCGTGGTTGGATTGCAGATCTGGTACTGATCCGTACAAGCAGTGACAGTGATGTAAGCATCTGGATAATAGTTGAAATAAGTATTGTTTGTGCTGGAATCTGTGTAATTTTGAACAGTGTTGGCATAGAACATTGGGTCTGATGTGGAATTCGTGTAGCTAATGCTATTAGGTGCAAGAAAGAACACCGATACGTCCGCGTCAGTTCTGTTGAAAGCGGGAATAGGTATCCAAGCCGCCGGTTCTCCGGCCTGAGAGAGAAGGGTCCTATGGGAGCGTCAATTATATATCATCGTCAACAAGATTATACCTACTGAATATTGTACCCAATGCCCACAAAAGCCTGGTGCATGTTGTATTGATATGTCCAGTTATACACATTTTCCAACGGCCCCATACCAACTAGTATGAAATGATCCACCATTCCATCCGCCACCGTCTGATTGACCACTTGAACGTAGGGTCGCCCTCGAACTGGTGTGCAGGTAGCAACTTTCCGGACTGTCACTCGCTCAGATTTTTTGGCGTTAATGCCGAAAACTTCATGGGAGTCTAGTGGGCCGGTATCCATCTGGAATGCCGCCGTAGGTCCCAGCAAGCAAGTCTGCGATTCGAATGGGCATGACGCGTTTTGATTCGCTGTCCAAGGAAGTCGTGGAGTGGCGTATGTGGCGCACTGGAGATGGTCGGTATCCTGGGTGCCATAGCATTGTCGAGCATATGCTGCTGCAGATATGCTGTCATTCAAAATCTTCCGTTGCCATCCAGTTATAAAGCCCCCACCTCCCACCACAACGTCGAAATCCCAGAATCCACAGTGTGAACCATCAATGAGAACTGCTGTTCCCGCTGCTTTAGTGACTTGTGAAGAGAAGATACTCGCAACACCGAACCCAATAGATATGGCGAGGGGCAAGGCTATAAGATTCATAGTCCGAGAGTACCAGCGCTTTGTTCGAACATGTTTTCGCCAGGCAAAAGAGACTCTGGCAAATTTCCAGGCGGCATGAAGAGCTGTCTCTGAATTCTTCAGAACTGCTTGTTGCTGGAAATGAAGTGCAGTTTGAGGTCCGCTCCTGGATCGAACTTGATGGATAGCATAACTGACTATTCTCCATAAGGAACTGCCAGCTGTAGTGATCAGAAGTACGAGGAACGACTGAAGGAATCCTGCGTTTCGATTTGTAAGGGTGATGGTAGCTCCAAAGAGTGTGCCACGTGAGTGGTTAATCCATGGTCCTGTATAGATTGTGGTATCTGAAGACATCTTCCCTGAGGAAACTAATGCCGTAAGGAACGATTGTGAATTCTTGTATCGACATTGATCGAACCATAGTAGAAATAAATAGGCAGGCATGAGGCTGAGCATCGCTGTGCGGTCCAACTACTCGCCCGTGTTCTGTTGTGCAACGTGTCTAGGCGGATTTTCAACTCGTCGGCCTTGCATTTTGGTGGCGGGAACATCTATGGTGCAACCAGAGCCACTCACTGTGAATCTTGCTCAATAAGACTAACGTCCAACGCTGACATCTAAGACTCAAGTGACATGGTAACTGTGAGGTTTCGGCTCTTGTGGAACGGGTGTAAGGTCACGAGGCCTATACATCGCCTCGGCAGCTCGGGGTTGTTCAAGGCAGCTCACCATGTCGATATTGAAGCAGGGCGCTTCAAGGTCTTCGGACTAGATTGGCGTTATCTATATTTCGATGACTGCCGTTTGCAGACAGCATGTCAAGGAAGAGTATGCAGCAGGAACGACGCGCTGGGAATGTATGTGTCGCATTCAATGTTTTCCATGTTGAAAATTGGACCGTATCGTGATGCGAGGAAGGTACAGAACAGGTATTGAAGTACTACGTGTACGAAACTCGAAGTTGATGCGTCCGTACGAAAGTGTCACAACAGAGTCTATTTGCAGGTGAGGAAGACGCGAGAGAAGAGAGATTGAGGCCTTGTTAAGCCACGCTAAAAGAGACGCTAGGCCTCTTCAGGCAGTCGCTCATCCATTTTCGTGCTCGAAGGAGAGGAATTCTGCATCATAAGTGAATCTTATACATGGGAAGAGCTATGTGTAGCCTTGAATTTGTGATCATACAAATCGTACAGAGCTAACGGTCTACTGTATGGAGAGCCGCTTGAAGCCAGTTCCCAGTCATGAGTCACGTGCTGAAACTGTCCTTTAAAGTGCAACAGAAATTATCAAGGTCTCAGTACATTATAGTATCACGGATACCTACACCAGTATCGCACACAGAATAGTCTACAAGTATTTCAGACTCGTAAAGTCTAAGTTCAAACCAATCCCTCATCCTCACCCCCTTTCCCCTCGCTTAACCGTATCCCAATCAACAACCACCACTCGTCCCAACCGTTCCCATCCACGCATCCTCCATCGTCACTGCTTCACTCCCACAAGCAGGAACACTCAACGTCCTATTAAACCCCTCATAAATCCACGGCTGCTCACAATCCTCCTGCCTCACATACTTATAACTCACCTCCTCCCCGGCATTCAAATACGCACTAACACTCCATAATGGTCTCTCCTGCGTATACCCTCCCGCACCTAGCGGTATACTATTCCTCACATCCCATGCTCCAAGATCATCTGTGTTACCGATCACATAGATGTTCTCTCCGAAATAGGTTGTGGCGTTGACGTTGAAGATGATGTTGACTTGGCAGGTTGAGGTTACGTTTGGTGCTCCTGCTGCGGTAGCTGGGGCGTAGACGCCTGTTGTTGATGTACCGGCACATGTAGGTGGTGGCGCGGCAACTTTTCGAGTTCCCCATGATGATGGGTATTGTCCAGCTCGGCGTTGCGCCATGGTGACGAATGCTGCGTATGACCATGTGAGATCGTTTGCTGAAAGTGGGACGCCGGTATCTCTGTTGAATTGCTCGGCTAGAGAGCCGTTTGCTGGTGTGTACTTCTTCGCAACGGCGACGAAGGAGTCGGCGTACGCTGTGACAGCGTTCATGATTTGCGCAAAGGGAGAGTTGGCGTTTCCGCTGTTGTATTGTCGGACGGTGACAGCAGGGTAAATGTCCTTGAAAAATGCGAGGGACGTGGAGTCAACAACCAGGTTGTGGCGAGCTTTCCATTGAGCGACAGCATCATAAAGAAACTCTGCTGCTGCTGTGGTGATCAGATACCTATTGATTTGTCAGTCATGCCAAACAAGATGGAAATGAGACTTACCAAGGATGTCCACCTTGATATATATCCTCAGCGTATCTTCCAACAGCAACGCCTTGTCCTTCCGGGATACCAGTATTGATACTGTAGGTATCTTTAAATGTATCAATCAACACCTTGAAATTCGCCAAACTCTTTGAATGACAAGGCTGTAATGTAGGACTATCACAATACGCATCAATATCAAACACCGCAATAGGACCCAGTATTGAATTCCCATCCAACCCTGTCCGGCCATTATCAACATTGATATTAGACACAATGAACTCCCCATTCCAGAAACTTTGCAAGAAGCACAAGACTTCAGGGGCTTGATCACAACCTATACAGGTCACTCCCAGATCATGAGCGAGTTGTGCGCCTTCGACAAGGGAGCGGTGTTGATTTTGGATAGTAAAGAATGATGATCCGAGGGTTTCTTCCCAGAGATCGAAGCCAGTTTGGTTCCAGTATTGACCCACGTAGGATAGGTCGTTGGAGATGATGGGCCAGATAATTGTCTTCGCTTTGGCTGATTGTCCGTTCTTGATGAGCCAGCTGCTGTAGGTCATCAGCGCGATGGCTCGGAGAGCAGGACCGTCACGTTGAGGACGTCCCCAAGCACCATTAAAACGGGTGCCGTCAACCTGGTACTTGGGCTCTCCTAGACCAAGACCAGCAGGGAGGAAGGTCCCAGAAGGATTGGAAACTGTCTGGAGCGTGGCTTGCGCGTGGATATAGTCTTCGATGTAGGATTGGAGGTTGGTGTCGCCGAAGATGAACTCATCGACGATCATCTTCAGCGTGAGAGCTGAGTCCCGAGTCCATGTGTAGAAGTCTGTTTCGAAGTCAGCATCCATTGTCAGCCTCGATGAAGGTAGGGAATCACAATCAGGATTAGCTTTGCTTGGTGATGCAACCACGAGACCTGCTCCAGCGCCAGGAACCTTTGCTCCATCAGGTCCAATGTTGTCCAGTGCTCCTTGCAAAGCAATAGCTCTCTCCGTCGCGATGAAAGAATTCAGATCTCTCTTTCCAGGTGCCGCAATAGCTTGAGAGAAGAAGGATGACAAAAGTCCAAGTACCCCGACGGAAAACCTCATTTTGACGAATGATAACCTCAAACTCTCTCTCGACACAGATACTCGAAAGACGATGGTGTAAGAAGGGTCTTATATCTTCTCACGACACTTACTCCACATTCCCAAAAGTGAACAAATTCTCCGCATTCACCTCCAACTCTCCGTCACAATCGTGAACACAACATCCTCGATACCCGCAAGAAATTCGATGAATTCCTGCAGCTACCACCACCCCTCCCAACGGCCCGACTCTTTCGCGGACTCTCCTCTCTTCAATTGGACACCTGGGGTCGTTCACGCACCATCTGATCAGGGAAGCGGGGTAGCTGCAGCTCTATTCAGGGACAACATGCAGTCTCCAGGCACAGAACGCCACAACACAGTATACTGAGGTTATTTGCCCGAAATGACAGCACTAAAGCTCGTGAGTCTGGGGTAGCTGTCGGTGAGATTGTTGGAAGGGGCCCGAATGTTTGGCCGAGTATTTAAGCTCTGGGTTGTAGCGGTATTCCGGGGCGATAGGCTCAGGGAGCTGCAGTGTTGAGGGACGCTGAGTGGTCACTTTTCGCGAGGTTCCTGGGGGCTGGAGAAGCGAGTGAGCTAAGGTTACCGACGGTTCATCCCATCATCTCAGAAATGACAGCAGTAATATGATCAATGCAGGCGAAGAAATGCTTCAGCACTATTTTACAAGGCAATGTTTGCATTTCCGGATACCCATCGTTTATGATGGTCGGCACACCTTCTGTAATCTAAAAACATGCTCATCATCCTCGTTACTCTACCTCTCTCAAGCCTTCCATCCCTCTCCAACTGCACCCTGCTTCGATCATGTTCCAATTGATCTGCCACTACCTCCTCAGCAGTAGTCCGAATCGGCTCTCAGAGCTTGGAAGAAAGACCTGGTAAGCGTTTCAACTGTCGTTCTATACCTATGTGTACAATACTCCACCTGCATACCTATTCTAGACATTATCTCCAACTCGAGTTCTTGATCGTGTCTAGCTTCCCCTTCCTCTTATCGTGTTTCTCATCTTGACGACTCGAAGACGGTCTCCCCGAGGACATGTCACTTGTCGTAGACACTTCTTCGCCGCCCTTCCTTCTCCAGCTTGCAGTAGCTTTAGCAGCGGCAGCAGATGAAAGGCTTGATGCCATGCCGGCGTTCAAGTCTAAACCCAGGAGCCGCCCAGCCTCAACCTCTGATGTAGAACTTTCCCGTCCAATGACCGGAAAGTCCGCTGGGTCAAGCTTTCTCTGTTCTCTCGCTTCTCGCTTCCTTTTTCTCATCCTCGTCAATTCAAGCATATCTTCGACGGTGTCCATTTCATTTGCCATGTTATACCTGTCTAGACACAACATATCCTCATACAATAGAATCTCTCCGCCGATGTCCATGTCCTTGATCATTTCCTGTTTTCCTGTGCTGTTTGATGAAAGCTTGCCAGAATTTCCCGCAAGCATTGCTAGGTAAATTCCTTCCTGTGACTGTAGTCTGTGTTTGTTTTCCTACGTCTTGACAACCGACCACGATTCGAAATGCTCGAGGTAGTAGCAAGGCTTTTGAGCATCGTCGAACGTCGGTGAAGCAACTTCCTCTTTCTCTGAGACTAAGGTAACGGGTGGGACAATGGATGATGACGACATGGTTTAGGGAGTCTTTAATGTAGTCCGAGTCGATGTGTTCTGCTCGGACACCAAATTTTCCAAGTCGGAGGAAGTCTTGGATAGGAGCCACAGATCCGAGGAAGAACGTGATGATCAAAATCTCCTTTTCGTTTATGCCCGTTGCAGCTAAGGACTGTATGATCTTTGCGATGGCGACGAGATTTTGGGGATTGACCAATCCTGTGGAGTTTTTGATGCGCAAACACTGGCCATCATTAACATTAACAAAGACCGAGGTCTTGATATGGGTCGGCACCTTGGAAAGGTAATTGGTAATCCAACCGAGCATCAATGATCGAATTGGTAATGATCGTGACAATGGACTATCGTACAGAGCCTGGTTGTTCGGCGGTAAATCCTGGTTGTAAGAGCAAGTTCTCAGGAACATGGTAAGATCCTGATCTGAGTGGTACTGAGTCTCAAGGCGAAAAGGTTTGATACCAGTTTTTATGACCCGAGATAATGTGGTCAACTCGAGCTGTCTCCGAAGATGATTCCTGTCTCCGGTGGTGACAAGGAGGTTTGGAGAAAGACCGTCCTCTTGCGCGACCAAGGCGACCCGGTCCAAAGTCGAGGCGAATGCGCCACATGCTGCGACGATTATATGATCTGGTATACTCTCTGTATTGTCGCATATGAGTACCGTGGGTCTGAAGCTTCGAAGAGATCCAGCGACGAATTCTTCAGGAGTTGCAAACACAGCGGTCGCATTGGAGAAATCCATGTCTTGGATGATACATTGTCGAATGCTCGCAGAAAGAGTGGCTGGAGTATCTTCTTGAGCTCGAGGACCATATTTCTTCAGGTCAAAGATACCTAGAAGCAGGTCATGCATGCTTGATATTGAATCGACAAGCACCATTTCATCTATAAGGTTCCTACATCCAAGGTCCTTTGCTGCCTGAATTGAGTATTTGTGAAATCGTCTGATCTCGGCGGAAGGATGTCAGTACAAGTACTCTCTGCTCAGCCTTGACACAGATAGCGCAGAAAGTCGAGGCCAGCATAGTCTTGCCACAGCCAGTAGGACCGATAACCAGAGTAAAGGTGGACTTTAAAAGCTCATCAAATGCTGCTTGTTGTTTGCCATCCATGGGGTCTCTCAATATTCGAAGTGCTGATTCATTTAAGCCTTTGACGCGTCTCTGAAGGATTGGTCGATGTCCATCTGTGCCCAATAGAATATCTCTGATATATCTCTGACTGCTGCGTTCGGTACTTTGCTTGGATATGACCCGATCCATAGAGTCTAACGTATACTGGTGGCGTTGGGACTGAGAAGAGAACCGAAAATGAGCATTGAGGTTTTGGTCTTTCATCTCAGGGATAGACTATTTATGAGTTGGCTGTACCACTACTATAGCAAGTTTGATCTTTTCCCCAAGAGTCAACTTGATGCCCAAAACAGTCGCATTTTCCCAGATGTAATGAGTGCTTTCGTCCTTTCCTTTCCACTCAAGCGTCGCCTTTGATCCTGCTTGTGGAAAGCGTTGTGTCCTCTTGGGAACAAATAAAGTCTAGCGTCAGAACAATAAACCATTGCTGAGGTCCTGTTGCTTTGTCATTGTCAAAAAGTTTCCAAGCAAAGTACTTGTGTTGTCCGTCGAGATACTCTTTTCTCAGCTCGTACACCAAATGCTCTTCGTACAGGAAAGCTGCTTTTAAATAGTACTCTGCTGAAGCACTTGACGTGAAGATGAGCTTTGGACGTAAGCACACAGTTGTTGCGTCAACATCCTGAGCAGGACGTAAGGGACCTGTGCCTTTAGTCACCCACCCTACCTCCCGCGTGGCCTCGATATCATATACCTCATCGCAGTCCCTTGGGAACCTGGCGCACAAGTCGGTGGGAACGCTGCCGGCAATCGTATTGTTCAGGACTCTAGCTCTCCAATACTTCACAAGCCCCGTTGGGCATGCAAGGAGGTATCGAAACCGGTATTCCAGAATTGGAAACCATCGAACTTCCGCAGTGAACTTGTACTCGTGCCCTTCGATCACATCTTTCGTGATAGCTTGGAATGTGTTCGCCAGCTGAGTTTTCTCCATCTGTGTAGGTAGGCTCTGGTTGAAGAATGCGAAAGACTTTGACTTCCATGATATTGTAACCTGTCGTTCTAAGTCACCCGATTTTGATGGACTGGAGCTCGAGGATTCATCCCAAGTAAGGTCGTATAGCTCATCGGAGAAGCTTGTTGGACCAGGTGAGACAGCCTCAAGGAAGTCGAGATCGGAGCTCTTCTCGGGCCAAAACTCGACCTGTGCACGTGGATGGTTCGATTGGTCTGGGTTGTCAAGAAAGGCGCTGAACTTGATCATCTTCACCTTGGTCTCACGTTCGCCGTCATGATCGGAATTGTGAAACTGCAACTCGATTGATGGGTCATCGGTACCTAAAAGCTGGATCAGTGGTTTTAAAATCAATCGAAAAGCGTGTAGATTTACCACCTGTGATGCAAAACTTCAGGTGCTGTTCGTTGTGATTTCTGATTTCAATTTCCTCCCCAGTTGCCTTTGTCACATGAAGTCGAAGGATTGAAACCCTGCCTGGCTCAAGCCTTGAAATGTCAGCGCGTTGTGGTAATCGAGCGGGAACCGTTCGAGCACTTACTGCATGCGATGGATAGACCTATGTAGTCCTTCCTTGGGGAGATATGTGCTTCGCGGCCATTGTTTGATCGCATCAAATGGCCCCGTGGTGTATCCTGAGTCCGATACCATTGTCGATCGTAGCAGCTGCTGTCTTGATCAGGAGTTGGAAGAATTCTGAAGGATAGACGTCAAGACTCAGTGCTGTGAAGTTGATGGAAGAAAACATTGCTGAAGCGAGCAGGAACTCTTACGTCGATATTCGCTCTTACCAAAGCTAGCCCATTCATTCACTTGTTTCTCAGATCCTCAAACTCCCCTCCATAACCACCACAGCACCACCACTCAACTTAACACCCTTCACCTTCCCATCCCCACCAATCATTACATCAACACCAATCTCACTCCTCCTCCCCATCTCCACACCTTGCACAATCTCGGATCTCGTACTCCTCCCTCTTTGCCCAGCCAAATAGCTTGACAAAGCACTCGCAGCACTCCCCGTCGCAGGATCCTCCATCTTAGCTTCCACCATTCTAGTTCTTACTTTAACTACCTCTTCAGCCTCATATAGGACGACGTAGTAATACCTCGCAACAAAACTCGGTGCAAACTCCAGATCTAAGATTGATGCAAAGTCGGGCGACAGGCCTGTCATTTCAACTTTCGAAAGAAGCTCCAAGGATGGAAGTTGGACAAGCAGAAACGTCATACCCTTTACAATCGAAAACAAAGGCGCACGCATTTCCGCCTCTCTGATCTCCGCATTCTTCTGTAGTCCAGAGACATTCAAATCGGAAATGGAATGATCGGAGAGAGTGTGAGCATGGAGATGCGTATCATGCGGAATATCCGCCGTCACCATCCCATTCTCTCCCCTAGAAATCGGAATCTTCCCCGCTTTTGTAATGAGTACTCCCTTATCTCTCTTATTGCCCTCTCGATTCAGAACATAAGATGCAGAACCAATAGTCGGATGTCCAGCAAAAGGAAGTTCCTCATCAGTGGTAAAGATATCGATTTTCCACTCCTGAGC
This sequence comes from Helotiales sp. EF0021, assembly GCA_000292665.1. Taxonomy (NCBI): domain Eukaryota; kingdom Fungi; phylum Ascomycota; class Leotiomycetes; order Helotiales; species Helotiales sp. EF0021. The sequence goes on from AIET01000400.1 coordinate 416,240, forward strand.
CCCGTCACCATCATCATCTCCTGCAGAAGTATCTCTTTCGTGCAGGAACACAGTCTCTGAGAGGTTGAACTCTTTCGCAATAGCTTGTTTCTGGGTCTGAGTGATGGCCGATGAGAGTTGAGATGGGACCCGAACAAGAGCTAGAGGGTTGCCTGTGTATGGCGTGGATGTGAATACATCGAGGGTTGTGAAGGGGAGGGTGTGAGGGGATGTGGTGGATTGAGAGGGGGTTGTCATTTTGTGGATATGAAGGGCTTCGATGATGAAGAATCTAAGAATGCTGGGATCAAACCACCGTGATGTGTAATGAAAGTGTGGAGTGGAGAATGGAGTGAAGATTGAATGTCGGGTTGTCGTTACAAGCTAGGCGATGCCAAGGGTGAGTTGCTGTGGGAAGGTTCGCCGAGCCGGCTCGAGCCGCAAGCATATTCTGGGGAAGAGAAGGATGTATTGACAGTAGGACGCTGTCACAAGATCTAAAATCCACGGAAGGAAGAGAGTGAGTTCCAAGCTGCTTAATGTCCAATTCAAAACCAGGCTTTTGTCATTCCTCATAAACGTACACTTTACATAACGCCCTTATGCAAAAACCATCCTCCCAATGCTCATCGCAAATGTACAAAGTCCTTACCAATATACAATCAACGTAGCAATACAATCACTCCTCGCCGGCAGTTCCCTGCTGCGCCATAATCAAAGCGGTCAACTCAGCGATCTTAGTACTCAGATCCTCAACTTGCGCCTTCAGCCCATCAATTTCAGGATTATCCAAGGAGCCTGATCCGGGTCGCGAACCTTCTTTCTTACTCTTGACGACGCCTTCGAATGGATCTGGGCAGCATTCAGTAGATGAAGTGCCATTGCGTCGAGGATCCGGGAAGTGCTGAGAAGCTGTATTCGCGGAAGCACGATTCGATAGGAATGGCCGTGGCTTTTTCGGAATAATACTGCCTTCTCGTGTCAATTGCTGAGAACCGGGCCCAGCAGAGAATATTGGATCATGTCCTCGAACCTTTCCGTAGACACACTCAAAAATCCATATAGCTCCGATGATAGGTAGATGGGTCATTTTTAGGACCCATATTCGAGTCGTCCTGAGCTGATCTGCTGGTACGCAGAGCCGGAGAGGTCGGATGAAGATCAGAGGTATGAGGTTGAAAGGTGGGTAGAAGTGAGTGAGCCTATTGCTAGTCGATGCTTCTAGCACGTACACCGAGTATACGAATAGGTACTCCTCTCTAGCGTGAGAAATAACTTTCGAAAAGCTGTCACTCAAGATACTGATCAACGATGTGATCAGGAGAATGTTCGTCATGACGACAAAAGCCAGCATCAGAGGAGGTCCTAGTACGGGATTGATGTCTCTCATGATATCGAATCCGAGGTAACTGGAACCGAAGAACACCTTGATCAAGATCCAACTCATTTCACCAAGGCTGAATGTGTCTCGGGCCAGCAGTGTAAATGTGGTAAGGAAGCCAACATATAACACCACCACAATGACCATGAATTTGACGAAATCCTTTGCCATTTCCTTCAAACAAGGGATCAGGGTTCCGAAATACGGGTGCAGGCTCAGCAATGAACAGATACGAGGAACCATGAAAAGTGCTTCTAGTGACAAGATGTCAAAAGCATGATCAATGATCCGACCATCGTCCTGGATGAGTCCTATGATCCTCATGAAAAGGAATGCGACCCCAATTATGATTATAATAAGGTCGGCTCCATTCCATATATCCACCGCGTAAAATATAGACCCGGCATCGATGAATTCGCTGAGCTCGTCATAAGCAAATGATGCGAACCATACATAAAGGGTGACTTCCAACGGCGTAATGTAGTAAGGGTTCCTCTCGACCAAGACTGCGTAGTAGAGGAACAGAAATGTCGCAAAGAAGAGAACCTCGAAAGCTTTCTGGTATAGCGGTACGCGTAGCCTTGTGAAGTAGTCCGAGTTCCTCTTGTTGTAAAATTGAGGTTTCTTCTTCGACGCTGCACTCAAATCCTGCCAAAACGTTATGTCACCCCTCCAAATTCCATGAACGATCTTCTGCACAACCTTCTGGCTGAGGAACTTTTTGCAGTCTGCCACAGCAGCGATTTCCAGGCCATTGAGTCCAGTGAAGGCTGATGTTGGATCACCCTCATCTTCGTCCTCGCCATCCTCATCCGCGGGCATTCCAATGTTCGAGATTGACCGTAGCATCTCAACCCGCTTACTGCTCGGCCTTGTAGGTGTCAATGAGGAATTTGGTCGAAATTGTGGTAGAAGACTCGACCGTTCCGTCACTTCGGTGTGGTTTGTGCAACCTTCTACGTTGGTTGATCGTACTGCTGGTAATTCGAAGAGGCAGAAGTCCATAGCGTCCCGTTCTGATATCCGAGCAAGGAAACGCCATGATACTATCTCGCATGCATATGCGCGAGTCTCATTGACTCCTCGATCGTCTTCTGCGAGGGTCGAGAAATGCCATTTCAACGTTCTGCCGAGTTCAATGAGTGAGGGTGGTCGGAAGAGGGTGTAGTACTGACAATAGGGCATTGATCAAACAAGGATTTGTGACGTTGAGAACCAGGTGATCCACCAGTATGCGTACTTTATTTCCAGCAGATGTAGTTCGTAGTTGCTCGAAGGTTGAGGGCAATGCAATCTCGTCGACCATGTAACTAATGACTGTCAGTATGTCACACCATGACTCGGATTCTCACTGACTTTGATAAGACCTTGACAACCTTTACAAACGGATCTTTGGGTCCAATGTCTGGCAGCTTCCTCACAGTCGTATCTCCAATAGGGGAACTTGGAGGGGTCATCTTGGAATTGGGAGTGACGGAAGTGCGTCCGAATTGGAATGTCGCATTGACCAGCCTCGGAGTTGACCGAGAGGGAAATCAATACGATTCGTACTGATTACACGATAATTGAGTCTGCCATGCCTCCACGAGTTCGAAGCATCGCAGGTGAAGGTTCACCGAACTTGAGACTTGACTGCAGGTTTTCGCTGTCCAAACCTGGAAAAGTTGTTGCAGGGATGAACGGACTGGATGCGGGGCCTACAGCCACTAAAATGGTCCACTAAGACAGGAGGCTTACAGGGGCGAGGGGCTCGGCTTGCAGCTCCAGGCAACCCAACTTCGCCATCATCAACCCCGCGCCCGCGTCAGACGAACATAAGCAGCCTGGAATTTAAAAAGAACAACCACAGCAGCAACTACATAATATTTCCATCCTTTAATTTACAACAAACACAAATCGAACACTCGGACTACACTTCGCAAAATTCACAAGGAACCTAGAAGAGAAAAGACGTCCGCCACATAAATCGAATTACCCCTCTACTAGCCTCCACATCTCGGGAGCACCCACGATTCGACATCAACCATCACTTTCGATTCTGCTACTTCCTTCAGCAATCAAATACACGCTCTAATATACACCAAGATGGCAAGCAACCCCCTCAGTACGGAGAGTATTCTCCAGCACATGGCAGATGCGTTGCCTACACATGCGCAAGGCGACACGAATTCCGACCTCAGCAGCTCATATGAAGCCATCGCACTCTTCGCACACGCATGTATGACAGCAGTTGGCTTTCGGCTGGTTGGATTTGGAGAAGGGAACAAGATGGGTAAGTACCGCGTTGGAGATTATCTGTAATGTACTAACATCTTTCGCAGAGGCAGAATGTACCAGACTCGCTCCAAGACTTGCAGCACAATGGAACTCCTCATTCGGATCGCACTCCTTCCTTTACGCACATTCACAATCATCGATGCAATACGTTGTCAAAGTTGATAGGTTAGGGGGCAAAGCAGAGATCAGAGGTATCGGTTTGGGTGATGAACGGATATCCAGATTAGAAATCATAGCAAAAGATTACGTCTCCTCGGCTGCCTTACCACTAAGAATCACACTCACATCTTCCGGCGAAGAAGATAGATCCGACCTACCCACGAAATTGAAGGAGATCTTCATTTCACCTTCCAGAATACAAGACCTAGCCTCAGAATTCAAAGTCACAATCATCCAGAAATTGATGCCAGGACTGCACAAAGAAGGATATGAAGAAGCTCCAAACGCCGGTGCCTCAGCACGAGAAGACGTAGCAGACGAGCGAGCAGAAGGACATGCTCGCAGGAATCCACGTCAAGACCCTCTCCGTGATCCAGGACTCCCAGAACCAGCTCGCCCATATCCGTTTCAAGACCCCCTCGCCGCTGGTCGTCGGCCAGTACCACAAGGCGACTTCCCACCTCCAGGATTCGACGATGAATACGACATGAACCGGCCACTTCGCGGTATGGCCCCTCCATTTCCTGGCGCTGGATCTCCATTCAATATCGGACACGATGACCTGAACCCGCCTGGTCTAGGACCTCATGATCCCCTTCGAGGAAGTTTTGTTGGAGGTGGTGGATTGAGGATGCCTGGAGGTGGAATGGGAGGGGGTATGCATCCTACCTTTGATGATCCCATGTTTGGTGGAAATAGTGGACAAGGGAGACAGGATCCTAGAGCGCCGCCTGGAGCGAGATATGATCCTTTGGGTCCTGGTGACGGACCTACAAGAGGTGGTGGAGGTAGACCACCGAATCCATTTGGTGGCTTTGGAGATGGTGATTTTATGTAGATTTTGAGGAGGTGAGGAGGGTTGTATATTGTACGATATGGTATGCGATCTAAGATAGGAGCTGGCGTGCTCTTACCTAGGTAGGTAGTAGGTAGCGTGCTACGACCTTCAGCAAATGGTCTTAGCAAAGATAATTCAACCACTTCCGCTCTCTCTCAACACGTATTAAACCTTCACATCAATAGAACTCCTTTACATATAGATGACCTGTTTCTCAAACTCCGTAAATCCACTTAGTAACCTAGGCAGTGCCGAACCAGCATTCAACTACCGACAAAATACCATGCTCACTACCTTATGCAACAAACGTAACCCAACCCGCGAAATCACCAGAAATCAAGACAAATCCCATTATAACTACCTCACACCCATAAGATCATCAAGATCTTCATCGCACCGTGACGTGCAGAAACATTTCACTGCAAGGTCCTTTTTCAGATCAAGTTTCCGGTTCTGGGATGGGAGGTGGGGATTGGTTGTTGGCTTGTTTTTTGAGAGGGGAGGAATGACGTCTTGGCGAGGCGATGCTGGGTTTGCGGGATTTGCATGATGGAATTATGGACTTTTGGATTTTTGGACTTCTGGATGAATGGGTATGGGAATGATCGTGATTGCGATTGCGAGTTTTGGATGGGTGATGATGAATGGGTGAGGGGTATTTGTATGGATAGGTTGATGGACAGGAAAAGGTGGAGGGGAATGAAAATAGGTATATATAGCTTTGAGAATCCCGAGTTGAGGGTTTGTTTTTCTTTGATATTTACTTTCAAGTCTATCATATACCTACATACCCATACCACCTATTCTATTACACAATCTACACAACCAATACGATCAACAATCAACAACCATGTCAGGACTCCTCGATAAAGCAGAGAACGCAGCTGGCGGCAAACTGAACCAGGACTCTCAGCCTGGAGATTCGGTTGAGCGAAGTGCTGATTCGGGGGTTAATAAAGGTACTTTTCCTTCCATTTCCTTCTCTTTTCCCTTATTTCTTTTCTCCCTCTTTCCCATTTCCCGCTTCCCACCGCCCCTTCTTTTCCCCTCCATTACCCATTTTCACCCCTCCTTTTCCCCTAAAATCATACATGATATTCTCGATCGAGAGAGAGATGGGGGACGGGGGATGGGTGGGGGGAGGGAAATAGAAAGGAATGAAAGTAGTTAACAGAAGAAAATAGAGGTGAACCAAGTAGCAGGCGACGCAGGGGTCCCGCAACAAGCCGATCAGGCGTTGGATAAGGGTGTTGATTCAAAGGTTAACCAGGAGATTCCTGGGGGGAATAATTAGGATGTCGGGTTTGGGGTTTGGGGATGAGTGTAGAGATGAGGGATGTTGGTTTTGTTGCTGCATTGAGGATTGAGGGTTGTTATTTGAATTGGCTTGTATGGAGCTGTCTGTGGATTATGCAGTGCTTTTGCAGGAATTGAAGGATGTATTGCACGTACTAGCAGTTCTTCAAGTTTGACGTGTTCACACCCTTTGTGTCTTGAGATTGTGATATGATGGGTGGAATGGTGATTGTGTCAATTTGAACATATATTTTGATATACCACTGTTTTTACTAGGTGAAAATCCCTGTGAGAGAGGAGGTTGTAGCCTAGCGTAGGCTTGAATAAGTGAATGACATCTGTCTAGACGACTAATATAGCCACAATAGTCAGCCTTCTCGCGGTATAGTAATATATGACCAGAGAAAGCGAAAAGACGACGAGATTGGGGAGTGCTCTAAGGTGAATTTCGAAAGTTCTTCTCATAGGGAAAAGAGGGTTTCTTCAAAGACCTGGGCAAATGATCAGCCAGGTACTTGTAATAATAATCATAATAGTAATGAATGTAGAAAGTATAATTGTATTGGAGATAGCAAGCAAGATGCTTTGAACTTATAAGCGAGCTGTCTTTAGGAGTTAGGACGCAATGTGAAGACGAAGGCGGATATATTGAACCGACTTGTGTGACGAAATTCTGTAGAGAATAGACATCCACAGTTCAAGCTTTTGAGGTGTTCCGCTTGGAAATAGTCGAAATAAATAAACGCACTTCACAAACACTAACACAGCGTAACATATACACCAAGAAACACAAGGATACTAGCATCAAAATCGACGTCTAATGAATTACTAAGACTTCACCTTCTCTGATTAGGTTCAGCATGACACTATACTACCCAAAGCGCCATGTATCCACGGACCCACCCCATCCAGAATTCGAAAAGTGCTCCAAGCAGAGGTATCATCAACAGCCATGCCTTTTCTATTCGTATGCTGCCTCTACAATAGAGTACCCGAAGGCTCAAGTAATTCAGATCTGTATCATGATCCCATCCAGAATCAGAAGTGCTCCGAGGTCTTCAATTTCGTCGGCCTCAAGTCTGAGCAACCGCAACAGTAGCCGCTTCCTCCGTCTTCAAGTTTCCCTCTCCAACATGCAGATTAGGATCCAAAAGATTTGCCGTGGCAGTTGTATGCGTTCCCTTTGCTTCTCCATTTATGATCACCGTCCCATTCACAGCGTTTCCTGACTTCTCGTTCAGAGATAGATTATTGAGGCCGTCTGTAGCGGTCACGAATGATATAGGCTCTGGTCGTGAAGCTGGGACAACCTCGCCATCATGAACTGCAAGCTTCTCTCCCTCCTTCGCTACCGACTTCTCGACCTCACTCGACGCCTCGGTTGTCGCCACACTTGGTGTCGCAGAGTCTGCGGGTTCCGTATCTTCATCTGGATTTCCAGTTGGCATAGTGTAAAGCTCCGGCCTCAGGTTAAGCACTGCGTTGGCTTTTTCTGACTCGCTTTGCCCAAGGGTCTTCTTCGCCTCCTCCGTATGTATCGTAGTCACGACACAAATCTCCTCCTTTCTCTCCTTCTTGTCTTTCGTGCCCACCGCCAACGCTCTGATCTTGGCAGCATGTACCTCACCCACTTCCTTCTCTCCCTTGCCATCAACCCAATACATTGGCCCATGAGGGAAATCTGTGTTTCCATTCTCCCATTCCAGTACACTCTGTAAATGAGGATCGAGAACGGGCATGTCGCCAAATTTGAATTCGAGCTGGCCTCCATACTTCTTCGGGATATTGGCTGGGTCGATGAAGGACTCGAGAGTCTTTTTCACATCTTGAGAACCGAGGATGAATATTTTCGACGTGGTGATAGGGTCAAACCATTTCTTGATCCAGCCCCAGACTGTTGGAAAGAATGACGGAGCGCCGATAATCTGGTTAACGATGTGTTAGCTCAAGCGTGCCCGTTTTGAGGTTTGGGTTGGGAGGCAAGGGACCAAAGGAGAGAGTTTGGTCCCAGTCCGAAAAACAATAGGAACTTACAAATATCCTATCCAGAGTTTCCGGGTAATGCGCTGTCGCGAGCGTACTCGCATCTTGCATATGCGTTCTCAGATTCCAAAATTGCTTCAGCCCAACCCCAGAGATATCCACAATATTATTACTCTGCGTAATCGGTGTCCTAGGATGATCTCTATCCGTCAACGCCGAGCAAAGCGGCATCGTAAACCGAATCAGATTCTCGTACAGAGCGAATAATCGCAACAGCTTCGGCGGTGTCTTCCCGTCTGTCTGTGCCTTGCTGTGTGTCTCCTTCGCAGACTTCTCGTATGCCGCCATCGTTTTCGAGTTCAGGTGCTTGACTTCGAATACGTAGACGGGAATACCGCGTCGATCGCGTCGTCCAGTCCATTGTGGATACTAAAGTATGTAAGATTCTGACAATAACCTCTGTGGAGGGGTATGTACCAGTCTTCGGGTTTCGTCGTAGTGCTCTAGATCTATAGTCTCGTATAGTTGATCGATCTGATTCGCTTTCCTCCATGCCTCTGTATCTGCGAACTGCTGGTATGCATCTTGGACTATGAATCGTCTGGCTCTGAGAAAGCGCCTAGAGTTCGTCAGCACTGCTGCGCCGGAGGACAAACAAACAGGTACTTACAGCAAGGTCGCATCATCGTGAGATGCGTGTCCCTCTCCTTCTGCCGGCTTGTAGATGCCCTTCTCGGCGCATAATAGCTTGAAGTTCTTGAATGCTGTCTCTTCCTCCTGCGTCAGATGTCCGAGATGCCCGTTTGGATATCCGTACTCGACAACAGCACTCTGAACTCTGTGCGCGGGGCCAGCAGTCGACATGACTACTCTCGAGGTGATCAAAGTCGTGAGCGAAAAGAGTAAACAAATGGGAAATCCCAAATCTCGGTGAAGAAGAGGCTCTTTCCTCTTGATGTAAGTTTTAAGCTAGTTCCCACGTCATACTACCACGGAGCTTATGTAAGGAAGGTAATCGGCTTTGTTGGTCTCGATTTAGGAATGGAGAATAATCGTATTGGCAATGACTCGTCGTGGTGAGAGAATGGACGTCTGCGAAGCCCGAGCAGCGAGGTGGGATAAGCATGGCGGAGAGATTGAAAGCCACGTCCGGCTCGTTCGGCACGACAAGGTTGAAGGCATCTCGTGAGTGGAGGTAGAAAGCCTCTTGTGTCCGACAATTCCGAATTGTAAGACAAGAGGAGAAGAGGAGAATACTAGATACCAAGAAGATGGAATACAGCTCTTGACCTGAAGTGCTGTCGGAATGACATGTGCATGTGCATTGTGCAGTGTATAAGCCGCTGTCAGGTTTGGGTTTTCTGTACCCTGGTAGAGACGTCGAAGCTTGTTGGCCGTGGAGACACTTCTCAAACCACTGAGAAAGCTATAAATCCAAGGATTAATGTTGTAGAATCTGGGAAGGGAACACCCTTATATACATATTTCCAGGGAGCTATTTTTCATCTAAACGGTGACATCCCCGAACCACGCGATTCCCCTCGATTACATGCAGGGAGACGCGTTCTGAGGCTGTGTGAAGTTCCGTCGTCTACCCCACTATCTCGTGTTACTCTTTCCCACTACAACACCACATTTATTGTAACTGCACTATAGTAGAGCTCATGTTTTCAAGACTCTCACAGATAGCAAGACATTTCTCTCGTCCTTTACCAAACTACGCACATAATTCTGCTGCTGCGTTTGCGAGTTCTGCGAGCAGAATCATGACATCATCGAGTTCAGCAGATGATAGGAATACCAGGACAATACACACGGCAGCATGTCTAATTATTGGAGATGAGGTGTTGGGAGGGAAGGTATGTTGGAAGAAGTCCTATGGGAGAATTTGGGGTTTCTTTTACTAAGAAACTTGGCTGACTTGTAGTTTGTAGACGGTGGATGTGAGTACAATCTGATCTACGGGGTCAACATCCATTGACAATTGGCAGACCAATTCCGCATACATGGCCAAGTTCTGCTTCAAGTTAGGAATGGTATGGACTTTCGTCAGGTCTCTGCCAGCTGGACTAATTGTGGGATAGGCTATGAAGCGGATTGAGGTCATTGCAGACGATGAGGACGAAATCATCGAGGCCGTGAGGAGGATGAGCAACAACTACGACTTTGTTGTTACCAGTGGTGGAATTGGACCAACGTAAGGATGGCACAGATGTTGTATGACAATCTAACACCTGCACAGCCATGATGATATAACTTATCAATCCATAGCCAAGGCATTTGGTTTGAAGCTCAAGCTCCACGAGGAAGCGTACCAGAAGATGAAGAAGCTATCCAAGCCACATCCAAACCAGCCAAACTTCAGTTGGGACGTCGATTCGCCAGCAAAGACTGCCAAACTCCGAATGATCGAGCTGCCAACAGATGAATCCCGAGATATGAAGCAACAAGTCCTATTTCCGGTTGATGATCTATGGGTCCCAATCGCATGCGTCAATGGCAACGTTCACATCTTACCTGGTGTTCCAAGATTATTCGAAAAGTTATTGGAGGGTTTGAAGCCATTGCTTACTCCACGATTGACAGACCCTGAAGGAAAAGGCATACATCGGATCATTATTTCGACCCCATTGCCAGAGAGCGCAGTTGCCCCATACTTAACCGAATTGGCCGGCAAGGTTGAACCCCAAGGCGTCAAAGTCGGCAGTTATCCCAGGTGGGGAAAGCAGCACAACACAGTGACCCTTGTTGGTCGGTAAGTAATTCCGGGAATGGCTCGGAATAAGGCGTATGCCGTACTGACAAGCCTGTAGAGATCAGAAGTTCCTGGAGAGTCTCGTTGCAGAAGTAGAGAAGAACGTGGAGGGACGTCGTGTTGCCGTTGAGGGAGAAGATGATGTGGATGTCGAGGCTAAGGAGTACGTCAGATCCTAATCTCCTATCTCTTACCATGTCTAACATCAGGTGTAGCTCCTGAATCTTCGGTGACCACAAAACCATCATCGTTCTCGATTTTCTCCGCTGTCAACCACGGTCGGTGCATAGCGGTGTATTTTTAAGTCGGACCATTTGCATGTTGGTAGGAATTGGCTTCTGGCATTTGCAACAGCGGATTCAGCCGTGATTGACACTTGTCACGATAGCTGACCAAAGTTTATCCAACTTTAAACAGGGGCAGCGTATTCTAGCCAGTTGTGCCGCATATCGTAAAGGAGATTTGGTAAATCTTTCCAATCTGTACCCGTCGCTCAGAGCACGCGGCGATCATAGCCCCAGTACAAACTGTATTATCAAATCTCAACCATTTAAATCAGTTACCGGTCACACTACTCGGAAATTGCTCCTTCTAGAACACGACTGAAGGGTGAATATCTTCGTTTCTTTGAGCGCTGGTGGCTGTTCTGGAATCGTGATTTAGGGGTTTGTGATATTGACCAGGGTGCAGCGAGTTTCTTTATCCCTCCTCGTACGGGCTGAAACCGTTTCAAGCATAGGGTACCGGATTCGAAAGCGCTGAAACGGAAATGTCAACACCTTCCTTCCACATTACAGTTCGTGGAGGACAGGATGAACGTTGCGCATGGGATTCACGCCACTGGGAAACAGAATGCTGGGAAGGAGTGGAAGCTTTCATGCGATGTCCAACGGCAGAAAGAATTACTTTTGGGAATTGATGAGCATCGAGCATGATGGTGGTTCGCAAGAGGAGACGTTGGTCTTCGCCGATTAGCAGACCTTATTCGACTGGTGTAGATCACCATACTCACAGATTGCTGTCTCAACACGCTGTTTATCGTCGCTGCCGCTGTAGGAGATGGCGTGTTGAAAACAAAACGTTCTGTCGCTATCTGAAGAAAGAAGATGAAGATCCAAGACATTTTGTTCTGGCCTTGCCGCCCTCTCAAGCCCCCGTGTAATCGTGCGGTAGATTGGGAGCTGTGAATGGGGGAGAAGAGTCGTAGAACATGCATAGAATGCGTCTCCCATGCGCCTTTTGAATCACAGCCCTGAGGGCTTACCGGCGTTGATTGGAGCGTCAGCACACCCTTCTGGCCTCGAACTGGGCCTCTTCCATCGGTGGGTGGTAAATTTCCGCATCCAGCGCTGCGTATGTTGCATTTGAATCTCACCACGGCCGTTGACTGGGCCAGGATAAAGCTGTATGCAGATGCAAATACGCAACATGGCGAGTCGATACGATCATGACAGCCGTGGAGACTGGGTGCTGGACAGGAGGGTGGATATGGTGGATAGGGATCATTTTAGCGCGATTAACTCAACGGCGCACGTCCCCGGAGTGTAGTCTGTGTGCAGAGGACTGCTCCAACAAACTCAATCCTCCAAGAACCATCCATCCATCATCTCGTCTCACCAGTGACTTCAAAGCGAAATCTCAAGCTCGATATCTCATCCCCATTGATCCGCCAGCGTGTTATCATCGTCAGGATCGATATTGTATTGGGAGATTCCGGCCCGCCCCTTTCAACAAACAGCCCCCAACTCAACCCCAAGGACAAGAACAACCGAACCGAACGAACCCTTTTTCTCTGCACCTGCAGCACCTGGCACCGCACTGCAGACCACGACCCTGTCAGAAGCTCACCGTTCCTGTGAATCGAGTCACCCTCCCATCCCATCGCATCGAATCGGAGCTGAGCTGTGAAGTTCCTCAACTGCACTGCTTGCACGCCCCCGAACCGAATTCGACCTGCGGAGATCCCCAACCTTTCGCATCTATCGCGAGACGAAGCCAACGGCTAGACCTCCAACCTCGCAGTTTCAGCCGAACAGCACGGCCGATCACCAACGACCCCGATCCTGCGATCCATGAACAGCAGATAACTCATCACATACCGACATCAAAATGGCTTCCAAGGTACGTCTGCGATCAATCAGGATGTGGTGCAGCTGCGGATAATCAATTGCTAACTGGAGGACAGTTTCTAAGAGAGTACAAGCTCGTTGTCGTCGGTGGAGGTGGTGTAGGAAAGTCCTGCTTGACAATCCAGCTCATACAGTCCCACTTCGTCGATGAATATGATCCTACCATTGAAGGTTCGTCCTCCTTCCCTCGCAATCAATTGCTGCCGGCAATCAAGCTACCTCGTGAAATATTTGCTAATCAATCACCCCCTCACAGACTCCTACCGCAAGCAATGCGTGATCGATGAAGAGGTGGCGCTTCTAGATGTTCTCGATACAGCTGGTCAAGAAGAATACTCTGCGATGAGAGAGCAATACATGAGAACGGGCGAGGGTTTCTTATTAGTGTACAGCATCACGAGCAGGCAGAGCTTTGACGAAATCCTGGTGTTTCAACAACAGATTCTGAGAGTCAAGGATAAGGATTATTTCCCAATCATTGTGGTTGGAAACAAGTGTGATTTGGAGGGCGAGAGACAGGTTTCGAAGCAAGGTATGTTATCCTCGACCTTGTTCTCTTTATACAACCAATTGCTAACATATGGGTGCAACAGAGGGTGAAGCACTAGCTCGTTCATTCGGATGCAAATTCATCGAGACCTCAGCGAAATCCCGAATCAACGTCGATAATGCATTCTACGATATTGTCCGCGAGATCAGACGCTACAACAAAGAGATGGCAGGCTACACTGCGGGTGGTGGCTCTGGATCCGGAAGCGGTGGACCAGGAACCAAGATGGAGATGAGTGAAGGTGGTGAGAAGGAAAGAGGATGCTGTGGTGGATGCATACTGATGTAACCGCGTCTTCCATGGGCTTCGAGTTTGGTTGTGGGGGATATACCGTTTCTTGCAACAATAGGGCATTGGCATGATGGATTAAAATGGCGGCAGTGGATGAACAAACGACGACTATCGAACGACCTAATCACACCCCTCCTACACATATACACTGGATCAGAGGCCATACCTCACTCCCATATTCCGACTTGAGCTGTTTCCTGAAGATATCCGCCGGATACAGTCTCGACATACTCGGAACCTGGACTCAATCTCGAAAATCCCAAAATTCTTGTGTCTTCTTTTACTTTTTGTAGTTCCATCGGCGAATCGGGTTCCTCGTTTCATTACTGGTTTGGGACGAAATTGCATCGCTCGCATTTCCAGATCTCCATCACGCTCACGCCCATCCTGAGCGGATCAGTCGCTTTTGCGAGTGTTTGTTCGAGTACACTTTTTACTCCACTTTTTTCAACTTCTTCTTCTTCCTTTTTAAGGGGTATGATGGCGGTCTCAGCTGTTGTATCTGGCTGGTCTGTCATGGCCTTTATATTAAAGTACTTTGTTTTTATTATGTGATTGAGTCGAGCATGAGGCATGTGGTGGAGAGATGATGTGATGGGGTGGGGTGGATATGTGGATGGAATGGGAAAAGAATTGGGAGGATAGATTATGTGTAGGGGAGATTGATATCTGGGGATGATGGGTGGGTAAGTGGGTGAGTGGTAGTGAAGAAAGAGATGTCAAGGTGGAATGAAAAGAGTACCTGAAGTAACTACCTTAGATCTGGAATGGAGTCTGCTGTTTTCCTCTCCTCTCTTGCTCTTTCTCTTGCTGTTGCCTTACTAAGATGTGCTTCTTAGTATTACCGTTGACATCCAGCAAGTGCTGTGACCATCCAGCCAATTCTAACACTCACTCATACTCTGCCCGCATCTCGCACTGCATTTTCATTCAATAATTCATGGAGTGAGCAGCAATGACACCACCAAAGCTACACAGCAGAGCAGAGCAAAATTTCTCAACAATTCATTCCTTTTTCCATTCTTCTATCTACCATTAATAAAAACTATCAAACATTTACTCCTGCATTTACAATCGTCTATCATCTATCGTCTATCTAAAACTCTGCACTCTGTGTTTTATCAAGAATTCAAAGAATTCCCTGTATACTTTGTTACTTAGTTATTCCTCTGCATCACACTTACCATATATATCTCACATATCTCACATAAACCTACTATCATTCTCACTCACCTCTTATTCTCACCCAACACTTTCTGTTATTATATACAAAATTACTCAAGTCCTATATCTCCTTACGTATCAATATCAATATCAATATCACTATTCGAGATTACTCGTAGTAGACGTAAGCAAAAACGTCACGCCTCATTTCTTACTTTTCATGCCTCACTTTTCATGCCGAGCGGGTGTGGACTGCGGAGGCGGGGAGCGGGGGTTGGGGCGGGGGAGGGGGATTTCTATCTGTTTACTGTTTACAGGCAAGGACCTGGTTCTTATTCTGTGGCTGGGGCTGAGGCCGGGACTGAGGCTGAGGCTGAGGCTTTGGGAGTTGGGAGTTAGAGAACGTTGGACATCTTTCACTAAAATTTTCAATGTATTAGCTACTAGGTAGCTCCTGGTAACTTCTTCATTCTCAAAGGTTCGCGGTAGCGCAGTGGTTCACATGCAGGGGAGAAGTGAGTGTCTTTCTAATTAGTGCTGTGTTGTTTTATTCGCTTCGTTTGAGATTGGATTCGGGGGGTTCCATGTTTCAAGTGCTATCTTTTTTCTATGCTCCGAATGTCTTTTTGAAATTAAGTAAGTAATTCAAGCGCAACAATTTTCTCTTCCGAATTGCTTGAATGCTCCATCCAGCTGGGGATTAGATTACATAATGCGTCGAGCGATAGCTCTTTCACACGATATCTGCTTGTCGTTGGTCCCAACATATCTGTGCCGTATACTTACAAGCTAGAGGGTGTAATCTCCATTTCCTCTTCTTCGGATCGTATATAGAACCTCTCTCCTTTGCAATTCATTGTTCGTGGCTTTGCAGTAGACGCCTGTGCGTTCCTGTCCTTCCCAGCTTGGAGTCTCATGTTGCATGGAGATTCTGACTCCTGAAATTTGAGGCTGAAGTTGAAGAGGCTTTGCTTTTTCAAGACTTACAACATTGTAAGCTCTGGGCTAGCATAAAGCTCAGGCCAAAATTGTTCTGTTTGGGCTACGTTGTGCTTGTTGCTGTTGATAAGAAAGTAGAAGGGAATAATATATTCACGCATTGACATTTCAGAAATATGTCAATACAACATTACATTCAAAGTTGTCATTGCATGCTTCCCCTCTCGTTGCGGGTTGCGGTTTACAGTAGAGTACTGCTCGTTAAGTTTATGGCGAGTATCCCAGTGACCTTAGGTTCCTTGTACGGTTACACGTGAAGGGCCTATTCCAAATCTGCGAAAGGGTAAAGAGAACTAACAATATTATTCCTAAACTCCAATGCTAATTAAAACATTATCTCTCAACTATAGAAAACAACACAACTCACAAACAATATTTCCCCCAATCCTCCACCCTATTGATCAGACCCCACATCCACAACCCAATCTCGACATACCTTACAAGCATACACCCTCTTCTCCGGGTCCCCCAGCCTTTGCACACACAACACACACGGCATTCCACCAAGCTCGCAAGCCCTCTCAGCAAGCATACCATTCATCCACCCATTCATAAGAATAATAGCTGTTTCAAACGCATCAAACGCAATTTCCTCATGCACATGACACAACCACGCATTCCTAAACGTCGTATAACAAGTACACCGATCAATCTTCGTCTTACGCTCTTCAACCAAACCCTCGCCGCACGGTCCGCAGACATATACCGCTAGCTCTCCTTTGACCAGTGCGTAGAGTGCAGCGTAGAAGATGCTCTGCTGTGCACGGCATTGCACACACATGTTGGTCGTTCCTGGCCCCGCGTGCTCGGTGCGGACTTCACAAGGCCGCGCCCATTCTCTGCCGCATCTGGGCGCGTTGATGTCGCCCCAGTCAGGATATACGCGGTTCTCGTAGTATCCGGATGGTATATCGCAGTACTTGTATTGCAGCTGTGGCAGCTCGACTGCCGCCGTTTCTGGCTCGTATAAAGATGGGTTGAGGAGATCGGGGTGGAGTGGAGCACCGTTCCTTAGGGCAACTCGGCCTTCGAATATATTTGGTCTTGGGCCATTGGTCAAATTGTAGTCGAGAGGGTCGGTGAAATTGAATGTTGCTTGGCGTGGATAGGGGGCGTATTGGAAATATTGGGGGACGTTGATATCACCAGTGATGGTGTTGTTACCTGGGTTGTTAACATTCAGACTTGTCATTGCTTGTGATGCAGGAGACCATTCTGGCGATGTTTGCGGGATCTGACCGGGATACTGTTGAGGCGATTGTTGCTGATACTGACCAGGAAACCATTCTGGCGATCGCTGCTCACCCAGAGCCGCTTGGAAGTGGCTCTCTTCGTTAAGGGTTCTTGGTCCATCTAGATCCATTTGCTCCCCCCATTGTTGAGTTTGAGCTCCTGGATAGTTTTGAAGTGCATTCATTTCCTCACGATGTGCGTTCAATTGTTGCCGACTCGGCATCTCTGCGTACGCGGTATCGTCAAAGGGGGCAAAAGGGGTAGGTTGCGCACCGAAGCTATCTTGCGCTATGGCCCGTGAGTTGATGCCTCCTACATTTGGTCTAGATCCCATGGTAAGACTGTTGAAACCGGTTCTTTGCATCTCTTCTGCAGGGTTATATCCTAGTTGATAATCGCCGGGTGGAAGTACACCGTTACGATCTCTCTCGGTGGCTGGATCTAAATAGTCATCAGCGAAGTGAACTTGACGATTTTCCTGTGCTGGTCTTTGCGCTCTTGGGCGTGGTGGGCTGGCGCCATAAATGTCTACTTCCTCAGCCTCTTGACTTTGCTGGACTGGTCTCTGCGATCTTGGTCGTGGTGGGCTGGCACCGTAAAGGTCTTCATCTTCATCGTCGTTGATTTCTCTATAATTTCTGGTTGTGGCTGAAGCACGCGGGGTTCGCGTTTTCCTTGGCGGCTGATCCCCTTCGTTTCTAGGTGTTTTATAAGTATTGTCCTGTGTATCACGAAAGCACTGCCTATCTAGACCAAACTCTTGACATTGATCCTAGGGAGATAAGTTAGTATTAAATCCATATGCTTAACTTTGAAAGGGTGTGAAGTCAAAAGGCAGTCCAGGCTTTGAAGCAAATCCAACTCTCGAACTGTCTTGCAAATACAAGCAAAGAAGGGTGGGACTCAAAATTACTTACACATGGCCTCCCACCAGTGCATCTTCTATCCCATTTTATACACTCCCCGCATGGATTCGCAATGTCTTCGGGACTCTCAGATCTATCTCTCTTTCGCTTATTAGTAGAACTTTTGGGTGTCTGTCTTCCCCTAGGCGCTTCGCTGGCACCAGCAGCATGTTCAGCTGAGACTCCATTATAAGCGTAAAATCTTGCATCATCCTCGGCTTCGTCTCCCCTTTGAGGTTTCTCCTTTCGAGGTGCGTATATGTAACCTTTCTCATTGACGCATTCCCTCCCCAATCTCTCGCATCTTGAGCATGGATACCAGCCAAGTTCTGCAAGATCGCAAACCCCTTTTTTGGAATTTGAACATTCTTGGCAACGGTCACTGGGCGGATTTGATCTCACGCCTTCTGGGTATTGCCCTCGCCCAGGTGTATATCCTATTTGTACAACTCCAGGCTCAAATCTGCGAGGGTCGTTGGCTGGTATCTGGTGGACCGACCGAGCAGGAGTACTAGAGTTGTTCACACTTCCGAACCTAGCGTTTTGGGTACTCGCACTTCGGTTGTTCGCCCTCTGGGTAGACCTTTGATTGTTCGTACTTCGATTATTCGAGCTTTGGTTGTTCGACCTTTGGTTGCTCGTACCTTGATTAGTCGCGTGTTGAGTATTAGCATTACTGGTGCTGGCGTTAGTGTTATATCTGTTCTCACTATACACGTCGCCAGCATTATAGTCGGCGTGCCGGTGAGTTTCAGGCCTGTATTTGCTTCGAATTCGTCCTTTCCCATTTACACATTTGTCCGCAATCCCTTTTTGGACGCACATTGAACAAGGATACCAGCCTCTAGTCCCCAAGTCACAGCCCTTCTTGCTCTGTTGACAGTTCTGACACCTATCGCTAGGTGGATTGGTTTTCATCCCTTCTGGCCATTGTCCCGCGGCAGGTATATTATCAAGCCGTGGAAACCTAAGTGGAGGGTACTGGCGAAATGGAACGCTCGCCAGACGGTTGTACTGCCGTGGCTCATAAAACTCGTCACCGCTATCTTCATGGTCTGGAGTAGCAACTCTTGCTGCCCCTCCAGCAGCGTCAACCGCTCTTCGGTGTGCTAGGGCAGCCGAGCGTCTCCTATCATTTGCGGCCCTTCTTTCACGTTGATCTTCCCGGAACGTCCTCCCGTAGTCGGCATCATAGACAGCGTCTGTGGGATCTATACTCCGTCTGTGTGCAGTTTCCATTAAATTTTGTGCGTTGAACCTCTCGCGACATCTGGCGTTGAAACTTGCGGCCGACTCGTTGAACTCCCTGTAAATTGGTTCAAACTCTGGTCTGCGTCGAATTCCCATAGCCAAAGAAGCCCGATCAATTCGTTGATTTGCCGACTCAACCGTCTCGTCCGCTCTTCTTGGTCCGTCATCGTAATATGGATCATTATCCGTCGAGCTGACTGGAACATTGTCTATGTCAGCAAACACAGCCTGCTGGAAATATTGTCCTGGCGGGCCTGGAAGCTGCGCAGGACCAGCCTGAGGGGCTGGTGCCCTTAGATTCTGAGTGTTTTGATAGTTGCTATTGTTGAAAGTTGGATCATCGGCTTCACCTTCTCCAGCT
Organism: Helotiales sp. EF0021; assembly: GCA_000292665.1. Lineage (NCBI taxonomy): Eukaryota > Fungi > Ascomycota > Leotiomycetes > Helotiales > Helotiales sp. EF0021. Next base: position 435,791 of record AIET01000400.1, read on the forward strand.
CTGTCCATATCAACATCTTCGTCATAGCTCCCGCTGTGCCTTGTCACTCGCTTCGAGGGCATCTTGAGCTAGTACAGATTGGTTCTCCTGGCAGAGTCGGGTAGGTCTGGATTGTATCAGGGCGGAGAGAACACTCGCTGGGTCGCAATTGGAGCGCAATGTGAGCGCGAAGCCAGCGCAGAGACCCCTTATTATTGGCAGCATGCCTGCTTTGTTGAACGGTTGCGCTTGTGGAATGCTTCATTGTGGAGGAATGCCGGATCCGGCGACGCGTCTTTCCAGATTCGTCGGATAGCTTTGTTCGAGATGAATACAACCATTGCACGCGGTCATCGGTGCTGAAGTACATACGTAGGATATTCAGAATCTGCTTCTATCTCCTATCCGGTTCTGTGTAGGTTGAGTCCTAGCTCTTGGGGACAGTGACTCGAGACATACATTTGAAGATACAAGCTCAGGAGGGTACTTAGAAAGAACAGAGTATAAAAGCGAAGCTAGATTGAAAGCTTTCAACAAGGTATAGACATGATTGAAACAAGACAAAAGAGATTTTGACGGAGTAGCAAATGTATAGGAGCATTTACGGAAGAAACAAAAACAAACATAGATACCTGCACACGTGACCCATGCTATACACCTCAACCTTGGAACTTTCCAGTCCCTAGATGACCATAGGAATCCTGGGCAGAAGTTCGGGAAGTAGAAACCGCCATCATATACCCATAGAATGGCTCCATCTGGTATTGCTGGCGATATAAAAGTAATTGTGAGTAAGGAGGCTGCTTGTCCAACTTCGTACTCCCAAAGCTGCTCTAGGAAAACCACTCTTTTGCAATCGCTAAAGGTCATCATAGAATGCGTTCATGAAACAACGTCACCCTCTAACCTGAATGTCCTTAGAGTTCATAATGAAAGGGGAAAATAGATGAAGCTGGTAAGTAAAAGGGGGTCCGAGACTTTACCGAATAAATTGAGGGATGACGCTATCCGAGTATCGGCGTCAATGTGGGGATCAGCAGCTTTATCACCAACACACCTTCGCAGCTTCTCATCAACGATCCCACCCTTCAATCGCGAAGTTTTCACGCATGACCCTCCTTCGAACGAGTACACACTTGTTTCGCACGCTTTCCAGCCTTCGATCCGTTTCCTCAAGCCTTAGTTTCGCAAGAACAATGGCTTCTGCAGCTTCCAAACGCCTGGAGGGCAAGACGATTCTGATTACTGGTGCTTCGTCAGGCATTGGGCGAAGTACGGCTTTGGAGTTTGCGAGGACGGCGCCGAAGGGACTGAAGATTATATTGACCGCGAGACGAATTGATACGTTGAGAGAGGTTGCAGAGAGTATAAGTAAGGAGGTTGGTGATGGGATTAAGGTTCTACCAGTCAAGCTCGATGTTAGCAGTGCTGCAGAAGTCAGAGATTTTGTAAAGAATCTGCCAGAGGAGTGGAGGGACATTGATGTATTGGTGAATAATGCGTGAGTGTTTGTCCTTGAGTGGAGGACTTCCGCTAACGTGGGGCAGAGGAATGGTGAGAGGTACAGCAGCGGCGCCTCAGATTTTGGAGGACGATATCAACGTTATGATCTCGACAAATGTTACTGGCTTGATCAACATTACACAAGCTGTTCTGCCAGGCATGTTGAAGAAGGCTGATGGTGGAAAGGGAGATATTATCAATATTGGAAGTATTGCAGGACGGGAGCCGTATGCTGGAGGCAGTATCTATTGTGCTACAAAGGCAGCCGTTAGAGCTTTCACAAACTCTTTGAGAAGAGATTTGATTGCCTCCAAAGTCAGGGTCATTGAAATTGACCCTGGTGCGGTAGAGACTGTGAGCATCCATGTCCGTTTTTTAAGGATAGCTACTGACAAGACTAGGAATTCTCTATTGTGAGATATGGTGGCGACAAGGCCAAGGCCGATCAAGTTTATGCTGGCTTCGAGCCTCTGACACCCGATGATATTGCAGAGCATATTGTCTATTGTGCTTCCAGAAGGGAGAACGTTGTTATTGCAGACTCCCTCATATTCCCCAACCAGCAGGTATGGGATCCACCTTGAGGCGTTTGCAAGTATAATATATGCTAATACAGATACAGGCTGGAGCTGGTCCTGCCATTCACAGAAAGTGAAGTGATATAAAATGATATCTGCTCTACGAGCTACATAGACGAGACATATAGATAAAAAATCAATCTCTTCATGAGACTTTCTTCCATATGTGCGTTCAGCAATGTGATGATTTCTAGAAAAGCGTATTAAAAAGACTGCCAAAATGCTGACCAGAAAAATGACAAAACCATAAAAGTGATAACCGAAAAGTCAGACTTCTAGATAGCGGGGTATCTCCGGTACTTTCCCGCTTGTGCCACGGTTGCAGCAGTGACAAAAAGTGCAAAACTTGATGTTCAGCTCTCTACCTGGTTCGAACAAGTGACCTGAAGATAGTTGCATTGCTGCAATCTGTATAGTTTGTAAGTACAAGCTGGATGAATACTAGAGGGAGGTCTCATTACCTTCCGCTCTACCACTGAGCTAAAAGAGCTTTTCGCAAAATTTGCTTATTCAATCCTATATCCTGTACCAAGACTTTTCTTTCCTGTAACCAATCAAAATGCTGTAAATTGTCAAAGACCCCACACCCCTCGTGAGTATTCACGTGCGAGCTCAGTTATTCAAACTGTAGAAGATTTGTGGCTATGGAAATAGGTAGATTATTTAGCGTCGATGCTATTGTTGAATGCATCTTTATTTACAATGAGTTTTTGGAGACAAGGTCTTAGATCATGCTGTGTAAGCTTACACAAATATGAAAAAATCTCACAATTTCACACTTTCCTTAAATACAAACAAATTCCGTCCATCATCTCCTGTCCTTACACACCCACTTCTCCCAATCTGCTCTGTACTCTTGCTCGAAAGCTGCTTCAAAGTGTTTTCATCTCCATGATTCGCAATAAACCTATGATTGTTATCCTTCAGTCTTCCGATGATATATCCTCGTGAGGGAGTTCCGTCGCGATTAAATTCCACAGTATATGTCTACACAAGTCAGCGATGTGTTATTCAAACGGGTCGAACATGCCTCAATCACAGCTTCTCCGTCAGCACGCTCGTCAATTTTAGGAACAGGATCCTCAGTCAGGAGATCTGGCAGCGGATTGCGTTCAGGGTATGGCGAGCCTCGAGGCTTCGACGATAAGCAGACAGCGTATTGATATGTTACGTTACCACCATTTGCGAGCACAAGTCCTCGCTGAGCTTTTTCTTTCCTTAATTCTCGTACCATTGAAGTTAGTGCCTATTTCTTGTCAGCACTGGAGCATCTGAAGCTAGATTCTAAATTACTCACGTGCATGGAATAATTGTTTCCTGCTCCTCCAAAGGAAGTTAGTCCTCCTAGAAGTGTGACTGGTTTATGTTGTCTTGTTATTGGGAGTCCGAGATGTTGGCATGCCAGCTTTGGTACGATGGGAAAGCATCTAGGGCTGTCAGTGGCAATCCGAAGGGGCTTCAGGAGACATACGAGTAAAAGTCAAAGATGTCGATTTGTTCTTTTCCAAGATTTGAAACCCTCAGAGCCTCATCCAATGACCTTGAGATTGCTGGACTTGAGTAGAAGTTCGGCCTTTCCCAAACTGCTAGGTATCAGCGTATGTCATCGGAAGGTGGTGGAAAAGCTACGATTTGCAGCATCACTTGTTCCTGCACCTCCCAAGGGATATATCCAACGATCCTCAGGAATACCCAATTCTCTCGCATACTCTGTGGAAGTCAATAAACAAGCTGTTGCTAGATTAACATTGTTAAAAGCATTCATCAACAAAGGATCTATCCCGAATCAGCTCGACCCTTTTCTCAATCATCGCAAAACTCTTACAAGGAAAGCAAATCATCCTATTCTTCTCCGACACCGTCCCAATCATGTCCTCAGTAGCAGCAGGTTGTCCATAATTCCAAGCCACCTCGTTCTTCTCAGCGACTTTTGCAAAATCCGCATACAGCTCAGCGGATTCCTTATTATTTGCTTCTACAGACTGTCCTCGATGAGCTCGAAATCCATTCTCATATAATGGATAGACATGGATTGGCAAGCCAATGGAGTGTTGTGTTCCAAGACCAGCTGATCTCTTCGAGATATCTGAGACAGAAGCAGCTGTCCCAGACTCATCGGCTGGTGTCCATTTTGGAGGAGGGTAATTTCCTGCTGCTGCACATGCTCCTACTATCTCAATTATTAACATCCGCTTATATATACTTTTGGCAATCTTCTCATCCTCGAATTGAAATACTCACAACTAGCCAGCGCCTCCCCACCAGTAACGACCGCCACCCTACTTTCCCCCAACCCAATCCTTCTCGCCGCCTCATCAAACAATTTCGCCGGGCTATCACCCCCATGATGACTCAACACCTTATACTTCGGATCCACACCCAGATTCTCGGCCAATAATCCTGGAAGATCTTTATAAAGCCATGTCCAGGTATTAACAACTCCTAGATGGTCGATTGAGGATTGCAGTTTCTTGGTTGAAAGGGGAGATAATTGGGTGTCGTTTATTGCTGCTTGAATGGCTTGGAGCATGAGTTTCATAGGCTCGATTGCGTCGGAGGGGGAGAGGGAGCGGTTTTTTATGTCACCTACTCCTATTACGATGGGTATTGCTCGGGATGGGGACATGGTGGGGAGAAATGAAAGCAAATGGGAATAATGAATGTTCATTATTCAGCGTGATATATGAAGCAAGTAGTAAAAGAGGAATTACGAGTCAATTAATTCAGTTTTCGAAGCTATATACTAAAGTTGTTCTACAAATAGGACATTCCTCTTTACCAGCCGTGCTGTCTCACGTGAAGGATCAGACCTCGGCACATGCGGGGTATTGGTTGACTCGGCTTAATCATATATTTCTCTATAGAGAGAAAGTATAATCTCTTACTATAGTTCGAATCTGAGAATAGAGAAAAATATTATAACTTTATAATAATTATATAAATATTATAAATTATAAAAGATTTTATAAATTAATAATTAAAATACTAGTTTAATTAATATTATAAAAAGGTTAAATTTAAATAAAACTTTAAAAAAACTAATTAATAATAATAAAATTATTATTTAAGTTTAAAAATAAATAAAGAAATAAAAAATAATATAATATAATAATAATAAAGAATTAATAAAAAGAAATATTAAAGTTAATATAAACGAAATATAATATATAAAATATTAGAGTATATCTAGTCTTATTAGATTTGTCTAAGCGGCTATTAGGTAACTACTTTGTTACTAGAAAGCTTAAAAGAGATTATAACTATATAACGTTATATAAACGTTATAAGTATTTAGAAGGCTTTTCTATACTTCTTATAAAGATAGAAATTAGTTTTATATTAAATATACTCTTTACTAGTCTATCGAATATATTTATTTTACTTTATTACCTACTATTTAATACTTTATAAGCTAATCTCTTTATTTTAATAAAAGGTAGTTCGATAAAGTAACTATATTATATACAAATTCTACTAAGAATACCTCTTTCTATAGCTCTAGTACTAGACTTAAATAGTCTACTAATAACTATAGTAACGGCGTAAATAATAGTAAATCGCATTTGCATACTCTTAATAAGTCTCTAATAGGGCCTACTAATAGTAACTATCTTAACTCTACTCTATTACTTTAAAAAGATTAAGTTTAAGCTATATTAGCTTCGACTAGAATAAAAGAAGCTGTCTTAGAAATAAAGGTTATAAACTTATAAAAAAAGCGTAATAAAGTAGCTATAGTAAACGCTAGAATTATCGAATTAGAAGCTATAAAAGCTTTTTTAAAAGTAGAACTCTAGTTTATAACTATACTAGAATTCTCTATTCTTAGAAATTATAGTCTTACTTATAATACTATTTATACTTCTTTTATAATTATTCGATTTTACGCAATCTTTATTATATCTTCTACTATTAGTAATAGGCCTATATTAGACTATAATAATAAGAAGTAAGATATAATATAAAAAGAACCTTTTTATAATATTTTTAAAAGAAGTCTTAAGAAAGAAAAGATTTTAAGAATTAGAGTTCTAGATATATATTATAAAAAGAATATTAAAAAATAGAAGACGTTTATAATAAGTTAGAAGACTATATTTCGAGTACAACTATAGATCTATAATACTTATTTAAGTAGAGTAAACGCTATAGCTACTATACTATATAAAAGCTTATATAACTTATAGAAGGCCTACTTTAAAAAAAGGTCTATTAATAGACTAACTACTTAG